>CAXKVX010000023.1:0-179310 GCA_964058865.1 Eleocharis quinqueflora | reverse complement strand
TTAAGCAATTATCTTTATACACACTAAACAATCCAGATCCAAATTTAAATGTATACATACAATTATCCATTTTCGAGATAGATAACAAGTTCCTCGAAAATGACGGAATATACATACAATCATACAAATCCAAATAGTAACCAGTTTTCATTACAAGTCGGTATGTACCAACACCTTCTACTGGAACTTTAGACTTGTTTCCCATTATCACGAACCGCTCACTTGCGTGGTTTGTGGTTTGGATCGAAAGAAATCCCTGTAAGTTGTTAGAAATGTGAGTAGTAGAACCTGAATCAACCCACCAAGTATTCTTTGGAACATCAATTAAATGTGATTCATATGTAACAAAAGTATTATTCATACCTTTCTTTTCGAACCACTGTTTACGCTTCGGGCAATCTTTCTTAATGTGTCCCGTCTTGTGACAGAAGTGACACTTACCCTTAGCTCCAACTTTCATGGCAGAGTTACTTTTATTCTTGCCTTTAGAACTTGATGATTTGCCTTTAGAACTACCCGCTTCATGATCATTTGCAAAGTTGACAGTGTGAGGCTTATACGGTCCAAGACGCCTCGACTCCTCAATTAATTGATTAGTCAATTCATTTAATGTCCACACATCCTTGTTCAGATTATAAGTCATGTGGAACGGACCATAAACTTTTTTCGGTAATGAGTTTATGATGAATTGAATAACAAAAGAGTCATCAACTGTCATACCTATAGTTTTGAGTTTGGCAACTAGGGAAGTCATCTCCAAAATGTGATCATGCATAGTACTCTTACCATCGTACTTCATGGTGGTAAGTTGAGCCATAAGTGTACTAGCTAATGATTTGTCAGCAGTTTTGGATCTTTTCTTTAACTCTTCCATAAATTCCTTAGCTGTCTCAACTTCGGGAAGCGAAACTTTAATGTTCCCCGCAACAGTCATTTTCATAAACATGAGGCACAACCTGTTAGAACGAATCCAGTTGTTCATGAGATTTTTCTCAGCAGTTAAACTGGTCCTCGTTAGTGCCGGTGGCTTGTCTTCCAGTAATGCCAGATCTAGGTCTAGCGCCCCAAGATGGAAACTCACTTGCTCAGACCATTCAGCAAAGTTAAGTCCATTATAGACAACCACAGAACTTGCATGCGATTGCATTGAGACAGGGAATGGAGCTAAATTCCATAAAAGAAAGGACAAGGAAAAACTTTAATTAGATCATATAATTGACTTAGAAATAGGAAACTTTAAGGTGAACACTTTAATTCCTATTTTATAACTTAAACTCAGATTCGGAAGAAACAACTACTTTAAAATTAATATCATAATTACCCTTTGGGGCTTATTACCATATTAAAAACTTTAATGAATAAATAATATAACTATAATATATCTATTCTAATTCTATTCTTTAATTGGTATTCAATTGTCGTTAGTTCAAATTGTCATCTTTGGATGATCAACTACTAACTTAATAATTAAAACACCACTTAATTTTGAATAAACACAATTTGTGATAATCTTTGGACTATCCAATAAAAATTATGTAAATTCATAATAAACTAGTTATATTTGCGTTAATATAGGGTACCATTATCATTAATATATAACTAGATATTAACCATAATTATTCGGCTCAAAATCAAAATATTTCAATAAATTTGGGTAGAATCAACAGTGGAGATCGTTACCTAACGAACTCTGATCGTTAATAACGATCTCTGAAAACTGTGAAATTTCGAAAAAAATCTCTACTGATCGTTAATAACGATCCATGATCGTTATTAACGGTCCAGACCGTCAACAACGTTCTTACATCGTTATTAACGAACTCATTTATATTTCAAAATTTCGTAATATTTGCACAGATCGTTATTAACGATCCTGATCGTTATTAACGAACTATACAACCCAAATAAAAAATCAAAAACTCCAGTGGAGATCGTTATTTAACGTTCATGATCGTTATTAACGATCTCAATTCAGTTCAAAATTTTGAAAATTAACACTGATCGTTATTAACGATATATGATCGTTAATAACGTTCTCTCTCATTCAGTTCAAAATTTCGTTAATCTATACTGATCGTTAATAACGGTCTAGATCGTTATTAACGATCTTGACATCTTTTCAAAGAATTTCTCGTTTTCTACTGTTCTGATCAATTCTTTCAACCATGAAACTGGAATTTGGCCTAAATATTTTGATTATCCATAATTCAAACTATTTCTCATAATCCAATCACTTTGGCAATCAAAATTATGAAGAAAAAGTTCAATTGAACCGAAAACCGTTATTGGCCCCTAAATTAAGCAATTCATCAAACTTTCATGGAATTTTATGGAATTCTTCAACCATGCTCTGATACCACATGTTATATCATATTTGCAATAATTCATATCACATAGCAATTCAACTTTAATAAACAATTATCATCTTTAATCATCTATAATGCGGAAAGGTCAATCAATTAGTGAGCAGCCTTTAGGACCTTTAGAATTCCATAAAATCACCAAAAACCTCTATAAAATTAACACTAATATAGGGGTTTACCTTTGTCCATGATTGCTATAATTTCTCCTTGAGAGAAGTGCTTTTCCGGATGAGAAACTTCAAGAAAACTGCACCAATGTCTTGCTGGAATTTTCTGCACCTTGCGTGTTTTCCTTGTTGTGCAGCCCTCCTTACAACCTTCCTTGAAGAGAGTTGATTTCCTGCACAAGGAGATGTTTCTCTCTCTTTCTATTGTGCTCTAGGATGGTGGTCTCCTTTCAGTCAAGAGCAAAAAACGTTTTTACAATTATGTTTTCTGTTATAGCATAGGAGAGAGAGGACATTCCTTATTAGAGAGTTCTATTTAATCTCAGCCACCAAAGATTAATAGATGCAATGAGGAGGCTCCATCCAATGGCTATAATTAATCAAGAGATTACTCTAATTGGACTGGGCCATCAATCTTTAATTAATTATGGGCTAGACTTTAATCCATAATTAATAATTCTTACATAACACACCCACAAACAAGCAGTACATAACATTTCCTTGTCATCTTTACCAGCATTCAATATAAGTTCCTGCAACATTACCAGATCACAAGAAATATCTTCTTGCTACTGAAACACCCAACTCCAGATTTGTTGTGTACGAGCGTAATTGAAAAATAAGTGTTCTGTATCCTCTTCATGAATCTTAAGTTTCGTTTTGACTAATACCTTACTTTTACTTAGCAGCCACAAAAATATGACCATGATTTATTAAAAATCATTAAACCAAAATGGAGATAACAGGAAAAAAAAAATTCCCCTCTATCAAGGGCTTTAACTTGTATATATGAGAATAAATTCATACCAAGACTAAAATACTGACATAAGCAACCTTTCCTAAATTCGTTTAAATCAAAATTCGAAAATCATTTGTTCAATTCACATCAAACTTCACAAAAAAAAAACACCATTTGGAATTTAATCCAGAAGTACAAAATGAAACAAACATGATCAAAAGCTAGGAGATGTATCAATTATGGTACTTAGCATACAATTATTCTGGCAATTGGCATAGCATGTATTCAGTTTATCCTTTTGATCACAAGCCCCAACTTGCACACAGACAGGAAACAAAAAAAGAAACAAATCACAAGAGAATAGGAGAAATACTTTAAACTTATGGATTTCTTTATTGCTTTGTGTTTCCTCCAATATATCTGTTCTTGGAGGGAAAAAAACAAAAAAATGCAAACATTTTGCACAGTTAAGAACTTAACCTTAAAAGTTGCTCAAAAGTTTGGTAGTTGAAAACATGTACCTTTACTACAGAAGAAGAAGAGCCATCACAATCTCCTTTGATCTGACTCATCTACAAAACAAGTGCAGAACTGCCAGTCAAAGAAATGGAAGAATTATTCCATGAAATAAATGTATGGATTATAATTCCAGATACATTTAGGTCCAATATTCTAAGTCATGCTGAAACATTCCTCTATCTAATAGTAAAATAAAATCAAACATGGTTCATAATGCCTACATCATATCTAATATCTAAAAATCATACAATGGCGGGCAATCATCGGCTTCATTTAATAAATGAGCCACTTCCATCAACGGTCGCAGGAAATGTATTTAATCAAACATTCAAGGAAATATCAATGCTAATGTTTCTTACTTCAATATTGCAACATTATAGAGAAGGAGAGAAAGAGAAATTTTATAGAGCAAAAGGGTACCAGAGATGGTGCAGGAGACCGCCAATTCAATTTAAGTAACTCATGTTGCGGGTCTTAGGTCGGGCTGCATCGACAACTTTCAGGTTTTAGGTCGGGCTGCATCGACAACTTTCAGATCTTAGATCGGGTTGGACAAGATCAGGTCGGATTGAACCGACAACTTTCGAGTATTATTTTGAGTTTTAAGTTCAATCGGACAAGATCAGGCCGCATTATTGAATTTTTGTTATTAAATCTTGATTTTCTTTGAAGTTAATTTGTTAGTAAAATTAGATTATGATGTAGGCAAGATAGGATTAGATCGATTTACAAGTTGTATCAGGTCAAGTCGGATCAGGTCGTCTCGAATCGGGTTCAGGTCCTAATGTGTCGCGCCATCTCGGGTTACAAGTCGTCTCGGATCGGGCTCGGGTCCTCATGTGTCGCGCCATCTCGGATTACAAGTCGTCTCGGATCGCTCATGTATCGTTTCATCTCGGATCGGGTCGGGTTAGTTTGACTTATCAAAATATCAGGTCGGGTTGGATTCATGTCGGATTGGGTCGGACAAGTTTCTCAAGTCGGGTCAGGTTCTGTCGCCTCTAACAATCGGCAGCTTCTCTGCTTTATAAAATATAATATATTTCTACTTTTACAAACTAAGATATGTCATATGGTTGTACTTATTAATAACTACAAGTTCCAGGAATTATTCATTGCAATATTGATTAATGTTTTCTTCTATTTGAATTGAACTTTGGTCAAATGAGTAAAAAAACTTTGAGAGTGCCACAAATTCAATCAGCAACTTCCTTTATCTTGCATTTTTTTCCTCATCTAATGATTGTCAAATTCAAAATGGAATAAAAATGGAAAGAGAATCACCTCTTTATAGGTCTGGACTTTATCTTGAATTCCTTTTTTAGGCCAATTTTATCATTTAATCCCAGCTATAAATCAGGCATTCTAGAAAGGAAGCACTTCATTAGAATCTTTCCTATTATGTCACATCTCACCACACTACCAGCCAACAAAGTAAGATCAACTTTTAATCTTTCCTATTATGTCACATCTCAGCACTTCATTACCTACATTCCATTTTTAATACAACATTAAAGATACCACAAAGTAAGATCAACTTTTTTTTTTGCAAATCCTTAGATCCTTTTTCAATATAAATGTGACAAATTATGTTTATCACAGCTAAAGGCAATGACCAGTGAGAGTACTTCTCAACTGTATTTTTCTCAGAAATAAATAAAAAGCAATTAAATTTTCTTTCAAACTAGGAGGCTGTTTGTAACAAAAAAAGCTAGAGAAAAATAAATAAATTATAAATATAAAAAATAAAAAATTGTAACAAAGATTGTTTTGAAAGTTCGAAAAATAAAAAATATTGGAGTTGTGAACTCCGATCAATTAAAAAAATTCAAATGACCGGTATTCGAAACACCAGTCAATTGATTTAAGGAATTTTTAACCCTGGAAAAGTAGAAATTGCATTTATGACCCTGATTTCAAATCTCTCACAACGATTATCTTATTTTTTTAACGCTCGCGTTCACATGTGTTCAGAAATTCAGACAGATCAAATAAAAAGATTTTAAGTACATGTGAACATTACGTTCAAACTCTGCATTCAAAAGTGTTTTCTGAACTTCACATTCAGACGTAACATTCATACTATGAATTCACACTTGCAACTTTACTTAGGATTTTTTGGTTGAAAATTTGGTTCTGTGAACGCATGTGTCTAGATAACACATGTGAACGTGAACGTTAAAAAATAGGTCATCATTATCAAAATTTTGAATTCAGGATCATAGATATTATTCTTATTTTTTAGGTTAGACATAAAAAATTCACCCTTTTGTACGTCGAATATCTTATTATTAAAAAGATATTAGTAGTTAATTCTAGTTGGCTTATATTTAGGTAATTTTTTGTAACAACTTCAGTTGCGTTAATCAGGATTATAATTAGTTTTTTTTAACGTCGCAAGCCATCGAGTTGTAAATTTTCGAGCCTACTTCCATTGCGTCAAATCTGTAAAATTATCTAAATATAATCCAACTAAAATTAAATTATTAATATTTTTAGTAATAAAATATTCAACATGCAAAAGTGTGAATTTTTATGTCTGGCCTAAAAAATAAGAATAATATATATGATCTTGGATTCAAATCTTTGACAATTGATCCTACTTCTTAACGTTCACATTCGCATATGTTATCTAGACGCATGCGTTTAGAAATCCAAATTTTCAACCCAAAAAATTTGCAAGTAAAGTTGCATTATGAATCCAAAATCTGAATGTTGCGTCTGAACACATAGTTCATAAAATACTTTTGAATGCAAAGTCTGAACATAGTGTACACAAGTTCTTAGAATCTTTTTTTGGTCTGTCTGGATTTTTGAACACATGCGACTAAATAACACATGTGAACGTGCGCAGTAAAAATATGATCATCGTTGTTAGGGTCATAAATGTAATTCTTACTTTTTCAGGGTTATACAAAGAATTTTTTTCAAAATCTACAATGAAATTGAATTAACCGGTGTTGCGAAAACCGATTATTTGAATTTTGTTGATTGGTCGGAGTTTGCAATGCCAATCTTTTTTTGTTTTTCAAACTTCCAAAATAAGCTTTCTTTATATTTATAATTTATTTATTTAATTCCCAATACTAAAAAAATCAGTGCTTTTGAGGTACTTGTGAGGCAGGGAGAAAAAGTTTTTCATTCTATTGGTTGTTCTCAGGAAACATATCTGTTGCTATAATTTCGATGGTAGAGTTTAGCTATTGAGAGGAGAAGCTGACAATTGGGACTCGCAAAAAGATGAGATTCTTCTGAACTAAATTACAGTCGTTCAGATTACATCAGTTGTTCAAATTAATCAATGACACCGCTATGCTATCGAAATGACAGCAGCAGATGTGGATCTGTTGATTCTCAGCGGCAGAAGAAGGTGAAGTTGTACTCGAAGGTGAAATTTTAAGCAGTGCTCCCGAGTTTAGGTTAAATGGGAAGGAATGGGAAGAGAATGGGGGAGTTGAATCGATTGTTCACCTCTGATTCGAAGGAAGAGCGAACAGTAAGATATTACTGAAGAGTTCTCTTGCGTTCTCCTCCATTTCCTTTCATTCACCTCCGCCATTTTCTGCCATTAGAGTAGGGTGTTGTTTTCGTCATCCTCTCCCCTCTCCTTCTTTCCACTCCTCTGGAGCACAGTCTTAAGAGATGAAATGTTAAGTATGCATAATTCAATTATCTACATTAATCTGAATAACAGATAGACACTTTCCAAAATTCCAATCAGACTTGTCGCCGAGTGACAGATGCAAGTAGTATTAGGGGGGCAAGTGTCTCCTGGAAAAAAAAAATTGCAAAATAATTTAGTTATTTGTAATGATTTGTCAATTTTTTGCGAAATAATCATGTATATTTAAAAATCTTTGTTATTTTGTTTTTCGAAAAAAATTTATAAATCTTGCTCCTGACGAAAATTCTTAATCTGCTCCGGCTGTCGGGTTTTCTACACTACTCCAACAGAACCACCATCCAAAATCAACTTTCTTTATTATATAAATAAATAACATTAAAATGTCATAAGATGATCTATAACAATTGTACACTCCGACCATTGTTTTAAGGTATTCTAACATTTTTGTTCCAGTAGAGTAGCAAGGCTTGGTCGCATTACTTCGTTTCTGGTATTTCAATCCTTTTTTTTTCGAGGTAACTGGTATTTCAATCCTTGATTTCTTCTTTGTTAAAGCCACTAAGCCGGTGAGAACTGATTTCATTATCCAAAGAATGTTGCTGAGATTCAGTAATTTAGTCGAAAATCTATCGGGTTCGTTGGCATTTTAGCGTTTGTTTGAATCGATCCAGGGGATATGTGGTTGCTGTGTTAGTAATGCCAGTAAGGTGTTCGATAGAATTCCACTTAGAACTTTTACTGTATTATTGTTTAAAATAAGACCAACAATGTATGACTTGCATATTTTACTGAATGACTTATTTTATAACTTTATAGGTTTGCTCCCTGGTCTTGGTGCTGCGATTCTGATTTGTGTTGTTGGTCTTATTCTATACATGCGACGGCGTAATCGTCTAGCTAGAGAAAAACTTGCAAAAGAGAGAGAGCAAATCTTGAATCTAAATAATTCAAATAGCCTTTCTGCAAAATACTTCACGAGCCGTGAGATGAAAGATGCTACAAACAACTTCTCATGTAACAACCTTCTTGGAGTGGGGGGTTTTGGTGAAGTCTACAAAGGAATGCTTCCAAATGGAACTTTGCTCGCAGTCAAGTGTGCAAAGGTTGGAAACACCAAGTCTACTTACCAAGTCCTGAATGAGGTGCGCATCCTCTCACAGGTTAATCATCGATGTCTGGTACGCCTCCTTGGATGTTGTGTGGACATGGATCAACCAATTATGGTTTACGAGTTTATACCGAATGGGACCCTAGCTGACCACCTTCACGGTCTATGGTCGCCACTCTCTTGGCATCATCGCTTGTCAATCGCACATCAAACTGCCGAAGGGCTTGCTTATTTACATTTTTTGGCAGTGCCTCCAATCTATCACCGGGATGTTAAATCTACCAATATCTTGCTTGATGAGAAGCTTAATGCCAAGGTAGCATAATATATGAATATATTAAAGAACTTGTTAGTTACATGTAACTTTCTTTTAATCTCCATACCAATCCCTCACAGGTCTCCGATTTTGGTCTTTCCCGCTTGGTCGAATCTGACTTGAGCCACATCTCGACATGTGCACAGGGGACATTAGGGTACCTCGACCCGGAGTACTACCTTAACTTCCAGCTAACAGACAAGAGCGACGTATACAGTTTTGGAGTAGTTCTTCTAGAGCTTTTGACATCACAAAAAGCAATAGACTTCACTCGACCATCTGACGACGTGAACCTAGCAGTTTATATAAAACGACTGGTAGTAGAAGAACGTCTGATGGAGGCTGTGGATCCAACAATTAAGAAGGATGCTACTGATATTGAACTTGATACTATGAAAGCAATAGGGTTTTTAGCGGTAAGTTGTCTCGAGGAGACACGGAAAAATCGACCATCAATGAAAGAGGTCCTAGAGGAGATTGAACTGATTATGACTCTTTTGGCCAAAACCGATGATCAAATTCCTTAGTTTTTCTTTTTTTTCTTTTCTTTTTTTGGTGTAAAAATCATTCACATCACATTGAGCTATCTGCTTAGTTATTTTCAGTGTATATTACATCTGATTTTATAATCTTGATTCTTGTGATCCCATAATTGCTAGTGCTATGTTATATGAGATAATTAAAATTTGTATGATATACGAGTTCTTTTTTACTGCTGAACAATGCTTTGTGCACTTTTTTTTAGGCAAAAACAATGCTTAAAGTAATTTTATTATGAATTATTTCTCCTTTTTTTTCTTGAACAAGGAAGAATTTCTTTACGACATTAAATGTGTTCGATTTTATGGATTTAAGCTGGATTTATGAAAGCTAGAATGATGAATAATATTGTTTTGTATTATTTTGATAATTTAAAAGTGATGCATAAGCTTTTTATAGACTAAGTATAACATTAATTAAATGCTATTGTTTGAGACAATTGCTAAGGATCTTTGTTGCTAAAAATGAAAAAGACGGTAATCTTTTTGGAAAATGATACCCGCCTCAGGGTCAATGCTTTCAACCATCAACCATGCTCCAAATTTGACATAACTTTTCATGTTTATTTACTCACAAGTTTTGAATAAAAAATATTCTGAATTTTGACAATAATTTTTAGGGATCTTTCACAACGTTTATCTTAACAAATTTGACATAACTTTTCATGTATATGAGAAATTAAAATATGTTTTTTTATTCATATTTTTGGTGTTTCATCTAATTTTGTTAAATATAATTAAAATGTTGTAAATTATATATTAATTGATTAACGAAGAAACTTGCAACATATTTCCTCATTTATTTATTCATGCATATTATACTATAACGTATATATTATAGTTTACTTGCTGGAAAATTGTATATGCTATAATGTGTTACGTACTGTTGTTTGAATTAATTATCAAACTAATCTGCTGTCAACATATGTACATCCTAAAAAGCATAGAGTATCCTTTAAACACTGGCAAAGTACTATATTTATTGAAGTGCCTCAAAGCCAGCCAGAAGAATTATGAAATACTTTTGAGTAGTTGAACTTTCACTTCCAAATTACTTTTGAGTAGAATTATGAAATACTATATGATAGAATTATTGGATGCGAGAATCACAAAGTCAATCCTGCAACATGTATAAGAAAATAAAATATTCTAAATATAGTTATATTGCCTAGGATCAATGAATCATCGTTCTATATTCATGTATATATATATGTAGGGAGGAAATGCAGAATCTTTTCTATAAGTAACAACATATAACCAATATATATAAACTATCTACCCTCAATCTTAATTGATCTCCTTTGTCCCAAAATGGAAGTATGGATAAATTTCTTCTCAAATTGCATCCTTGTGTTAATTGTTTTTCAATCAGCAACTATTGTCACTGGTAGAACATGCCCTCCATGCGGCAGTACGCCAGTTCCTTTCCCATTAAGCATCGAGAGTTCTTGCGGCGACCCTTCCTACAAAGTTCGCTGCTCGGCCGCTATCTCGACTCTCTTCTTGGATGCCATCAACTATTCTTACCCCATCACTTCTATCTCCCCCTCCTCCCAGCTCCTCACCATCAACACCTCCTTTATCGTGTTCGCTATTACAACCTCTAATTATCTATTTATATATTTCATATTGATTGATATATAATTTATATTTTGTGTTGGTTTCAATTAATCTTTCGTAACTTTAATTTGTAGGAATGGATCATGCATCTCTTCTGATTTTAACGCTGGGGGATTCCAGTTAAATGAATCACTCCCGTTTGTTGTGACAGCAAGCAACACAATCATGCTGTTCAACTGCACTACCAATCTTCTAAGAGCCCCTATCAACTGTTCATCCAACTCCCCTTGCCACCAATTTCCAAACAAATGGTGCCAAAATCAACCACTATGTTGCTCTTATGGAGCCGGTGGGTCCAGCACTACGCATTCAATTCGGGGTATGGGCACCGAATACTGCAGTGCATATAGTAGCTTCATCAACCTAAATACGACAGAGCCAACCGATACATGGTTCAGTAAATCAGGTGTCGAGTTGCATTGGGTTCCACCAAGAGAGCCCATTTGCCAGACACAAGAAGATTGCGAGGACGGTGCAAAGGCTAACTGTAAGATGGATCCCGTTTCAGCAGGAATGCCGAGCACGGTGAACCGGTGCTTTTGCATCAGCCCACTGGTATGGAACTCTATCACTGGCATGTGTGAACAGAGTAAGTTCTTGGGAATTTTTTTTATCTCTCCAAGCATATTAATTGCATTAAACCAACAAAGGTACTTTGATATATTTTAACCAGCTTAATGGAAATTGATGGTACAGATCCAGCAGAGTGCAAAGGCAATGGATGCAGCCATTGGCCTCTTATTGCAGGTATGATTTTGTTAAATGCACATTTCAGTTGGTATATATTCTGCTACTTTTTGGCTTCCTTTCTGGAAATGCTATATGTTCTTAATTATTTATTGCATTGCTTGTCCTGACTTAATTGGTAGGGATGTTACATTGTTGAACTCTGATTTTACATAAGATCATCTTTCAAATAATTGCAGTGTGATTACCACAATTAAATAGAATATCCTGTTGTTTAAACAGAAACACAAATTCATATTTTTCTGCCAAACTGTACATTTGATAAATTTTTTGAGAGCGAGGCTACGGCACTTCACAAAGCACCACATGTACGGTACTTCGCCTTCATATCTTCAATTTCGAAGTTCAAACTATCGATCCAAGCGTTGAACATGATCTCCTTATTAAAATCTCATTAGAGACTGAACTTTATATTTTTTTTTAGAATTTTTTTATTATTTTTAAAAGAGGTGAAAAAATATTAACCAAACTTTACTCATTTTATAAAATAGTAAAAAATTCAAAAAAATATATAATTCGGTCTCCAAGGAGATTTTAATATGGAGATCGCGTTGAACAATTTAGATCGGTTGTCTGAACTTTGATACTAAAAATACGAAGACAAAGTAGCACGTGGATTGTGCTTTGTGAATTACCATAACCATGCTCAATTTTTAAACCAACACATTAAAGTGTACATTACTCTTTTTTATGTTTGCAATTTTTTTGCTGCAACCTAAGAGTCATAAATATCTGTTTCTGGTAAATTATAAGCTTTTAGTTCACGAAGACTTCGGTACTTAGTTACAACAATTGTAACTTTCCAAGTACTTGTCCCTCAATATTTGGTTTCAAATTTTGAAATTTGGTATTGAACATGTCAAAGTCACTTAAAAAATCAAGACTTAAGGATTCTAAAGCCTAGTTATTGTTTTCAAGTCTCGGACTTGTTCAATATTTATGTTCTAATTTTAAGGATTAATTCTAAAGCCTGCATTATTTAATGTCATATTTCATTATTATATTTTGCAAAGTACATGTTTTGTGAATTTGAATCATTGAATTTCTTGTCAAAATATTTTTTATTGCAAAGAATCCAAAATTCAACGACAAAAAATTACAAAGCGTATGCTTTTCAAAGTACAATAGCCTTACTCTTTTATTTATTAATATTAAATAAATAAAATAGGAATTTGTTTCTATTATACTTTACACGATATTTTAAGCCAAACTTGAAGTCAAAGCATAAAAAATCTGGTGCTTCGCAAAGTATTATAGGCTACTTCTTTTTATTTTGAGAAGAAGTGGAGTTGCTTCAAATCTGATTCAAATTTTGATTTAAAATTATTCTAAGTTGGATTTCGAACATGCGACTTCTCTTAATTAAGAAAATTACTCTTAACCACCAGATCAAAAACTGATTCTTTATAAGCTACTTATTTATCCTTAAAACATCATTAACAGTCAATTGAGTGATTCTTAATTTGATGGATAAAAAGTTGAACGGCTGGGCTTTAATATTTTCAAATCATGCGCTTCCATTAGTTTGAAATGGATTAACAGCAATAAAGTCGGCCGGCCTAAGAAATGGATTAACAACAATAAAGCCGGTCGTTTGACCCTGAAAAAATATAAACAAAATAAATCAGCAAGGACAGATTCAGAGGTTATTTTAGTCCGGACACAATTAAGTTCGGACATTGAGGTTAAAATCAAGCTCAGACACAAACTCATTAAAATCCACTAAAATATCGCTAAAAACTCATTTTTCAAAAATAATTAAAAATACACTAAATTTTGTTTTTTTTAAATAATTAAAAATACACTAAATTTTGAATAGATCCTTCTTTGTAAACCAGTAAATGAAGAGGGGAAAAAGAAAGAAAAGGAAGTTGTCAAATAATGTGGAAACCATTTTTGTGTAAATATAAAACTGTTTATGATTCTTGATAGTCCGTTCAAATTATAAGAATGGGTTAGTTTAATAGCGAAATGTTAATATTTCTAACATGTTAATTTCTCTCTTTCAGATACATTTTTTTTCAGAATGATCGTCTTACTTTTACAAACACAATAAGTCTAATATTAAATTAATATATATTTGTCAAATTTTGGATAGTCATCTAATTCTTTCATAAATTAAACCCTCAAAATATATAAAATTGTGTCAAATTTAATGCAAAAATTATATATGTTGCTTGCACTCTGATATTCGATCATATAACAAGGAAAAAAAATATAACTGACGTTATCGCAGTCTCGAGATTAATCATTACATAAAAATAGAAAAAATTGTTTGTGCCACTCAAGACTGAGAAAATCGTGCATTTGGCATTCAAAATTAACTTCTCTCTTTTTTTGTCATCCAAAAACAACACTTGCTTTTTTATTTATCATTTTTTTTATTTTAAAGACAAAAGTATTCTTGCTTCATCTTCTTTCTTCTTCTACTTCTCCACTTGTGGGCCTCGTCCTTGATTCTCAACCATAAGAGATATTTTTGTCTTTAAAATAAAAAAAGTTGTTAATAAAGAAACAAGTGTTGTTTTTTGAGTGGTAAATAAGAGAAAAGTTGATTTTGGATAACAAATTCACAATTTCCTCAATTTTGGATGGCGCAGAAAAAAAATCCCTAAAAAGTAATAGACATTCCAAAAAACCAGAGGATATAAATTTAGAAAATATTAAAGAAAAATCTTCATTTCTTTCGAGGAATAATTTTTCTTGTAATGTTTTGTATTTTTCAAGTAATAGATATTTTTTCTTTTTTATTCATGTTCGTAAGCTTACAACACAGCAAACATCCTAATTCAAATTTGAAAATAAACTTAAAAAATATGCCTCCACCGAGCCTTGGGGCTTGACTCTCGAACCTTCTCATGAAGATTTGATGTCTTACCACTATACTAGATAAAATTCGACATGAAGAATAATCTTTGTCCTTGAATATATATCTCAAAATTGACATAAAAACTCCCATGATATTTTTCTTTCACCGACTTTCGAACCTAGATCTTACACATGAAAAACGTAACTCCTAGCCACTAGACTAAAAGTCGATTCTTCTTTTTGTATATTAGATAGTATTAAAAGGTATCTATATCTTATTTGATATTAATCATACTTTCTAATGAAAAATTATTATATAGAGTTTTTCATATGTTATTTGTGTAGGTCTTCTTCTCAAATTAACTATTTGGCTAGGTGTTCATATGTTTAATTTATTAACTTTTCTGCACAATATAAACTTTTAGTTAATTAATAGCAACTGATCTTTTTTGTTGTGTTTTCTTACTGCATCAAATTTATTCACTAGGCTTAGAAAATATTTCATGTATGCGTAATATTATAAATATTTGATTTTCCTAGTTATATATTTGATTCCCCTAATATTATAAATATTTGATTTTCCTAATTACATAAAAATATTGAAAAAAATTTGAATACATCAAAGATATGTACAATAGGTAATCCAAGTCACATCGAACCATTAGATACATCAAGATCCACAATATAGATCAAGATCTAAGGTCGGAAGTACTTAGTGTACATATTAATAGGCCAAAAAAATCATGAAGTTTCATATCTAATTAAACTCTTAAAATAAACCAATATAACCAGGGGCGAATGCAACATAGCCCAGGGGGGCAAGTGCTCCCCGAAAAAAAAAATTGCAAAATAATCTTATGTATTTGTACGATTTGTCAAAATTTTTTTGCAAAATAAGCATGTATATTTCAAAATCTGCATAATTTTGCTCTCTGAAAAAAAATTATAAATCTTGCTCCCGACGAAAATACTAATCTGCTCCTGAATATAACATAAACCAGTTTGAGAATGCTCTTTTCGTGGATTCCATGTTCTTGCACGTACAGGGGAGGTGAAGCTTCATCGGAAGAGGGTGATATACCACAAGTAAATTTTTAGAAATTTAATGAATTACTCTACGATTATATTATTATAAAGTTATCATTCAGTGCTCTCCCATCAACTCGATATGTTATTTTAGTTAAGAAGAAAATATATATATATATATATATATTTTCTTCTTAACTAAAATAACATATCGAGTTGATGGGAGAGCACTGAATGATAACTTTATAATAATATAATATATATATATATATTCCAGTGTCTCCACTCGATCCCCTTGATTTATTTATTTGATTCAAATTTCGTCGCTGCAAGCTCCCTATTATTTAAGATCCTACTGCATGTACTCTTTTTATAAAACGTTAGAAATTACATTGTGGCGTACCGCCGCTTCTTTATTTTAAGAAGAAAATTTTTGTATTAGAAAAATAAACAACGCAATTATATTAATTTCAATCTTTTTGTTAAATAACATTATTTCACTGAAATTAGAATTATATAATAATAAATATCATACATATTCTTAAGTTATTTTGAAAGTATGATGATTTATAAAAAAATAAGAAAGGCATGAATATTAAGTACATGAAATTAATGTTATTAATGATTTATATTGAAATTAATGACGTGTTGTGTGTCTAATAACTTGGACACACATACAATGCAAATTGAATAGAAAAATAACATGTCAGAGTGTCAGAAAAATTGAACACACCAACATCGAGCAAACTTTAGATATAGTAATGGTTATTATTTTCTTACTAGTAAAGGAAAAAAAAGTAAATTGCTTAAGTTTGATGATCTACTAGTTCTAATCTGATTTAAACCAAAACAAGATAGCAGTGCTAATACCGGTTAAATATTTCACTGTACAACAGCATCATTTAGATTTGCTTGAAATTCCTTTTTCATGCATCATATATTCCTCACTTCTTGACCTATAAAATTCATGGTGGTAGTAAATTAATGGCTATAGCTTGTGGTATTTTTCTTATGCCTATCTATATGTAGGCCTATGCTGTGGTTTAGCAGCAACGTTCATCCTAAGCATTATCGGCTTTGTTTTGTATGGACGACAACGCCGCCTTCGCCTCGCCAGGGAAAGACTGGTAAAAGAGAGAGAGAAAATTTTAAATCTAAACAACAAAACCGGTCGCTCTGCAAAAAATTTCACAAGTTGTGAGATGAAACAAGCAACGAACAACTTTTCACGCAACAATCTCCTCGGAGCAGGGGGATTTGGTGAAGTCTACAAAGGAATGCTACAAGATGGAACTCCAATAGCTGTAAAATGTGCCAAGATTGGAAACACCAAGTCCACAGACCAAGTTCTAAATGAGGTGCGCATCCTATTACAGGTTAATCACCGGAGTTTTGTTCGCCTCCTTGGGTGCTGCGTAGACCTAGCTCAACCACTCATGGTTTATGAGTTCATACCTAATGGAACATTATCAGATCATCTACATGGAATCCATTCTCAACTTACATGGCATCATCGTCTATCTATTGCGCATCAGACGGCTGAAGGGCTGGCTTATTTACACTTCTCAGCTGTGCCTCCTATCTATCACAGAGATGTGAAATCTACCAATATTTTGCTTGATGAGAATCTCAATGCAAAGGTAACAATATCACATTTTAAGATAATTAATTGGGGAGCTCACTGCTTTCAATTTTTACAAATAACACAAACACATGCAACAAGTAGCACTATGATGCTAATTCGCTGAGTTTGATTGAAACAATATTTGTTTCATTCCAACCAGAACACCTACAAGAATACAGATACAATATAAGCAAAAATCTCTCTACACTGGTTATCTATATTTATATATAAGGTAAATACATCTTCTAATTTAGTAGTCTTATCAGATATATGTAACAATATCACATTGTAATCTTTTTTTTAAGCAAAAAGCAAATGTTGCCTAGAAAAAAACTAATTGGCAAATTTTGCCAGTCAATTCCTCAATATGACAGAAATCATTAGACTTCACTTTTGATATTCTTATCCCTTCACAACAGGTCGCTGATTTTGGTCTGTCTCGTCTGGCAGAATCTGACATAAGCCATATCTCAACATGTGCACAAGGTACGCTAGGTTATCTCGACCCGGAGTACTACCGTAATTTCCAACTAACAGACAAGAGCGATGTGTACAGCTTCGGAGTTGTTCTTCTAGAACTTCTTACATCAAAAAAAGCCTTAGACTTCACTCGGTCAAGTGACGATGTAAATCTAGCAATTTATATGCAACGATTGGTAATGAATGATCAAATTATGGAGGCAGTGGACCCAATAATTACAAAGGGAGCAACACAGGTTGAACTTGATACCATGAAGGCAATAGGATTTTTGGCAATGAGTTGCTTAGATGAGAGGCGACAGGATAGGCCGTCGATGAAGGAAGTTGCTGAGGAGATTGAGTACATCATGAATCTATTGGCCATTGACGTTGATAAAATATAGATTTTAATTGTTAGCATTTATAATATATTTGAGTATGTTCGTTTTGTTAAGTTAATTATTTTTTGTTTGACTAAAAGCAGGGTAATACCCGTCTGTTTCATTGAAACAGTGATAAAAAGTCTTATAGTAAATTCTAATTATCTATTCGTTAAATAAAAAATGAATAGATAAACTTCGAAGTCTAGTCAGCTAGATACTTGTTTTTCTACTCCTATTACAATAACAACAATCAAATCTCATTGTTTTTCACTAACTTCTAAGTTCGAAAAACTCAACATGCAACAGTTATCAGATAATGCGATACAGTTTCAAAAACAACACAGATACAAAATAAACTTCTTATACAACAAATCTTCAAAACACCAATTTCACCAAACATCAATTGGAGGCATGCCTGAGCCAGACAAGGGCTCCTCCATGACTCGAAGAGGTGGATCCATTTCTAAAGCCACTGGATCTATTATCTCCATCAGGTTTCCTCTGTCTAAAATATGTTCGTTCAAATCCTACACATCCTATGGTAGAATTAAGTTTAGTTTGAGGAATGAAGAATCAATATTATTTTTGCACCATTATTTTAAAATACTAATTATTTGAGGAGTAATACATATAATATTATTTGTTTTTTTATCAGTAAAGCATAATTTATTTCTTTCTAACCAGATAATCCAGATAACTGCTCCTCTTAATAACTCAACTAACATTCTAACAATGCATCTTTAAGAGGAATCATGGAATCAATGATCCAAACATTTTCTAAAGATGCCACATTGAACTCAAAGTTTTTATATCTACCTATCTATTTCTAAATTTCATTAATAAACGGACAACTAACAAAAATATGATCAATATTCTCCATCTGATCACAAAAAACACATTTAGTATCTCCCTGCCAACCTTTTTTCATCAAGTATTCTTTTGTGAAAATTATTTTTCTTCTAACTAGCCACATGAAAATTTTGATTTTTAGGGGGAGTTTGAATTTCCATATTATATCAAACTTTAAATTTTTATAACCATCAAACTCTAGCCATTTATACATTAAATGTACTGAATTTTTTTTAGAACTATCCCATCTCCATATGATGAAGTCTTTTTTTAGGAGATCAATTTGAACATCAAGAAGTATAGCCTGAAGCTTAGACCATTCTTGTCCAAGTAAATCAACTAATTGCCTATTAAATTCTAGGCAGAATTTCATATAAAGGCCTCTAAAACTTCAATATTACATATTTAACCACTGAAATCTCATAATTACATATTTATCTATTTAAAACATAAAATGTTTCATATAAAGACCTCTAAAACTTCAATATTACATATTTAGCCACTGAAATCTCCTAAATACAAACTCGACCCGGCCTGAACCCTAAGGCTGCGACCCGACGGCCCGACCCGAGGCAAACTCATGCGGACCCGTAAAAAAGCGAGGGTCGAAGACGGATAGCGACCATACTTTTTGGAAAAAACTTGTGTTAAAATTGACCCGCAAACCCGTCGGCTCGGCCAACCCGTCCAAACTCGGCCCTGCAAACCCGTCGGCCCGGCCAACCCGTCGACTCGGGCGAGTTAGGCCCGACACAGCCCGACATGTTTTCAATTCCCTACCTCTATTAGTGTTTTAAAGTGTCCGCATGAGTTTTAACACAGACTTTTTCCAAAAAGGATGGTCACTACCCGTCTTCGACTTTAGAGTTTTTTGGACGAGTTCGCACGAGTTTGCCTCCAGTCGGGCTGGGCCAGATCGCGATCTCGGAGTTTTCGGGCCGGGCAAACACATACGAATTTTGTCAAATACCTAAATAGAGGAGAGGAGAAGCGGTGTGAAATAAAGAAGCTAACGATTATACCTTTCTTCCCAAACCTGGTCCGACAAACTCGTGGCCTGGCCAACCCGTTGACTCGGGCGAATTTGACCCGATCCGACCTGGCCCGACCCGTTTTCAATTTCCTACCTCATTTAGTATTTTAGAGTGGTAATTACCATTTAATTGTTAATTTACATTAAATTTATTAATTTGCAGTTATGCTGGACAATAATAAAACATTTTGTGTTTTACTTGAGTAAATATGTAATTATGAAATTTGAGTGAATAAATATGTAATATTGAACTTTTAGAAGCCTTTATATGAAATATTTTGTGTTTTAAATGGCTAAATATGTAATTATGAGATTTTTAGTTGCTAAATATGTAATATTGAAGTTTTAGAGGCCTTTATATGAAATTCTGCCTAAATTCTAAGCCTAATCCTCTATTAGTAAAGACTTTGTTAACTTTAATATGTGGATCAGAACAAGCTAAAAAGATATTAGAAAAAATGAGAGAAAAAGAAAGTTCTCCTTTCTATCTGTCAGTCCAAAAATAGATATTCCTACCATCACCTAACTTTTTGTTCACACTGGTAGACATTACATGCTGTAGTGAGCATATATTTTTCCAAAAAGATGAAAAATAAGTGTAATTGACTCTATTATTATATTTTAAATGTACAATTTCTTTCCATAATTCTAATACTGAGAGATCATGAAATCTAAACCACCACTTAGCTAATAATGCGTTGTTCATTAAATCTATGTCTAAGACTCCTAAGCCACATTGATCTTTGCTTTTGCAAATAGTAGACCAAGCTACTAATGTCAATTTTTTCCTTATTGTATTTCCTCCAAACCATAGAAATTTTCTTCTAATTCTAACATTGACTGGTAATCTATATAATGATAGCCAGTATAAAGGAATAGCAGTGGGAACTGAATTTAAAAGAGTTAGTCTCCCTCCTAATGAGAGAAATTTATCTTGCCAACATAGGAGTTTGTTCCCAATTTTTTCTATAAGTATGTTCCAGTCAGAATTATTTAAGTTTTTCCAATGTAATGGTACACCTAAATACTTTATAGGTAAAGAGATCAGATTACAATCTAATAAATTAGCTAAATGAAAACTAAGATCTTCATCAAGATTCAGAGGAATCATCTCACATTTTTCGAAATTTATTTTGAGACTAGATAAGTTTTCAAACCCTACTAGTATCCATTCTCAAGCCTGAATTTTTTTGGCATCTGCTTTTAGAAACAAGAGGGTATCATATGCGAAATGTAAATTTAATATGTTATCTATTTGTTCAAATTCACTCATACCTTCTAATTAACCAGCATTTATAGCATTAACTAAAAGAATATTGAGTGTATCAGTAATTAAATCAAATAAGAAAGTGGAGATGGGATCACCTTGTTTAATCCCTCTCTTATAAAAGAAATATTCTCCTTAAAATTCATTAAAGTCTATGCAAATTTTACTACCCGGAAGATGAGCAAAGGATAAAGTAATTAAAGTCTAAGACTCCCGAGAAAAAAAAAAACAATTACTAATTTCATAACATCATCTTTAATTAAATCCCAAAAGATTTGATAAAATAAAAAGAACATGTCATCTGACCCTGGTGTTTTATTGGAATTACACATAAAAACTACATTTCTAACCTCTTCATAGGTAAAGGGTAAAGTAATGTTAAGGTAATTATGAGTTATTTTATTGGATTGGGTTTTGTTACTATGCTTTATATACCATGAGTATATGTAATTTATCTTTGCTAATACAAATACCAGAGTAATTAAACTAAATCCTTATGTGTTATCAAACTTCTTCTCTACACCATTAAGTTGAGAGTTCTTTGCCCAAGGGACCAATTCAGTGCATAATTAAACTAAATCCTTATGTGAAGATCCATTATTTTTTCTTTGATTCGGAGACAGTTGCCACAATTTAATAACGGTGCATACAAAACTTTTTTATGAAAAGTTATGGGTATCGTATATAGATAATATCATATATATAGACTTCGGAATTATTCTAAAGCATGAGCCCCATGTCTCCATTGTTTAATTAATTACCAGTGCACGTTTGGAAGGCTCATCTGACCTGTAGATATGTTTGATAATTCTTAGCAATAGGCGAAGAGTGCGCAACACTTATGAAAGATGAAATAATATATTGTTTTTTTTCTTTTATAAGACTTATTCTTTAATCCCTCTATTAACTATAATTTATAGAGTTGTCCCTTGACCAACCATACCCTAAATATATATTTTTTTTCTATTTTATCACTCTACCAAATATGATCCAGAAGGATAAATATATTTTTTTCACTTTCATTAATATTATAATTTTTGTTCCCAAAACCAAACATTAATATGTAAAAAAATGAATAATAATAATAAATATTTTCGGTCCAGAACAACATTAGAATCTTTTTATATCAATACTTATATTTATTTTTATAAATATAAATCATTAATAATATTAATTTCACGTCATTAATTTTCAAAAAAAATTGAGAAAAATGTATGATGTTTGTTATTATATCTCTAATTCGGATGAAATAATGTTATTAAACAGAAATGTTGAAGTTAATATAATTGTACTGTTTATTTTTTTAATAGAAAATTTCTTTTTAAAAAATAAGAAGTGACGGTAAGCCGAAATGTAATTTCTAGTATAAATAAACAGCCTCAGACCAGTTTTTGTAACCACAATTCAATTCTGCATAACGGCCTTTTTGCCTTCTAAGTTCTAACTAATTTAGCCCATAATAAAAGCCCAAAATAAAAGCCCAAAACCCATTTCACCTAGCACGAGCATGGCTAGGGAATAGGGATCCACAATTATTGCATGCCCCTTGCCGAAAGCCGACTCGCCGCTTTGTTCTCTCGCTCAATATCTTCCCTGAATACTACGGGCGTGTTTGTATTACCAAAAATAGCACTAACCATGGATAAGGGTTGTTATCCACACAAAAATGTGATCCAAACATGATTTAGTAAGTTGTGAGTAGTGTTGGTTAGTGCTATTTTGCTAATCCAACAAAATGCTAGGATTAGCAAATTAGCACAAGTCATGGTTAGCAAAATTATTATTTTATTACATTGTAATCATCATCTTGATATTATTATTATTTAATATTATTATTATTTTAATTGTCATTATTTTATTATTATTATTATTGTCATTGTTATTTTATTAGTATTATTATAATTGTCATTATTATTATTTCTTTTAATATTATTGTAATTATCATTATTTTATTATTATTATAATTGTCATTATTATTATTTTATTATTATTATTATTATTTTAATAGTCATTATTTTATTATTATTATTATTATTATTATTATTATTATTATTGTCATTATTATTTTATTAGCATTATTATAATTGTCATTATTATTATTTTTATTATTATTATTATTATTATTGTAATTATCATTATTTTATTATTATTATAATTGTCATTAATATTATTTTATTATTATTATTTTATTATTATTATTATCGTCATTATTATTTTATTAGTATTATTATAATTGTCATTATTATTATTTTTATTATTATTATTGTAATTATAATTATTTAATTATTATAATAATAATAATTATTATTATTATTATTTTAATTGTCATTACTATTTTATTAGTATTATTATAATTGTTATTATTATTATTTTTATTATTATCATTATTTTATTATTATTATTTTATTTTTATTATGATTATTTTAATTGTCATTATTTTATTATTATTATTATTATTGTCATTATTATTTTATTAGTATTATTATAATTGTCATTATTATTATTATTATTATTGTAATTATCATTATTTTATTATTATTATTATTTTATTCTTATTGTTGTAATTATCATTATTTTATTATTATTATTGTAATTATAATTATTTTATTATTATTATTATCATTTATTATTATTGTATTATTATATATTATAAATTGATATCAATATTTTATTATTATTATTATTATCGTTAAAAAACTAAAATAATTTATTATTTATTAACTCACTATCACTACTCCAAATGTGCAATCCAAATAACATTTTCACTAATCTAGATAGCACAAAATTAGCGCTATTTTTGCACTAATCTAGATAGCAAAAAGTAACTACTATTTCAACCACTAATCTAGATAGCACTATTTTTACACTAACCATGACATGATCCAAACGCACCCTACGTATATACATACAAAGATAATCCATACTAACGGGTCTCATTTATTACGACTTATGAGACTTGT
Organism: Eleocharis quinqueflora; assembly: GCA_964058865.1. Lineage (NCBI taxonomy): Eukaryota > Viridiplantae > Streptophyta > Magnoliopsida > Poales > Cyperaceae > Eleocharis > Eleocharis quinqueflora. The sequence continues at coordinate 155,158 of CAXKVX010000023.1, read as the reverse complement.
ACCTTTTACATGGGTCCACAAAAGAGTGACTTTTTATAGGACCTGTCGCAGAGATATTGCCACAGTAATTTTGGATGCGCAATGATCTCCCTCTCCCGATATTTACTGTTTACTTATTTAGTCCATGTCTGAGTTAATTGAGTTCCTTTCCACACTCTCCAAATTAGAAATCGGATTCGAAATGGGGGGAAGCAATATCCCAAAAGAGATGATGCAGGTGCTTGAACTTTCTGCATTGATCAAACTTCTTACTCATACATGTTTGGTTTTGACGAGGGTTTTTCAATTGAATTTGTTGTAGGTGGTGGAAGCGCCGCATCCATTGATCAAGCATTGGGTCTCTGTTTTAAGAGATGAGAATACTCCTCCTCATATCTTTAGTAAGTTGGCTTCGGTTTCCCCAAGAATTTAGGTGTACTTAGTCTCAAATAGCAAATTAGCAAATTGGTTACTTTTAGTTTTATATGTGACCTGGGTTTTTCTTTTTATAATGTTTTGGTTTTTGTAGGAAGTGCCATGGCTGAGCTTGGTAGATTGCTCATATATGAAGCTACCAGAGATTGGATGGTTAGTACATTGAGTTTTTTTATGTTAATTTTTTTAGTGCTCTACATTTTTATTGATTGTGCATACTGAGAAAAAGGGAACTATTCAAATTGAATTAAATGTGCTAATTTATGTTTTTATAATTCACATCTTGTAAAAACTGACACAGCCAACAATAATTAGAGAAGTGCAGTCGCCTGTAGGCATCTCAATGGCAGAATTTATCAATCCAAAGGAACCTATTTTGGTAACTACTTTTGTTCAACACTGCAGTATCATTATTATTTTTTTAAAGTAAATAAATAAAGGTCCTGTTATGTTTGTATTATTCTTCTCGACATGTTAGGTCATACCGATTCTGAGAGCGGGTTTTGCACTAGCAGAGCACGCCCCATCTGTCTTGCCATGTTCTAGAACTTATCATCTTGGTATGCAGATGTTAATTTCCTCTTTGTTACTTCTATTCATCTTCTTTTATTTAAAAATTATAATCCAATCCACAAGCTAGCACTATAAAATTCATTTGTGTCTGACTCTGACCCTAACTTATATGAAATCACAACATTCAATTTCAAGTGGGCTGTGGATAATGTCAATTTAACGCACTAATAGTCTCTTTAGATGATATTCTGTTTTTGTAATTTTCAGGTATGGCAAGGGATGAAAAGACACTGCTGCCTTCTGTTTACCTTAACAAGTGAGTCATTGGATTCCATACTCCGAACACAGATTTTGTTTCGATTAAGTTACATTGTTATAAGACAAGAGACTTGCAAAAATAAATACAGGTTACATTGTTATAAGACAAGGACCGTGGAGTCGAAATTGCCCAGATAAAAGTTGTAAGTCTTGGTGATATTTTGCCTCTTGTTTGTTTGCATACAGAGTCTTAATTAAGATTGGTTAGAGGCACTTCAGTAGCATCTCATGTCTTATCATTGGTTTATGCATCTGTAAGTTTGGAATTCTGTGCATGTATATGCTCATTTGGACAGTGCATAGTGCTAAATTATATTAAAAGTTGCTGCTGGTTTTGCACATTAAGCCATGAGAAGTTGAGAACATAAGCTGGCATATATCCAAGGGCTACAATGTATACATAAAAAGTACTATTTTGTTAGTGGGCTTTGCTATAGTGCCCCTAACATTTGCCCCACTGTGCCCCCGCCACCTTTATGAACCGGATCCCACGGAATCTTATTATTAGGGGCCCGTTTTGTCATATTTGGTAGTGGCATTCCAGGAACACTGTATATTTTCCCTTTGTTAGAATATATCTGCATGTCTTCTTTTCTTTTCAAGTATTGTTTCTCTTTTATATTGATAATAGTAAAAATAATGTGTAATGACATTCGTTCCCCAGATATCTGCTATTTCATGTCCTCCAGCTCTTCAGAAGCTAAAGAAGAACTTTCCTGGGTACATTACTTGTATCATTATTACATATTTCCATTATGTAATATATTACTTTATAGGCTAATGTTTCTTTTTTCTATTTCACAGGCTTCAAGTGTATACTGGAGCTATAGATCCAATTTTAAATGAAAAAGGGTATGCCTAATAGCTCACAATTTGAACACGAACCTCAAAGCAAAACTAATTGTTGTTCCAAAATTCAGAGAAAATAGTAAAACTAAGAAGAATCTTGTACATGTTGCTGTTGATATTACAAGTCAAAATCAATAACAGTGCAGTAACTTACACCCTTCTACTATATTTCCCAAATGTTGAAGCACTTCAAAAGGCTCAGAAATGATTTTTCCGTCTTTCAGAAAAGTTCTAAAATAAAACTACCGATGAGTTAAATGTGTTCAATTAATGTTAGGTATATCGTCCCTGGATTGGGAGATGCTGGAGATCGCAGCTATGGCACATAAACTTTTTTTCAAATTTGAATGAGGCGAATAGATAGATGGAGACTGATTGGGAATTGGCATTTTGATTTGCTACAGTTGAACCATAATGAAGGTTGTGAAATTAACTTGTGAACGACGAAATGACCCTATTTTAAATTGCTGAAATCTAAATAGCTTTATTTCTTCATTTTCTGGCTATCGCTTTCATTCTCTTTCTTTCACTATACACTTTTAATTGACCGCTCCTTGCAAGTTTTAACAATATTTTATATATACTACTAAGACCAAATCAACCTGAAATGATCAATTAACATCGACGGAGCTTGCGTAATCTAAGCCCATTAAAGGCCCGGTCTCGTTCAACACTTATGGAATAACCTATGGGCTGTATTTTGAACGTCTGAAACCTAAATACAGGATCTGCATTAAACTATTTAGACCATTGCTATCCAATTCATACGACATAACGATTCCGGATTTTGCTACTTAATATGCATTGACCAGACTTCTCGAATCAGATCTCGTATCGACTGCTATCAAGCTGCATAGGCAGCATCGGCAAAAGCACTTGAAAAAGGAAAACAAAAAAAATCATATCGGAGGAAGTACTGTAACCGACCAAGTCATGGTAAAATTAGGACCTTGTCTGAGCAGAATCACGAGCAAAAAAGATGCATCACAAATGTACTTTGTTTCATTTTTGAAGGTTTTTAATGCTACATATCGCAAACCCACAGGTCAAGAGCTACACAGTCAATTTTGCCAATAACACACCAAGAGAAATCATCAACACTGTTTCCGGCATTTATATTCTGAGATGTGCAAAAGAAATGGAAATCAGGAAAACACAATTTTAAAAAGAAACAGAATTACTTTAACTGAAACTAGATTTCTTTTTCTGTACAAAATAAACTGCATTACAAAGCCTAGGTGTTCAGAACCCAATGAGAAGACTGTAGAGCAACTAAAATCCTGAAATAAGAAACAAAAACACTTGTGAGGCCCATGACCATTCCAAAAAGCAACCATTTGTTTATATTTCTATTTATTATCTGACAACAATTGTTGATTAAAATGCTTAAGATGATTCATCCACATGCATGATACAAAGATACTAACTAATCAGAGAATTTTTACATATATATATATATAGAGAGAGAGAGAGAGAGAGAGATTAGAGAGAGCAAAACTAAAATAATACGCATAGGACACACCCTTCCGTCCTATGCATATATAATTAGCTCAATAAATTGAGATTTAAGTTGTTCTATAAATTCTTCATATCAAAATATTGTAGGAAATCAAATTTCGTGGTTTTTAAAGCTTTCTTGCTACTTTTTAAATATTTTTTGGGTTGTTAAAAAAATGCCATTTCCTGGACTGCAACGCGAAAAAATATTTAAAAATAGCAAGAAAGCTCTAAAAATCACGAAATTTGATTTTCTATAATATTTTGATATGAAAAATTTATTGAGCAACTCAAATCTCAACTTATTGAGCTAATTATATATGCATAAGACGGAAAGGGGTGTCTTATGCATATTGTTTTAGCCTTGCTTATATAAATATATATGAATTTCACCAAGCATTTCTCATATTTCACTGTTTTCTTATATTCTTTTTTGAACACATGCTAATCAGTCAAAACTATGACCGTCACCCTTAACTTACCAAATTTATGGAGCAATTTTTTATTATAAATATTCATGTGAACTTGCAGCCCTACATTAAATCAGTCTTGCTCAATCAAGTTCAATTCAGATAAAGGGAAAAATGTTCCAGGTTGACTGTTAATGTTAAACAGAACGTACATATAATGCTAGACTCAGTATGAGTTTTGGAGGCAGTTGCAAGTAACCCAAGCCAGGTGTCAAGTTAACAGATATTACAAATGGTGAGTTTTTCAAGAAAAATGTTTTCATGTAATATCTCAAGCATGTACAAACTGAATACGATATGCTATAATATTCATGGAAGAAAGTAAACCTCCAATCGATTAAAGTGATAGGCACGATCACATCTCACTGTAGTTGCGCCATACAGCACGGAACTCCTCTCTAAATGTGTTAAGCCGTGCTTTCAAATTTGGTGTTCTCAAGCTTGCATGGATTAGGGTTGCTGCAACAAAAATAATAAAAACACTTTATAGTATCTTTGCTGGAGAAATAGATAAGAGCACATTGGCTTAATAAATAGAAATATAAATCATAGATTCATACCGAATAGAGCAATTACAATTGCCCAAGCAACAGAAAGGAGACTGGATGAGGTGAACCACAGCACACAGCTTGCTGTAATTTTATTTAACCAAAATGTTAGTAATTATTAGTCATTCTCCGACTAAATGATGAATCCCACATATCCAAAAGTGCTTGATTGTAAGTTTTCTTGGTATCTCATCTGGTTGTGATGAAAAGAAACCATGGCATTTATGATCCATTGAAGATTATCATTGTTCATTTGATTTAGGCATACTGATAAAGGCCTAATTTCATTTTTAACCTGGGAAAGTGCCAATTACCAAACTCAAGAAGCATCATGAATACACTTGGAAAACATAGATGTGTGAGACAAACCCCTACACAGCAATGGTTTACCAAACTACACTTCCCGTTTTCTCTGGATGTATCTAAGACTACTTTTACCATTTCTCATTGACATCACCATTACTGTGAACATAAGAATGGAGGTGTTTTACTTTTTAAATATGCTTTAGAGTTTAGCTACAGTGTTGATCATAATACAGAGCCTCTTGTGCTAGGGGGTCCATATTCTGCTTTACAATGTCCAAACAACCAATCAGCTCAATGTAACTGTACTGAAAGTTGAGGAACTGAGGATTAATATCACCTCGAAATGCACAATAGAGATTTCGATGAGCAATCCAATTAGTTAATGACATTGTTGTGACCAGAATTACCTATAACTCAACTTTAGAATCAAGTTCCATTGCACCATAAATCTATGAAAGTTCATTGTATATACATTTAAGAACGTCATTCTCCTTCAACTGATAAAATAGTAAAAGATTCTTAGAACAAAAAAGAGAACTTGATTTTCCAACAAGATTTCAACACATAGATCAAATTCAAGTGGCTTGGATAGACCATTCAGATATTGTAGCGTAAAATATGAACCCTTAGCAAGGGTCCCTATGCTACACAGACTACCGCCAACTTAAACTGATGGTAGTACAAACATATGAATTGCAATGTCTTCTATTTCTTGGTGCATAGAAGTTATTTCTAACTTTCTAACATATACATCATATTCTGAAGCACTTCAGGGAAAACCTGAGTGCAGACATAGAAGTTCTCTCACATGCTAGGTCATAAGCTGTGATCTACAATCAAGTGTTGAACCCTATTTTTTTTAAATAACAACACAACAATTTATCAAATTGATATTCAACCCTCTATTTGGTGAAGCAAATTGGGGATGTAACAACAAAAGGGAAATATGGAAACCTGCAGCGAAGAAGAAGACAAAGACTGAGCGAGGCCAGCCGCATATGTGTATTGATCTCTTTGTAGATGGCCGTCCACGAAGAACCGGCCTAAAAGTTCAATACAAATTTAAAAGTTACTAACAAATTTTAAACCATTTTAATAGTTTTATAAAGTTAAGCAAACTCTTACGAGATAGGAGGCCTCATCTTGGCAGCTAAATGTGGAGAAAACTGTCTCACTGTTCTTGTAACCTTCTCATTGAATGTCACAGCAAAACTGCACCATAAAAACAGTATCCATAATATACATTTCAACCTCATCCTTAATGAAAACTTTAGAAACAAAGGAGACTAACCTATCATTGAGAAAAGCAAGGCTTATACCAGTCAACAGAGCGGCAACAATAGAAAGCGGTCTCCTTATAAATCCAATAGCTTCAAAATGAAAGATTCAGCAATAATATATCAAATCAAAGTAAAACTGTCGTTAGAAATTCGAACCGAAACAAGTGAATATGTGTTGACTTCTCACTTACCCAGAATAAACACTATCAGGATGAAGTAGTTCGTCCTATAACTGCAATTTGTTAAACAACATGTTGGGGAACCAGTATAACAATAACTAAATGTAAATTAACAAGCACAGGTACAAGTACAGGCAAATTGACGTTAAATAAAATAAAACGAAAAGAGAGATACTAGTAGAGATTGCATTTGAGGCGGCTAGTCCACTTGGAGTAGGATCTAGGAGCAGTGAAGCGAGAGAAGAACTCCGGTAAGGGGCGTGGCGGCGTCGACCACTCCACCTCTCTCAAAGCCTCCATCAGATCTTCAGCTGTTACATTCCCCCAATCCATCCTCGGTCACTTTCTTCTCCAAACCCTAATTAGATTGATACTATCAGCTCCGCCTCAGTTCTGGTTTCGAGTTCGAGCAAGTAGCGATTGAGTTGGGAAGGCGAAATCCCAACTTAGTAACTGAGGATCGCGTTTTGTTTTCGGGCGTGGCGAACAGGGAGAACACAAAAAGAGGGTTCTTGACACACAAGATCGGTGGGTCCGAATCTGCTGCTCGTAAATCCCTGCTTGCTTTCTTGCTTGTCTTTCATCCGACCGCTCGATCGTTACGGACGGCTGTGATTTGATTCAGGGGGCAGATGTTTTGGCCGTTAGATGAGTTTTGAACGGTCCAGATCGAAACAAGCAGGAAAGCAAGCAGAGATTTACGAGCAGAAGATTCGATTCCCAAGATCGATAGCAGAACGAAGAAGAGAAAACAAGTCCAAAGAATTTTTTCATAAACATCCAAGTGCAAGTATTATTTGTGTAATTGTGTCTTTCATTTATGTATGTTCGAACTTGATTTTCAAAAAATTGTGAATTTGAGGCATTTTTGTTATTTTTGGTCATTTTTCTTGTCATCTATGTATTGTGCCCGCCCGAGCTTATATTGATATTAGAATTTTGTGCTTGGACTTTCGGTCTTCTCTGAATTTGTCACTGCTTGCGTTCCTAAGTGCAGTATTGAAAAAAAAACCTAAATGTATTTCTGAAAAAAAAATAATACTAATAATAATGATTATAATAATAATGATAATAATAATAATTATTACTAAAAGTAATGATAATGAAAAAATCATGATAATAACAGTAACAATATTAATAAAAATAATATTACTTAAAATAATAATATTAATAAAAATAGTAATATTACTTAAAGTAAGAACATTAATAAAAATAGTATTAGTTACGCCTCTAATGTATCTAGCAAACGAAAACAGTAAGAATAATAATAAAAAGTAATAATAATATTAATAAAAGTAATAATAACATTTCTTGATAATATTATAAAAGATTCGCATAAAACAAATATTTCAAATTTTTTTATAAGTATAATATTTGCACCTCTAATATAACGTGAAAAATGAATGGTCTAATGGCAGGAGCTTGACTGTTGAGGTGCTGAGTTGAATTTTCACCTCTGACCTTCTAATCGAGAAGTTGCAGTTGTGAAAATGATTTCTCAGCTACAAGCCCACTTGTCAGCGACAAACATTTAGGTTATTTGCGCCCCTAGTTTGGCTCTGTACAATTTGCCCATTTTTCCCCTATGATACCACTATTGGTACCATAATAATTTACTATCAAAAATTACTAAATTAAATGACAATCTCAACCAAAGAAAAAGTTCATCTAATTCTACAATTAAACTCCACAAAATAGTACAATTAATCATACATCAAGCTCCATAAAAAAGTACATGCAATTTAAAATAGTTTGATACAAAAAAGTTAAGATAACACATGCAATTTCTAATAAATCAAGCTCCGTCTTCTTGAGGACCAGCCCAGTGCTAATTACCTGTGTTAAAATAATTTAAAATCTTAAACGAGTGATAAAAGTAGCAATTGTTAATTTGACAAGAAATTAGTATAGTATTACCTTTGTTGCTCAAGAGTGTAGTGCATGTACGCCTGTTGTGCCCTGCTTGTTTACGCCGACTACAAGTATATGTTTTTTATGTGTATTCTCTTCATTCATTTCATTTTGAATCCTTAAATGCTAACGTTGACCCTTTTAACAACATACTTTGTCCGATCTGACACTAGTTTGGGTCGCGAGAATTCAGGCCAAGTGTCAGAATTTTCAAAGGGCTCAAATTCGGATGTCAATGTTGCCATTAACTCATTAGCATGATAAAAATGAGCTACATGTTGATTACTACTTATGCCTGATTGGGCACAACATGCTAAGATATAGGAACAAGATATACCTGTTAGTTGCGACTTTTGACAAGTACATGTACCCCAGGTACTTCTATCTGAACCGGATGTATTCGATTTCCTTTAATCTTGTTACCCTCAAATCTTTGACCCGTTGCAACCTCATATTTCTGCTCATTATGATATGCTATCACCGTTTGTGTATTTTTCCTTAATCTTCTCTACTCCAATCGGGCTTAGATTTTGAGGGAGAAGATGAATCTAGCTTGAACCATTTTTTTAGACTTGGCCCTTCTCTCAGCAAAATATTTTATCTTATAAAATATTATCTCAACAAGCGAAGTCACGGGTAATTCATGTGCTTCTTTGAAAATATTATTATGGGGCTCTGGTCCATTTGTTGTCATCATGTCCAATCTACGACCTTCCTCGTCGAATGAAAGAGCACATAAATCATATCGCGATCGATTGTTCCTATCAACATCGTTAGGGTCCCTATGTTGGTGCAATTTCAATTTAGGTAGAGCCAAAATCAAAATCCTAAATTAAACAAGCAATTGCAAATAGAAACTTTGTGCAATTATTTAAGACGAAATTAAAATATAGAGGAGGTGTTACTTACTTTCCACCCTTACGGTCTCTCTTGTATTCTTCTCTTGATCAAGGAGTCGTTGGAGATGGTTGAACAACACAATGGTACGCTAGCGTATCCTTCTAAACAATTCTCGGTGCCAAACTTCTCTTCAAGGTTGCGAATGTACCAAGAAGTAACTTTTTGTACTGGAGGAGAAAGTAGAGGCTAATTCACAACGCATGTGCCCTAGAATATCATACCGATAATGCTTGGAGAGTCAGTGTCTTTTATACCAATGAAAACGTATCTTGGAAATATACATTAATTAATAGCAATTATATCCAATTCTTTTCCAAATTATCATATTTACTGCCGTAAATACGTGCTCAAAATTTGGTATTATTTGTAAAACAAGTAGGAAAAAATCTCTCAACAAAATAATCAATATATAAAAAAGAATTCGGTGGTACAATTCCGCAAAAGTTTTTGTACAAAAACTTTTTACAAAAATGGCAAAAAATATATACCAATTTTAATATTCCATCAAATCTTTTTATATCTTTTACATAAATCAATTTGATACAAAGAAATTATTGAGCATGATAAATCTAATTTTTAACCGTCCGTTTGTGAGATTTGATGATCAAGCACCATAGTCCAGTTCTATATATATATATATACTAAATTTTGTTGAGCATGTTTTGTTTGGTATATTGACCCAAATCAATTGATTAGGTCCAAACAATAATCCTGACATTTTAGCACTAGCATTAGTTGAATTAATCATACCCAAAATCTTAGCGAAATATGTATTATGCCTTTGTATAGATTAATCACATTTATGACATATCTCATAATACTCCTCGTAATATTGATGACAGTATGAGATATATTAATCATGTAACACGTAGTCCAAACTTTATTTATTAGATTTGACGTCTCAATTCTGACACCCTACCGATATCATCAATCTGCATTGTTGTGTTAGGGTATTTTTCGCGAATATGGTCGAGCCTAATGAGAAACTTGCGCTTTTGATTTTGTCTAATTGCTAGCCTCAAATTGCCGTTAATTTTTTGTTCGAAAATTCTTTTGTGAAATTTTGGCAGATGTGCTTTGAACAATATCGATGGAAGGTATGCCCATCTTGGGTACTCCATCCTTGATCTGGCTGACTGAAAACCCGCAAGGTACTCTTATGACGATCTAAGAGTATTATCACCACTCAAGATCCAATCACTTAACTATTCACAAATTTCATAAAATCGTCCCATGATTTATTTTCTTGATGTCAACCAAGGCAAATGCAAGGGCACCAACTGATCTTCCACATCAAAGCCACATGCAGCAAACATCTTTTTCTTATACCTTCTAGTTCAATATGAACCATCAATTCCTATGACGGACTTGCAGTGTATGAAGGCATGTATTGCCATATTGTATGTCCAACACACTGCTTGAAATAAGCTAACATCAGGGTTATTTATCGGCCCGATAAACCACTCAATTATTGTACCATAGTTTGTTCTTTGTATGACATGAAGCAATAGCATGATTAAATCATAAGTTTATCTCCATCCTCCGAATAATTATGTAATTGCAATCTCCTTTGTCCGCCAACACTTCAGATGGGATGCCTTGAAACTATATTTTTTCGATGGCAAAAACTAGACGTGACCTTTTACACTATCTCGAATTATAAAAGTCATGGCTGAGGACATTAAGTGCGGATGCTCCAATCTATCTCCCGACATAACACATTCATGAGGATCTTTCCTTGTATTAATTATGAAAGCATCTTCACATAGACTTCTCAATGTATAAAACCTCCAATGACAATTGTGGTCGGTGCACTCGATTGTATGCACATTTTTATTTTGTCTTCTTGCACTTAAACATGCGATTCGCTTTGATATGAAAATCATGAACAACCCATTTGAGATGATCCTTGGACTGAAAGTATTGTCCCACTGCCAAACCATCATCTGTGACGTACCCTTCGTCATCAAAGTAATTGCAATCACTAATTATATCAACGATCGCATTAATATTATTCCATGAAGCATCTGGATGTGAATTCAATCGATCTCTTAATGGCCATGATGACATGGTCTGAATCGATTTCTCTTTCGGATTATAATTTGGATCTTCGTATTATGTGAAATCCATATTCATGAAACCATTATTTCCACATGTGTTGCCAATTGGAGTTGAATCTTGGCTTACTAATCCTCCATCCCATCCTCCAGATTAATATCATCAAATCCAATATTAAATCAAAATTCTCATCATCATCTTGTTCTTCTATGACCAATTGATTTCTATTTGAGGTTACATGTGGTTCATAATAATTATTACTAATTGGTTCATCAGGCATTCGACCTGCTATTAGCTCAACATATGGTTCACACGAGTTGTGTAGCGAGATATAGGCTCAACATATGACATTCAACTACTACTTGCACAACCTTGGTTTGGTAAATAGGAACAGGATATATGCTCAATATATGCGTTTGGGGTTTCATAGGTGCGATCATCACTCGCACAACCTTGATTTGGTGTATTAGAACATGATTTAGGCTCAACATACAATTCAACCATTGTCAAACTTCTCGGTTTAACTGAATGGTCAACCATAAGTCTCCAAGTATCATTGCCCAAAAGTTGTAACTCGGTATAGAACATTACCAAGACAGTGAGTGTTAATCCTTCACTGAACCTCGATGGGATCTTTGATCCATATATTGAACTTGAAATTCCCAACCACCGGTAGAGCTCGGTCTCCAACTCACCTTGTGTTATGTCGTCATGTACTGTAAAATTACCCGTAGGGTGTTTCAAGTAATGAACACCATGAGGCTCGTGCTGGATAGATCATCTAATGAAGAAAGTAACAATAAACATTTTTGAGGAGTTTTTGGAAAAAATGTGAATTTTTGTTTTAGAGTTTGTGAAGAGAAGTTCGGGATATAGGTGAAAAAATAGGAATGAGTGGGGAGAGAAGAGAGAAAAGTTTCCAGATCAGAAAATATTGTTCGAAACCTCAAGGACGCAAGGAATACCTGCCAAAATGAAATTACTATCACCCCTAAGGAATACCTACCAAAATGAAATTACTTGCGCCCTTAAAGAATACCTGCCAAAATGAATGATCTAGTGGGAATCAAACTCATGACCTCTCTATTGGAATTGAGACGTCAAATTCAATAAATAAAGTTTGGACTAAGTGTTATATGATTAATATATCTCATAATGTCACCAATATTGCAAGGAGTAATATCTAATATGCCATAAATGTGATTAATTTATACAAGGACATAATATGTATTTTGCTAAGATTCTGGGTACGAACACATATGAAATTTAATGTGAATTAATTATAATTGTTGATGGATCGGTTATGATTAGTTACATTAATACTAGTGTTAATGTAAAGTTAGAAATATTATTTGGGCTAAATCCAAAGATTTTGAATTAAACCCCAAGCAAAAAAACAAAAATCCGCAAGTGTCTTGTGGTCGCAAAGAATTCCTTTGCAGCCGCGAGAGCTCAGGAGAGATTTGGAAATAATCTGCTGAAACTCCAGTAGTTCAATTGCGGCCGCAATAGCCCCTCTTTGCGACCGCAAGTGACTTGGCGAATTTCCTGTCAAGTTTGCATCTAAGTCAATTGCGGCCGCAAAGAGTTTATTGTGGTCGCAAGAGACATGCGTAGAGGCAGAAAATCTTGCCTTATTTTGCCGATATCTTTCTAGCTTGTGTTCCAAAAAATACCAAATTTGAAAAACTTATTTACAACAATAAATATGATAATTTGGAAAATAATTGGAAAGAATATATTATCAAATATTCCAAAAAATATTTGGTTTTAATTAAGGTATCTTTCTAAGATACATTTTCACTAGTATAAAAGACATTGGGTTTTCAAGCATTACCGGTAGGACATTCTAGGGCACATGTGATGTGAATTAACCTCCACTTTCTCCTCCATTACAGAAAGTTACTTCTCGGTTCATTCGTGACCTTAAAAAAAGTTTGGCACCGAGAGTTGCTTGAAAGGATACACTAGCGTACCAAGGTTTCGTTCGATCATCTTCACTGACTTCTCAATTTGGTTGAGTGGCAAAAGGTGGGGGGCTTTAAGAGATGGTTGTTAGTTCATGCTTTCACTCCTATTTAATGTATGTCTTAAATTATTGCACGGAGGTTAAATTGAAATTGCAATTGCTTAGGTTACGATTTCGGTATTATGACTCAAACCTGAATTCTTGAATTGCACAACAAGTGGTATCAGAGCCACCTTTGTTGCGTTATTTAAGATACTTTATGGAAATATGTCGATTTTAGTTGTTGCAAATAGCTTTTGGTTTTCTAGAATTTGTTATTTAATTATTATAAATATTCTTGAATCGAAAATTTGAATTTTGTCATATTTCGCCTTTTATGTGATTTAAAATTGATATTATTCAAAAAAATTGATTCATCAATGTTTGAACTAATTGCTTGAACAAATAAAGTTGAATTAGGAAGTTATGCAATAATTTTGGAATTAATTTCGAAACTAAGAATTTCCAGATTGAGTTGTCCCGAAACAGAACTGACAAGCAAGTCAATTGCGACCGCAAGCCTTGCCCCTTTACGGACGCAATTGAGTACATTACTTCCTTTTATTTTTGGAGGCAACAAAACTTGAACTGGCAAGTTGTGCTTTGCAGCCGCAAGGCGCATTTATTGCAGCCACAAGACACTTTAATTTTTGTATTTTGCGGGTGCAATCAAATTGAATTGATAGGTGATGTTTTGCGACCGCATGACAATAATTTTTTTGGTTTTTACTGACTGCAAACAAAACTGAATTAATGTGAACAGTTTGCGGTCGTAAAGACACTTGATTTTCGAAAAATGGCAAAAAAATCAATTGAATTGACAGGCTAGTATGTTGCGGCCGTAAGACATGCAAATTGTGTTGTTTTTTTAGAATTTCCAGATTTTGATATTTTTAATCGTGCCTCTATAAATTAAATAAAAAATTAGTGTCAAATCTGAATTTTAAGAGTAGCTATGATTAATTATAATTTAGGATATACATAATTATAATATAGTTACTAAGTAATACTATAATTATCTTGATTACATATAAAATTTAGCTATTATCTATAATTAGTATTCAAGCTAATAAAAGAAAAGATAAAAGTGCTAAATTTTAAAAGGATTTCCAGTTAAGATTGAATATAGTATAAAAAATATTTAGTGATTTTTTAAAGGTTTTAGTAAATATGAAATAAAGTTAATATATATAGCTAACTATTGAAAGTTAGTTTTCCACTAATTAAAGTCACTATTAGTTACTATGTATACATAAAGTCTATATTTCGTAAAATATATAAGATTGATTAACGATTGAAATTAGATTGTTATAATTAAAGTTGTTATTAGTTAATATATATATATATATATATATATATTTAGGACGAGTAGTTTTTTTAGGATACGTCCTAGTATAGACTTTAGACATGATTTCAAAATTTATTTAAAGGCAATTAAGAATACATGTCTCATTTTGGTAAATATTATTGTTCGCAAATAGACACTATTGTTAAAGGAATAAGCAAAATGACCCATGAAAAGCTTTAAGTTGACGTACTAACCACAAATTATTAATTTCTCCCATAGGAGGATTAATTCTAAAGTAGTTGTTGTGTACATAAAGTAGTTGTTGTCATAATATATATTAAATAATCTCTACACTGAGTTCATTAGAGTGACGACTTTATGAGACCATACACTTAATCTTGAAATCATATTTGGTATGATCTCAAAAACTTTTTCAACATCTGATACTTGAGTATTATTCTTTTGTTTGTTATGAGTCCCTTTAAAATCTCATAAAAAAATTTATAAATATCTTTATACTAAGTATTTTTTTTTAATATGTCGTTATATAACACAATAACCTTATGACTATATATCAACATATTTAATGCTTATAAGACATATAAATACTTATATTTTATTGCTTTTGATTTCGATCAGGAGGCATTAATCCTTATTCTTTAAGACATATTGTATTTCTATTTTATTCTCACAGAACTTGAATAATATGATTTATCAACGTTTGATTAGATCACAATTTGATAATACTTTATTGAGACCCTTTAATTGCATAGATATTATATTATGTGTGCAACCTATAACCTTTATGAAAAATTCTTAAGTTGCATTCTTAATATCTATTCAAAACTTTAAACATGGTGCCATTAATCCTTTTAAAAAATCTTTATAACTATAAACTTATATATGAATCCTTTATAATTATAAACTTATATATGAATTCTTTCACAATTCATCATTATGTTTGTTGGTTTTGACAAAGTTCTTTTGACCAAAACTTGGCCATATTTGTAATAACACTGATGGTTAATTTTATTCAAAGAACATTTTGCATTAAATTTTGCAAAATATTTTCAGATGATAGGCTTTACTTAAAAAGTGCTGAGGGGAAAAATTGAAATTAACTTGTTTTGAATCATGATACACAAATTTCTATTTCAAATTAAGTAAATCTTTAACGCATGTCTTAATTAGAAATAGAAATGTAATTGTGATATATATATACATATATATTTCATCCTTACTTAAATATCATGTTTTTCCAAAACTTTTAAGTCTGCATAATTTAAAATTTGGAACTTTTAATTTTCTTAAAGGATGATATTTCTTAATATTTTTATATCACATAGATTCAAATATTTCAATTTTTCCAAAATAATCTTGAAGCCTTCAATTCAATCCATTTTCGTTATAAAATAACGTACTGAACTTTGTAATGATAATGCATAAAAATTAACCCTTTAATTGTCAAAACGTCTTAAATTTTCTGCAACATACTTGTTATTTTACCAATTAGGTCATTTTGCTTTCTTGTTATACAAATGAGTTTTGTTAAGAATATATGTAATGTATCTTGTCATTCTTAATTAAAACAAGTTTATATAAATATTACTTTTGACAATTTTGACCTTCTTTTTAATGTTGCCCCCATGATATTTCGATTTTGGATTCAGAATTTTAATTATATGATCATATATTTTTCCAATTACTTCTCACTTTATTTTATTTGAATAAAGTGTATTTCTTTACTTAGAAAAAATTTCATGATCAAACGTTATTTTCTTTGTCTATTCAGCTTTAAGTAATATTCTTTTCAATTTAAGTTAACAAAAAGAAGAATAAACTTCACATCATTTTCAATTACGGTTTTATTCATATTATCCAACAAGACATTCGATTTCTTTAATGAACCATCTTTCGATGATATCATTTACTTTATATATCTTGTAATAGCAATTAAGTGTTGACAATAAATGATCATAATTACTCTTTCGTTGGGCCAGATAACTGATCATATGAGAATTATGTTCATCACCACACTTGTTACACGCCTTGTGTTTGACAATTAACTGTCACGATAATCTCTCATGATGATTATTATCTTCTGTTGGGTTGATTAATGATTATATGAAACTTGAGGATTATCACATTTGTCATGCAAGATAAATGATAACTCGAAGCCTTATGTTAAAAATACGTGTTTAGTCATGTAATTATTTATCATGATTTAATCCGTAATCACAATTTTGTAGTCTATTCAAAGGCCTTGACAAAAGAACTCTAAAAATATTTCCATTAATTACATTTTAACCAACAATATTATCCAGTATGAGGCTCCAATGGGAGCGGTCAATACTCTTAGTTATTTTGGTGTTATGCACAAGTACAAATGAGCTATTTTGTCGCTCTGTCGATGAGTCCAATTGGCATACCTACGTACTAGTGACCATGCTAGTCAAGTGAGGGAGGTGAGTCACAAGCGGGCTACTTAAGTACCAAGCCTCAAAGGCTTTTCTAGACATCACTAGCACGTAGTTTCTCATTACATTTCTTTATGCACCTACTTTATGTGTATCAACAACTACTTAATGCATTAATCCTCCGAAGGGGGAAATTAACAATCTGTTGTTAATACACGTCATTTTACTTTTCATATGTCATCTTGCTCGTAACTTTAGCGATAGTGCTCGGAAACGAACAGTATCGTTTAACAAGATGATGCATGTATTCCTAATTGCCTTTGAATAGATTAAAATAATTTAATAGTCTACATTAGAACGTATCCTAAAAGGAAACTACTCGTCCTTAATATGTATATATATTTATCAACTAATAGGGGCTTTACATTAAAATTAACCAATTTTCTATTTTCAATAAAATACATATACATATTTTACAAAATATAGACGTTAAACATATTTAGTCTACATTAGAACGTATCCTAAAAGGAAACTACTCGTCCTTAATATGTATATATATTTATCAACTAATAGGGGCTTTACATTAAAATTAACCAATTTTCTATTTTCAATAAAATACATATACATATTTTACAAAATATAGACGTTAAACATATTTAGTCTACATTAGAACGTATCCTAAAAGGAAACTACTCGTCCTTAATATGTATATATATTTATCAACTAATAGGGGCTTTACATTAAAATTAACCAATTTTCTATTTTCAATAAAATACATATACATATTTTACAAAATATAGACGTTAAACATATTTAGTATTTACTAAAACCTTTAGAAATTACTAATATCATTAATACAATATTAATCTTAAATGTGATCCTTTTAGAATTTAGCAATTTTGTCTTCTCTTTTATTAATATTTATACCAATTATAGATAATAGCTAAATTCTATATTAAGATAAAATAGTATTTATTTTGTAGCCAAAATTAATTATAATTATAACTAATACAATTATATATATATATATATATATATCTTAATTTACAACTACTCCTAATTAACAAAAAAATAATTTCTGCAAAAAATGGCACAATAATCCTGTCAATTCAATGTTTGTACAATTTTTCAGAGTCATTGCGGCCGCAATACAATCCTTTGTAGTGCAATATATCCTGTCAATTTAATTTGTTCTCTGTATTTCTAGAAAACAACACAACTTTCATTGTCTTGCGGTCGCAAGACACCTGTCAGTTCAATTTTTTTAATTTCCAGAAACAGAGGAATTTCTCTAAATACATTGCAGCCACAATGGTCTTCATTGCTCCCGCAATAAACCTGATTTTAGTGCAAATTTGATCTTTTTTGGAAATAAACTGTTCTAAAAATTTCTATTTCGAATTTATGACTTAAATTACTACATTTCTTTCTTAAAATCAACTTTATTTGTCAAAATAATTATTCTAAATATTAGTAAACACAAAATTTGAATAATATCAATTTAAATTCGCATAAAAGCGAGGAATTCGACAAAAATTCAAACTTTTAGTTTAAAAATAACCAAAAATAATTAATTGACAAATTCAAGAAAGCCAAAAAAACAATGAGCATGGCTAAAATAATATGCATAGTACACCACATTTCGTACTATGCATATAGATATAGGTCAATAAATTGAGATTTAAGTTGCTCAATAAATTCTTCATATGAAAATATTGTAGGAAAAAAATTGTGATTTTTAGAGCTTTCTTGCTATTTTTTAAATATTTTTTAAAAACAATCCAGATTTAATACTACAAAAGTGCCATTTCTGTCCTGTTTTTTTTTAATATTTAAAAAATAGCAAGAAAGCTCTAAAAATCACGAAATTTTATTTCCTACAAGATTTTGATATGAAGAATTTATTGAGCAACTTAAATATCAATTTAATGACCAAATTAAATACAAATGACCCCATAGTACGTTATGTGGTGTACTATGCATATTATTTTAGCCATGCTAAAAAACAATATGCAACAATTAAATTCGAAATTTTCCAGTAAATTACCAAATTCCAAACACAAGCAACGAAGTTTGCTCTGATACCACTTGTTGCACTTAATTCGGTGCAATTCAATTTAGGGTAGAGCCATATACCACAACCCTAAACTATGACAACAATTGCAAATCAAGATCGATTCTCCGTGCTACATGTTTGGAATAAATGAAATAGCGGAAGCAAAAATTTACATACCTTCCACCCCTATGGTCTCCCTTGTATGCTTGTCCTTTCAACAAAGCCCTCGGATGGAAGTATGGAAGCTTGACGTGCTGTGCTAGCGATCCATCCACGTATATCTCGGTACCTATCTTTTCTCCAAAGTCACGAATGAACTAAGGAGTAATATTCTTTATGGAGTGAGAATAATGAGGTTATGCCCAACACATGTGCTCTTGTTGATAACCGGGAATTAACTATTCAACCAACGTTGTGAATGGATGGAGACCCAACGCTATTTATAGAGGCGTTAGTGTATCTTGAAAAGATGCAAAATTAATTATCAAATATTCACAAAATATTTGAAATTATATTCTCTCCTATTGTTTTCCAAATTCTAATATTCACTGTTGTAAACATTTCCACGAATTTGGTATAAAAGCTAGAATATCCAATCAGAAAGATAACGGTAAATCTAGGCAACCAAAACTTGCCTTGAAGTAGGTCTATTACGGTCGCAATGAATCTCATTGCGGCCGCAATTGACTTGGCAATTCAAGACTTGGCAAGTTTTCTGCCAAGTCTCTTGCGGCCACAATGAGATCCTTTGCGGTCGCAATAAATCTGTTGAAAATCAGCAGATTTGTTGCCAAGTCTCTCCTACTCCATTGCGGCCCCAAAGGATCTTATTGCGGTCTCAATAGACTTACGTTTGTGCTGTTTTGCTTGAGATTTGATCCAATTTGAGTTGGGTTTAGCCCAACCAATATTTCTGACTTTACACTAACTCCAATATATAGTTTAATTAATCACAATTAGTCCATTAACAATTATAATTATTTTACTTAAATTCTATATGCATTTGTGCCCAAAATCTTAGCAAAATACGTACAATGCCATTGTTTATCAATTAATCACATTGTTTGGCATATTCATATATTACTCCTTGTAGTAATCATATAACACGTAGTCCAAACTTTATTTATTGGAATTGACGTCTCAATTCCAACATTATCATCCTCATGCAATGGACCCCAAAACCCGTATCTCTCAATCAAAGAAGCTTGATATTGCTCTTGGAAAGCATCGGTTTCATCCAACCTTTTATCAATTCCTCTATAATACTCCATATCATGCAACGTGAGATCATATAATTGGTATGAGAGTTGTTTCATACTTTCCAAGGTAAATCTTATGGGTTTAGGATGTCTTGAAAAGGTATTGGCTTGTTGTTCTGGTTGTGCTTGAGGTTGGGGTTGAGGTGGAGGTTCAAAGAACGTGTTCTCCATTGGTTCCGGTATTTGAGAACTAGGTGGAGGATGAGATGAGCTTGCTTCTCCTTTTCTTCTTTTTTCGGGCACTTGGTTATCCATTGGGGCATCAAAGCATTCATTCGAGTTATCCCATTGGTTTGGTGCCGCATTGGGTGCTAAAATCCATTGATTTACCTTGTATTTCTTGCTTGGTTCCCAAAAGCATCCCTCTTTGATCCATCCAATTGAGTCAAGTATATCAACAATGTTTTTAGGTTTAAAGTGTTGGATTAAACTCATCTCTTGTTTGACAATTTGCAAAACAATTAAAGTACTAACCTTGCACATTAGTTTTAGTGAAGATGCAGGTTAAAACAAGTACATACCAATGTCAAACATTGCTCAAACATGTCCTGGACAAGTCAAGACATGCTCAAGTAATCAAGGGAAGCTTTACAGTGCCAACACAAGATAATGTTATAGAACTTGACGCAATGGGTTAGCAACCCGTCATAACGAGTGTCCAAGGCGTCATAACGCGTCAGGAGGAGAGAGAGGCAACATCAAGCTGGAGTTTCCCGAGCGCATCATTATTGTAATGCTTGGCCAAGGCGTCACAACACCTCCCAACCCATTATAACAGGTTCCCTAAGCGTTATAACGGGTTCCTGAAGAGATTGGCACACAAGACAACTCACAAGAGAGTAAGGGCATTTATGGAAACTACTCAAGGCGTTATAACACCTTGCCCAAAGCATTATGGACTCTGTGTAACGCCAGGATGATATTTGAAGTTTCCAAGGTCTCAAGAAGTGCCCAGCCTATATAAATGATGCAGAAACGAACCAATAGTGCATTAAAACATCCCCATAAGCTTCCAAGCATCAAATTGAGCATAGTAAAGAACTTAATTCAAGTCTCATCCAGCTACCTAACCTAGAGAGCATTAGGATAGCTATTATTCTCTTATTGTCTATTCGAGAACAAACCCTTAGCTAGTTTTTTATCCTTTGGTGCATCACATTTGTGTTGTCAAGTGGTACATCCCTATCCTTGATTGTGTTGTCAATCAGACCTTTTACCGTGTAGTGTGGTGTTGTCCCATACATTGGTCTAGGAAAAGAATATCGACTTGCTTGTGTAGAAGAAGTCAAAGATCGGCTTCGCACTTTGTAAAGAACACTAATTTTATAGTGAAATTGACCCGAAAGGAAGATTTGGTTCCGAGAGACCCGTAAACGTAGGCCTAAGTTGATTGATAGGTCGAACCACGTTACATAGCGTGTTCTCTTGTTCTCGATTGCTCTCTCTTCACTCTCTCTCTCTCTCTCTTTACTACTTTGCTCTTTGTTGATTTGTGATTTGCTCTATTACTTCTAAAAATTACTTGCTCTAAATCTTGGCTAGGTAATTAAGATCTAAAAGCTTTTAATTTGAAATTGTTGATTGAAAACGCTCCCGTCTAGTAATTTAACCTTAGTCTTGCGCTTTAAGAACCAAACCTAATTCTAACATAAAGGCCGGATGATTATTTCTAGGAATTCTTAGCCCGACATGGGTCATGATTTGGGTTAAGAGATGAGGATAGGTTAAGGACTTGGTCGAATTTGTCAAGGCAAATCTCATGTGGTTCAAGATGATATATGGTATTTGAACAATCTTGTCGTAGCATATCAAATGCCTAAGTAGATACATGACATTCATCTCCAAGTTGGTTTTAATTTTGCTTTTAGGGGATAAGATATTGTTGGTGAAAAGGAACCCCAATTGATAATGGTCGAAAGATGGGTAACGATTAGTTTTTGTTTCATATTATGCACCCCAAATCATGTTTTGTAGTCAAATCATTAGCATCGATTGGCCAAACTATAAATGGATATACCTCTTCTCCCATATTTGTGATACCAAAAATCTCACAAATGGTATCAATGGTTATGGATATTTTTTGTCCGCAAATATAGGTTGTAACTCCTCATGGTTGGCTTGTAGGTTTCATGTTGGCATACAAAACCCGGATTGGCAACTCTTGATACATAAGGTCACATTCTATGATTGGTTGCCATTGCCAAAATTCAATATAGTCTTGGATAATTATCCAAGATTGACCGGCTAACTTGTTCTCATCTTTTGTTTTGAAAAAGTAGGGTTTTGAGAGCTTACGATTTCTAAACTTATTCTGAAAATTGTTGAAGTCTTTTGGAGTTCGAAACAAGAACTGATTTGTAGACGAGATCTCCATAGAGTTTTGTCTTCCAATGGACCTTGAGGATTCTTCTTGAGACACCTTTTGTTTCCTTTTCCTAGGTTGCAGTGATCATTCACATACTTGCTGTCCAGACCCTTTACCTTCTTCAATGTGAACTCTTTCATGAATAGAATAGTCTTCTTCTTGGCCACCAACTTTCGAGATTTTAGAGGACTTGGTGCCATAAGGAGGAGTAGAGCAAGTATTGTATTGAAAAACATCTTGGGTTGAGGGAGAAGAAAAGAATTTGGTGGTGTTTGAGTTTTCTGGAGGAGGGATTTGCTTAGTAACTGTCTGAGAGATGAATTTCGCTCCAAGAGATGCAATTTGAGTAAGTTTGAAGAAGAAGAAGGGTTTAAATATGCAGTTTTTGCCCAATAGTTACAACAACCTGTTGCAACGAGTTGCCAATGCATTATAACGAGTTTCCAACCGTTATAATGCCCCTCTCTCCTCTGTTGTAATGCTTCAACCATTTAAATCTCACAATGGCTAGTTGTTTATCTGCTAACCCGTTATAACAGGTTCCCAGTCGTTATAACGGCTTTCTGACCCGTTGCAATGGGTCTTGTAACACTAGGGTTAATTTTTGCTATTAATTCAGTTTTAATTTGCTGCTATGCTCCAAATTTGATTTTAGATATTAATAGGGCTCAATTCAGTTGTCATATGATGTTTTATACCCATGCAAATGCTTAGAATGAGTTGTGACTTGGATAGAAAGATCAATTAAAGTTCACAAAATATATAATTCAATCAAAAAGAGACATTGAATTATATATTTTGCTACTTGACTCCCCTAAATCCAATATACAAAATGAGAATCAAATTGGGGGAGTCTAGTGACTCTCTAGACAATGGATTTGATACCACTTGTGCTTGGAAGTGCAAGTGGTTCCACAAACTTTCCTTTCCTAAAACAACAAAAACGTTCATGATGTCCAAACCTCAAACAAAACGAGCAAAATGTTATCTTAGAGTTAATGTTGCTATGATCATTGTTGTTGTTGTTAATTGATTTCCAATAACTCATCACTAGTCTATATTTATCATGAAAATTTCTTATATTTTTTGGATGAGATATTGATTGATTAAGCACATTAACTTTCTTTCTTTGAAAATTGCTTCTAAAATTCTTATGATTATTCATTGTATTTCTAGAGTTATGTCTTGGTTGAAAAGCATTACATAATTTTTTTTTTAAAAATCATTACCAAGTTTCTTATTCTTATGTAGCTCATAAAATCTACCATACTTATCCTTAACATAAAGCTTTGGTGGTTGAGCTTTATGTTGGTTGGTAATCCTATAATTATTTCTAACTCTAGGTTTGTGTACCATTTTTCTAGAATTAGGTTTGGTGAACTTGGTTTTCTTATTGTATATTTTATCATACTTATAAGCATGATTCTTAGCTCGAATAGATTTGTCATTTGACTTAGATTGCTTTTCAATTCTAGAAGGTTGTTCTTTACAAATCCAAGATCGGTCTTATCATGTAGACCTTGACCAATATACATCTTATCATAGTCAATTTTAGTGTAATTGTTTGAAGATTTAACAAACTTAACAAATTTAGAAGCCCAAGGATGTGCTTCTTTTAATTCTTTTTCTTTTTCAAAATTGACTTTGGTCTCAATGTCATTAATCCTAATTTGTAGCATTTCAATTTTAGACTTAAGATCACAGATCATAGCATCTTTAACATCTAAAGACTTTTTGGACTCATCAAGTAATTCTTTCAGCTTGGTCACATTAAAAGATTCTTGACTTTTATCCAAATCACAAAACTCATCATCACTAGACTTATCATGATATTTAGAAAGGTAAAAAAACTATCGTATTAGCTCGGTTAGAGGCCTCCAATTCTTGAGTGCTCTGTTGTCTTAGTTTTTGATTGAGTTGTCTTCTTTTGTGCTTGCATCCACTTTTGCAAGACTCAAAGGTTTCTAGATTTTCTTAGCATCATCCATCTTTGCAATTGTCGAAGGTTTTTCAACCTTGTTGGTAGTGACTATTTTTGAAATTTCACCTCTCATTAAGGCTTCTTCTTGTTCTTTTGTATAATCGTCCTTAGCTTGAGCCATTTGCTTCAAAATGTGAATGTTCTCTGGATCTGTCATCTCTTGTTCCTTTATGATCTCAAGGGCTATCTCCAATCATGTTCTTGGTTTCTTTTCGATGAGGGCTAGCTTGTTTTCAACTTCTCCTCCCCCGAGGTTCACTTCCTTCCTCATCTTCACTTTCTTCGAATTCGCTTATCCAAGTTGCTTGCATAGCTCTCTTGTTAGTCTTCTTAAAACGTCCTTCTTGAGGTCTTCTTCTTTGAGGAAATATCACATAGCAATTTTAAATTCTATGACATTCTTTGTTGTAAGATAGGCGTACTACTTTTTTGCCTTGAGCTAATCTCTCTTCATTTACTTTTCTTTTGAATTCTATTCCTCTTTTCACTATCTTGGTGAGAAGATATTTGTCCTTGGAGAGTACTTGGTGGAGCTTTTGGTATATCAATTCGCTTGCCTCAAATTATAAGGTGGATTGTATGAAGATTGTGCGGGTAAGGTCAACGATTTGATTGAGGCTGTGCACTTTACTTCCTTGTGATTCTTCTCGTGTGAGCAAAGTTGTGCATACACCTCGTCGGGATGATAGGTGAATCCTTTGGCTTGTAAAGCTTCGATAGAGCTTACGACGCCATTCCAACTGGACTTCTTGGACACCATCCTCAAGAGTTTACCTACAAAATTTTCATGACAAATGTTAGATCCTACTTCAACAAATTCATTTCTTAAAGATACGAGTCTATGGTAGAGACTTTCAAAGGACTCCTTATCTTTAAATCTAACTTTGTTGCTAATCCGATATTTCGAGTCTTTTTCATATGTCCGTTATCTTCATACCTAAGGACTAAAGCATTCCATATTTCCTTAGCATTAGAGAAATGTGTGAGAGATAAAGCAATTAACTCACGGATTGAGCTTAATATGGTGTTCATAGTATTGTCATTAGTGTACTTAAGTTCTTTAGATTTTTTTATAAGGGTTACACCATCTAACTCATACTTTGGTATCAAACCATCTTCAACTATTTTTCAAAGTTCAAGTAAACTTAGGTAGTTTACCATACATCTTTTTTCAAAAGGAAAAGTTCTTGCAACCTACATCAAAGGCTGAAGGTTCTTTAACAAATTTTCAATTGTGCTATTTTTCACAAAGTCAAGAACTAACAAGATTTTGGTGATTAGATAGGTATGAATCTGTGGGCTCTGATACCAATTGTTAGTAATATTGGGACTTAGAGTAGCAAAGACTAAGGTCAAACAATAAGGCGGAAGTGTTTTCAATCAACAACTACAATTAAAGCTTTTAGACCTTAATTACATAGCCAAGAGTTTAAGCAAGTAAGTTCTAGAAATGAAGCAATTCACAAATCAATCAAAGAGCAAGAGTAATAAAGAGAGAAAGAGAGAAAGAGTTTAAGCATTTGGCTCTTTGTTCCCCACTTCATCATCTTCCTCATCAACTATTACCATGAGAGCGAAGGGACTTTGAACTTCATTGTTACCTTCCATCACACACTCATCTCCTTCACCGTCGCCTTCTTCCCAAGCGTCAGCTTGCATGGATTTGGTAGAGAGAAATAAAGTGATTAGAGAGGAGAGAGAGGTAGAAGGAAGGAGAGATTGAGTTTTTGGTGAGTTTGAGAGATGGATTTGGTAGAGAGAAAGAAGATTGTATGAGAGAGAGATAGGGTCAGATTTAGAAGAAGGGAAGAGAAGAGGAAAGGTTGGAGGCTTGGAGAAGAAGAAAAGGAGGAGAGGAAGGAAGAAACGCCTTTAATTTTGCAGAAATTTCGAGAACCGTTACACAACACTTGGGAACGTTATGTAACATTTCATCAAATAGGTGCCAGCCACAGGATTTGGAGAGAGGAATCATATCTGCCCTTGATTATTAATTCGTTATATAACGTTCTACATCGTTATACAACATTGTGATCATATCGTTGTATAACGTTAACTTCAGTTGTGTAACGTTGCTAAAAATTTCGCTGGCAAATTTGGAACACATAGAAACATTATGAAGAAATTCATAACGCATGAAATCCACAAAACGTTATGCAACGTTGCAAAATGTTGTATAACGTTCTGATCTCTTTCTTCAGGATTTTGAGGTAAAACGTTGTATAACGTTACCTTTCGTTTTGTAACGTTGGCAAAAATTTCTCTCCCACATTTTGGGAGTTGAGAAACGTTGTGAGGAATTTTATAACGCTTCATTTAGCAAAGCGTTGTATAAAGGTTCTCACCGTTACAGAACGTTCTGATCTCAAATTTTGAAATTCCGCGTTGTGTAATGATTCTAATCGTTGTGTAACGTTTTGGAAATTTTCTCTGCCAATTTTGTGACATGAAGAAACGTTGTGAGTAAAATTATAACGATTGGGATTTAATCACAACGTTGTGTAACGCTGGCTAGCGTTGTGTAACGTTATGGGAAGTTTCTTGAGTTTTTAGTGTTTTGTGATGGAATTTTGAAAGACGTTCGAAGTGAAAAGACTTGCTATGTCTCTAATAACCTTGGAACTATATTTCATAGGTGATTTGATATCTAGGTTTACTCGTTCATTTCCATCCAACATCCCCAATTTGAATCTAAGTTGCAATGTTGTTGTGTATTCAAGGGCTTAGTGAAAATATCGGCAATTTGGTTTGTGGTGTTGATATGAACTAACTCAATATCGCCTTTTTCAATATGGTCACGAATAAAATGATGACGTATATCTATGTGCTTTGTTCTAGAATGAAATACCAGGTTCTTTGACATTAAAATGGCACTTGTGTTGTCACACATAATTGGTACTTTACGAAAGCGTTGGTTATAATCAATTAAAGTATGCATCATCCATAGAATTTGTGTGCAACAACTACCGGCCGCAACATATTCCGCCTCCGCGGTTGAAAGGGCCACAGAGGTTTGTTTGCGACTTGACCATGATACAAGCGAGCCACCAAGGAATTGGCATGTCCCGCTTGTACTTTTTCGATCCATGCGATCTCCCGCAAAATCGGCATCGGTATATCCTATGAGATTGAGTTCCGATTGTCTACCATACCAAAGACCTAAGTTTATGGTTCCTTTAACATATTTGAGGATTCTTTTAACTGCTATACCATGAGACTCTTTAGGGTTGGCTTGAAATCGTGCACATAAACAAACGACATACATTATATCCGGCCTACTAGCCGTTAAGTAAAGTAAGCTACCTATCATAGCTCGGTATTGGGAGATGTCCATCTTTTGTCCACTTTCGTCCGAATCGATATTGACATTCGTAGCCATCAGAGTTTTGCTCGATTTGCAATCATCTACGCCAAATTTCTTGATCAACTCCTTGGCGTATTTCGTTTGACTCACAAAAGTTCCTTTCGTTGTTTGTTTGATTTGGAGTCCCAAGAAAAATGTGAGTTCACCAATCATGCTCATCTCGAATTCACTACTCATCAAGGAAGAAAATTCTTTGGCAAGTGCCGCATTAGTTGAACCAAAAATTATATCATCAACATAAATTTGGACCAATAATAGATCATTGCCTTTATTCTTTGTAAACAATGTTGTGTCATTTTACCCCTAGTGAATTCATTAGCAATTAGAAAGGAGCTAAGTCTACCGCCAAGCCCTATGAGCTTGTTTTAGGCCATACAACGCTTTGTCAAGCTTGTACACATGATTTGGCAATGTCGGATCAATAAAATCGATTGGTTGTTGGACATAAACTTCCTCTTCTATGAATCCATTCAAAAAGACGCTTTTAACGTCCATTTGATATAGGATGAATCCTTTGTAAGAGGCATATGCTAAAAGCATTCGAATGGATTCAAGTCGAGCAACAGGGGCACACGTTTCATCATAATCTAAACCTTCTCTTTGCCTATACCCTTGTGCAACTAATCGAGCTTTATTTCTCACAATGTTACCTTCTTGGTCCTTTTTATTTCTAAATACCCATTTGGTACCAATAATACTCCTATTCTTTGGCTTAGGTACAATTTTCCAAACCTTGTTTCTTTCAAATTGATTAAGTTCTTCTTGCATGGCAATGATCCAATCAGAATCCATATTAGCTTCCTCAAATTTATTTGGTTCAATTTGAGATACAAAGACACAATGAGCAATCGTAAGGTTGACATTTGACCTAGTTCTAACACCCTCCGTTGGATCACCTATAACATTAGAAAGAGGGTGTGAAGGCACTTCCCTTAATTCTCGAGGAGGTTGAACATTGGTTTGTGATGAGGAGTTGTTCTCTTGAGATGCATCGTTATTTAACACATTTGCTCCATCATTCTCTTGTTGAGGAATCTCTTGATCTATTGTGTCTCGTTCAATTTCAATTCCCCTTCTTTCCAACCTTTCAATGTTTGTGTTTTGTCCTTCGTCTTCAATACCTATATCAACAACACTACCATTCTCGACCCGAGCATTAGTGTTTTCATTGAATTTTACATGAATTGACTCCATGATAGTATTGTGTAATGGAACATATATCCTATAAGCTTTACTAGTCATAGAATATCCAACACATATTCCCTCAATCGATTTTGAGTCAAATTTGCTTGTTCTAGGTGATTGATCAAGTATGAAACATTTTGAACCGAAAGCCTTAAAATATGATATATTTGGTTTGCGATCCATCCATAGTTCATAAGGTGTTTTTAAAAGAATTGGTCTAACACCCACTCGGTTTACTACATAACAAGCGGTGTTGACCGCTTCGACCCATAAACATTTTGGTACCGGTGAATTATTTAACATGGTTCTTGCTAATTCTTGTAAGGTTCGGTTTTTCCTCCCTACTACCCCATTTTGTTGATGCGTTCGAGGCGCCGAGTATTCATGTCTATACCCTCTTTGAGAACATAGTTCTTCAAATTGTGCATTTTCAAATTCCCCTCCATGGTCACTTCTAATTTTATTAATTGTCAAACCTTTTTCATTTTCGATCCGGTTGCAAAATTCAACAAATCGTTCAAAGGTTTCGTTTTTGTGACCTAAGAAGAGAAGCCAAGTAAATCGGCTAATGTCATCGGCAATTACACATACGTACCTCTTTTTACAAAGACTAAGTGTATTGATTGGTCCAAAGAGATCAATATGAATTAATTCCAAGGGTTGTTTGGTAGATACCATGTCTTTGGGTTTAAAACTCGACTTTACTTGTTTACCTTTGACGCATGTATCACATACATTGTCCAATTCAAACTTGTTCAAGGGTAATCCTCTCACCAAGTCGAGCTTAATCACATTCTTGATGGAATCGACACCTAAATGAGCTAATCTTCTATGCCAAAGCCAATATTGGTTAGTTATAGCACTCAAACATATTTCTCCTTTGTCCAAATGGTTAAGGTATAGGTAGTAAACATTGTTTTGTCTTACACCTTCATATATTACCTTATTGGTTTCACAATTTATTAGGTGACAAGCTTTGGAATCGAAATTTACAAGATAGCCGACATCACATAGTTGGCTTATACTTAGTAGATTATAATTTAAACCGTCCACTAGATAAACATTAGAAATGGTTAGGTGTTGGTTTCCAACCGAACCTATCCCTATGATCTTACTTTTTCTTTGATTACTACCGAAAGTAACGGAATCACCATCTAGTGGTTTTAATGTGACAAAATTAGAACTAGAGCCGGTCATGCGGTGTGAGCATCCACTATCAATGATCCAAGCATTATCTTTATGAGAAGACATCAAGCAAACCTACAATATTATATATTAGTAATTAAGAAATACTAATAGTATAATTTGTTTTTAATCTCCCCCTTTGGTTAATAACAAGTTTGAATCATGGGGAGGTCTTACATACACTTTCTTACACCTTGAGTTTAGGAACCCAAACAACATTTTTCATGTTGCTACCTTTCCTAAACTTGCACTCCAAGGATATGTGTCAGTTAGCACAACAATAGCTACAAGTGGCTCGTGTCACGGAATTAACGTTTGCTTTAACAAAATGATTGTTAAATTCAATTTTTAATTCTTGAGCTTGATTCTTAAGTTGATTTGAGTATTTAAATTTTGATTTTTGAATGTTTGTTTCGTTTGTGTATTGGAAACCAACTCTTGGCTTCTCATCACATTGAGAGCCATTTTGAGCAAGATTTTTACCTTTAACTTCATACCTCCAACCGGTCGGTTCTCTATGGTAAACATTGTTGGACCAAGATGGATTCAAATACCTTCATGTTGGTTTGTTCTTGGCATAATTACCGTTTGAAAAATCGTACCTAAAAGCGTGATTTGGTGCATTTCTAGAGTTTTGTTGGCTTACTTTCTTGCTCGTTTGCTTTGGAGTTTGGTTTCCTTTTTCTTTAGGGTTTTTAGAGTAATTGAACTTAGAAGAGTGTGAGCTCTTCTTAAATCCTATACCTGACTTATCGTGAGATTTTTGTCCCTCATAAAGCTTGATTAAGTCCATCCTAGTGTCACTCTTCAATACACTAGTAGGCTTTAAAAACTCATTTTCAACTTCCAACCGTTCTTTATCAATTTTTAAGTTTTCAATTATTTTTATATGTTCATTACAATCTTTTACCTTTACCTCAAATTCTTCTACCTTAGATTCAAGCTCAAGTAATTTATTAGTTAATCCACTAATGGTACCATCTCTTGTCATTAGGGCATGGTTGGTCTTAATAAGAAGTTTGTTTAACCTAATAATTCCAAGTTTCAATAAACTCTCATTAGTTGAAGTGCTTAAATCATTTAGTGGATGCTCATCATCATCCGATTCGTCATCGGATGCAAGCCCTAGACAAAATTTAACCTCAATTGGTTGTGAGTCTAAATATACCTTTGCCTCCCCTTAGGAGGTTTGAGAGTTAACCACATCATCTTTGTCCGTTGTGGAGGATGAGGTGGCTTCTTCCTTCTCCATTTTCATGCTTGTTACGCATTCCTCTTCTTTTGAGAGTTCATCCTTCTTGTTTTCTCCCAACCCGAACTTGCGGAGTAGTTCAATGACCGTCGGATCGGTCACCTTGTTCTTAGAGATGATTGAGTCCAATACGGCATGTGCATTTGGCTCTTTGTTCCCCACTTCATCATCTTCCTCATCAACTATTGCCATGGGAGCGAAGGGACTTTGAACTTCATTGTTACCTTCCATCACACACTCATCTCCTTCACTGTCGCCTTCTTCCCAAGCGTCGGCTTGCATGGCCTTGGGGTTTCTTTTGATTTGACCCCCATCTCTTCTAGGATTGCCTCTTTGATCTTGCCTATTTCCCACATCTTGTCTCAAATAAGGGTATATCTTGTAACATGAGTGGATGGAATGCCCTTCTCTTTCGCACATGAGACAAATAACCTTCTTTCCTTCCTCCTCACGCTTTGTATTAAGTCTCTTTTCATAGGCAAAGAGACCTTGTAGCATTTTAGTTAGAGCGGGATAATCTTTGTTTTGGTCCGTACCAAAGTTTTGGAAGGGAGTGTCATTTGAGGTACGGTAGTTTGAGGAGGTGGCATTGTTGTAGGATTTGTGATTTTGGGCGGCAAATGCTATGGTTTTTGGCCTTGTTCTTCTCCAAGTTGTCGGAGGGTCTCTTCGAAGGTTTTGAGAAAGGCATACACTTCCTCCGGTGTGTATGACACTTCACTAGCATGGTGCAAGGCTTGGAGTGAGCTAGCGTAGGCCTCCCATCTTGGTCTTCTCATCATGATGTTGATGAGTTTGCTAGCAATTTTATCGGACTCCAACGGATTACCTACTTCAATGAAATTATTAGTCAAAAGAGTCATACGAGTGAACATATCCTCAATAGATTCTATATCCTCTATTTTGAAAATCTCAAACATAGTTGTTAGCCCGGCTCCCCTAGACCGTTTCAACAAAGCATTTCCTTCATATTTACGAAGTAATGCTTGCCACATGTCATGTGCATTTGTGGCCTCACCGAATATTGGAGCGATTGATTCATGCACATGGGCAAGAATGGCATTCACGGCTAGGTCATTTTGTCTTTTACTTACTTGTGATTCACTTGTCAATTTATTGGTTGCCGTATCAATTGATGGTACAAACCGAACATTTACGGCATCTAGAATTTCATCGACACTCAAGTAGTTGGTCATACATATCTTCCAATAGGCAAAATTTTTGCAATTTTGCCCTAAGATGGAAGGTTGGGTAGCTTGTAACTTGGTTGCCATTTGAGTTGGATCTTTACTTCTAACTAAAGTTTACTCTAATTAGCAAGTTCAACTTGCTCTGATACCACTTTGTAAACCGTTGTTACCCTTGAAAGGACTAATTTAAACAATTCAATACAATTCTAGGGACCACTTTGTAATTTTACCAAATCTACTACAAGTTATGTACTAACAATTTCTAAACACGAAATAGAGAGCTTAAATAAAAAAGAAAGAGTTTAGAGATTGCAAACAAAGATTCGGCACAAGTGACACCAAATTTTTTAACGGAGTTCGGATATTGACGATCCTACTCTTCGGGACTCCCAACCCCCGACTTGGTAATAGGGTTGAGCCGATTTACTATCACACGAAAGTCTTGTACAAGCTTGAACCTTGCCCTCTTACACACAAAGGTTGAGACACAAGGCCAAAATAATAGTAACCGAATAGATGATTTAATGATGAGAATAGAACTATCAAACTCTCACAATAGTTAGCTAACTTTAGATCAAGAGATTGAGTCAAATAGAAAGTACTTTTAGCAAGTAGTGTAAAGGCTCTTTAATGGAGGCTCAAAAGTTAGGTTATGATTTTGAATAGAATTGAATGCTTGGAAAAGGGGAAGGATGCCTATTTATACCTCCCCACAATAATTTATTCAATTTTCTAGGTTAAAACGTTATACAACGCTCTGTACCATTGTACAACATTCTGGCAAAATATCTCGAGTCCAGCTGTAATGAATATGACTGTTTTATTTGCATTGGAGAAGTACAGTTATACAACGTTGAGAAACGTTATATAACTTTACTCATCGTTATATAACGTTCTGATCGATCTTTCAAATTTTAGGCATATGTCCAGAACGTTATATAACGTTTCTGAACTTTTCTTTGTTATTTTGCATGTTTTTGACTCAATCTCATGATTTAAAATTAATATAAACATTTATTATAATATCCTACTATTTAAATGATCTTAATGTCTTGAATCTTGAGGTTTCCTTGAGCTTCCTTCATTTCTTGTATATTCATTTCCTTGAATTTTAAAGGAGTGCCTAAACAAACACATCTCACAAATAATTGTTAAATTCAAGTGGTTTTGCAAATCGACAAATACGAGACATTGCTAAGTACAACATGAATGATATGTTCAAGGAGTATGTAGAGAGACACTCCAAGCTTACACAGAAATAAGCTGGCAGCTCTTCAAGGCATGAGAGGTAATTATTTTATTAATTTAATTTTTTTTAGTTAGTTCAATTGTTTGTTTAAGTAGGACAAGTGCATCAGTTTGTATCTCCGACACAAGAGCTGGATTGAAAAACTTCATTAAAGGAAAGAAGAATACTAAATCTGTAAATTAACATGGGGTAATACCTATCTAATGCACTAGATAATGCCAGCTTGGATGAAGACTTTGACATCCTAGCATGATGGAAAGTCCATGTTCCTAAGTATCCAGTCTTGGCTCTGCTAGCCAGGGACATCCTAGCTGTCTCGATATCGATAGTGACATCGAAAGCAACATTTAGCACTGGTGGTAGAAAACTTTCATCAGTGAGAAACTCTTTGAATGATGAGAGTATGGAAGCTATCATCTGTGCTCAGGATTGGTTGCGTGCTTCGGTCACGGGTAACCTCTCATTTTAGAGTTATTTCACTCTATTAATATTTTTATTTCACTTGATAACTTACATAATTACATTTTCTTCTTGTTTTTATGTAGGAAGTGGTGGAGAAGTTGGTGATATCCCAATGATGAAGCAGCAACATCTGATTTCATCGTGCGCTAATTGAGGAAGAAACATGGAGACATGATCTCCTTGGTTTCTTGGCTCTCAAGCAATGACCTTCAATGATAATGTATGTGTTTTACTGTTTTATTTTCTTTTATTTTTGGTCATTGGTTGAGATAGGTCAAAATTAAGAAGGTAGTTTGAGAGCTAGGTTGAGCACAAATGTTGTACTCTGGGTTGATTCCTCTTATGCTTCATGTTAGTTAGAAATTGTTGCAAGTTGAAGTTGTAATGTATTGAACATGTAATATATATACTTGATTTGTGAAATGAAATTTTTATAATTTCACAAGTTTTTTTTTTGTTCTGTTGTGCACCGTTAGTAGTAAGTTAAACGTTCAAAAAATTTAACGTTTTAACGTTTCTTACATTTAACTAAACGCAAATGTAAACACAAAAAACATTCTTACGTTTATTAAATGCAACATAAGACACAAGAGAAATTTTTTACGTTCTTCGAACTTAAAGTAAGACAAAAAACATTTCCGTGATCGTTTTGTACGTTTGACCGTACTACACGTACCCACCCAGAAACCGCAACGCTAAGGAGCAGAATGCATAACTGTAATATAGATCGTCGAATTGAAGGTCTTTATTTAATAATTAAAAAATCCCCTGATATAAATCATATCAGTAAGCAAGCGTTGATCCGACCATATAGATTATAATACGCAGAGTCGAGCGAGTTTTGATACGCATACGATATTGGTCTACGCGTCTCATCCATCACAGTGTCTCCGTCGTGTTATCAACTTTCCCACTTTTCACAACGAAAAAGCTCAATATACCCTCGCCGTTACCATCGTCGTCGCCTCTCCTTTTTCGCTCATATTCAGTGGCGGAGCCACATGCACTCAGGAGGTGTGGATGAACTTTCCGAAAAAAACAAATTTTAAAAAACGATAATGCATTTGAATTTTTTTATATAAATGATAATATAAAATATATATTTTTTAAATAAGCACCGTTTCCAACTCTAAAAAAAAAATCATAAATCTTCAACCCGAGAAAATCCTGGCCCCCCCCGCTCATACCCATCGCCTCTCTTTTTCGCTTCTACGCTATCGCCTCAGCCGTCTAGGAATCTACCTGTCGCCTCTGTTCCACTGGTGATCCCACCCACCGCGCACGCACCAGTGACAATCACCTGCTACCTACCTGCTAATGCAACATGTTCACAAACCCCTAAAACCAACCATTTCAGATGCACCCACTGGTTCCCTTCAGTCGCATTCTTCCATTTCCCCCTCATCTCTCATCTAATCGCCTTCCGTGTTGTCGTAGCATCTCAGGTTACCACTTTCTCCAACTCGTCTTTTCTATTTTGATTGTTATCACCTAAATCATAAATCACCATCTGAATATTGTTACCATGCCTAAGATGTGAACAAATAATCTAGGTTTACTCCGTGAGACGTATAATTATGTTTTTAATTCGGTTTTTATGTAGCTTTTGTGTTACAGTGAGTACTGGATTGGTGACAATGAGCAGCCCTTTAACAATGAAGTCGTCCTATGAAGAAGCTGTAAGCAGTTTATCATCTCTAATCACTTCACGGAAAAGAACTGATGCTTCTAGCTTGAACGACCAATTCAATTTGATGTTTCATTATCTGAAGGTTTGATAATTTGCCAAATTTGATTAAATATATATCGTAATTTGTAGTATTTTAACGGGATATAGTGTATAAATCAATATTACGGTGCGCAACTCAAATGGTTTGGGTTAAATCTAACGTAGATGCTGGATTTAGACGGCCCCGTTTCACAGCTTAAAGTTATACACGTGGCGGGGACCAAGGGAAAGGTGCGTGACTAAACTATTCAACTTTTTTTTTTGAAAATTTTGATATCGTTCTGCATTATTTGGATTTCTAATTAATTTAGTGGCAATTGTTTGATGTTTGGTAGGGATCAACATGCACATTCACAGAATCAATACTGAGATGTTATGGTTTCCGTACAGGGCTATTCACATCACCTCACCTAATGGATGTGCGCGAACGCTTTCGTATTGATGGGTACTTATTTGTGCAGTTTATTAATTTCATTTTATTTAATTTCTCCATGTAACTCCGCCTATGTTTTACATAGCCGGTCCCAAGCCCGGAACGGAGGAGAGTTGTGATAGGCTTGTCGAGCCAACGTAAAAATTGAGCCAATCTTATGAAAAATGAAATCCTATATGGGCTTCATTTCTAGTCTACCCCAACTTGTCTGGGACAAAAGGCTTTGTTGTTGTTGTTGTTGTTTTCTCCATGTCCAACTCTAATCAATACATTCATATTATCTGCAAAGCAAGTACTACAATTCCTTATAAGTTTTTGGCATTAATTGTTTTGTGTAGTGTGGAAATTTCTGAAGAGAAATTTGTGAAATACTTTTGGTGGTGCTGGGACAGACTTCAGGTACTCCTTTATAAGAATTTTTTTTGAGTTTCATCATGATTCCAATTCTGATAATGCCTCTTTAATATTATTTCT
This sequence comes from Eleocharis quinqueflora, assembly GCA_964058865.1. Taxonomy (NCBI): domain Eukaryota; kingdom Viridiplantae; phylum Streptophyta; class Magnoliopsida; order Poales; family Cyperaceae; genus Eleocharis; species Eleocharis quinqueflora. The sequence goes on along the minus strand of CAXKVX010000023.1, from coordinate 118,018 downwards.
CCTTGACAATATTTTCTTAGGAGAAAACTGATGATAAAATACCCATGCCAACATACTTTAGGTTTCTTGCGTTGCTAGCCTTCAAGATTTTTTCTGCAGAGCAGGTTTGAACTTCTCTGGACTCAAGAATCTCTGTATTTATTGCATATATACTTGATTTTCAGACAGGTTATTAGTTTCTGATTTTAGAATGTGGTGCTTACATATATACTTGTCAATCTTGATCTTTAAAAATATTAGGTCGATGTTGCTGTTCTTGAAGTTGGTTTAGGTGGGAAGTATGATGCTACCAACGTGGTAAGTCATGTCACTGTAACTAAATGCTATTGTTGTTCAACAAGTTCTACATATTAAATCTCTTTTTTAGTGTTTTATTTGTTGATATGGTGCTGGTAAGTGCAATATCTCCTGATAGTTGGGTTTCTCTCTTATTTTAATGTTGTTGTTTGTGCATTCAATTGAGATTTTTGGCATTGACATTATTGCAGTGCCAATACCATTACTGGTATTGGCACTGAAGTGATGGATTACGGTGATCTTTGTGCCAAATGAAGTAAAATGCTAGCTATGAGTCTGAATAATACTAAAAAGGTTGTGAATTGCAGGTTCAAGCACCTGTCGTATGTGGAATATCCTCCCTTGGTTATGATCATATGGATGTTCTTGGTTAGTTCTAGTTTCTCCCTTTTATGCACTGAAGAAAAAAAAAATATGTTACTTACCTACAGTTATATCTACAACTTTTTTCATATTGTGTGTGGCCATAACCTGATATATGTGATTTTTTTTCTCTTTTTATGTTCTAAATATTGGTCATCCAAAGAAAATAATAATAGGTTTAATTGCATCTGTCACGCATTATCCACTTATTTCATGGTCAAGGAATTGGAAAATTTTGTTCAAATTACAAGTGCATCAACTTTTGTTATTGCTAAATTGTTGCAAACAGGAAATACACTCACGGAAATTGCTGGAGAAAAAGCTGGTATTTTCAAGGTCTTTCTCTCTCCATCACCTATCGATATATGTATCCAAACTGAAGTACACATAAACATAACAATATGCTTCTTCTACTAGTAAGAGCATCTCCAATAGAGCAATTGAAATTAATTGCTAAATAGTAATTGTAGAAATTTTAGAAATTAAGCAATCTATTTCTACATTGGTACAATCAAGCAAACAATTGAGAATTAAACACTTGACCAATAAGAATTAAACATTTGGCCAACTCATCTTCAAAAAAAGAATAGCCATAATTGCTAAATAAGCAATTCTTTTCCATAATTGCTTAATAACCAATAGTCATACAACCCAACAATTACAAAACAATTGACACATAAGCATAAGCAATTGCTAAGCAATTACTAATGGAGATGCTCTAATATCCTAAATCTTGATATGATACTGTAGAAAGGAGTTGCGGCATATACAGTGCCACAACCAGATGAGGCCATGTCTGCACTTGAGCATCGTGCTTCTGAATTAGATGTATGTGGTGGTGGCTTACTGCCTTATTTCGCTCTTTTCTTGGATTAGTCTGGAAAATTGCACACACATTGCTCATGATGTACTTCTATGTTTTGTAACAGATATCTCTCGAAGTAGTACAGCCTCTAGATGCGGCTTTACTAAATGGGCAACCTCTCGGTCTACAAGGGGATCACCAACTTATTAATGCAGGCCTGGCCCTTGCCTTAGTTCGTACTTGGCTCCAAAATACCAGTCATGGGGACCTTATCTCTCTTGATTGTGTTAATACGGTGAGTACATTATACCTGTACTAAATATATCATACTGTGCAAATTTTCACAGTACCATCAATATATCTCCCTTATTGCTACATTACTGAAATTATGTTATTGTGAAAAAAGGGGCCATTGCCCCATCAAGTCATTAGAGGCCTTACAAGTGCAAGCTTGCAAGGGAGAGCACAGATAGTCCGCTTACAAGATGATGACATCAGCCCTATTGATTTGGTTTTTTATTTGGATGGGGCTCATAGTCCTGAGAGCATGGAGATTTGTGCTAGATGGTTCTCACATGCCATTAAGGAGGAAAAGAAAGAACAATCTGTCAAGGATTATAGGCAGGTAACTTCATATATTCAATTTTGGAATACTCCAATCGGCTTGTGTCAATTGCGTTTTCTGCTTTAATGTTCAGGTGGAATAACAATATTGTTTTGTTCTTGCATTTGATTTTATTGTTCTTGATGGAAAATCCAGATACTAGTATTTAATTGCATGTCAGTGAGAGATCCTGAACTTCTACTTCCACGCCTCTTTAATACTTGTACACATGAAGGTTTGTATATGTTTCATACTAATAGTATTTCTCAAACCTTGTTCAATTTTCTTCTTATTATTATTATTAAACTAAGGTCCCTCAAATAGGCTAGCTTATACTTCTGGATTGAGGTCTAACAAACTTTAACAAATTTGATGCTGATTGTTTGTACATTTTCTTTGGAGGCGTACAATTTCATAAGGCCATATTTGTACCTAATCAGTCACAATACAACAAGCTTGGTAATAACACGACACCCCCACCTCAGCCTCAGGAGGTTGATCTGACATGGCAGCTGACATTGCAATGTGTGTGGGAGAAGCTACTTCGTAGTGGGAAAGGTAAATATCAATCTTCTAATACAGATTGACCTTATCACCTTGGGGACACTTAAGAGCATTACTTATGAGTACATCTGATTTTTGGGTGTACTTATGGTGTAATGCCAAGGCAAGTACCTTATCTGTCTTGTAGACTCTTTAAGGTCACTAAATCTTGTATTCCAATGTCTGTATGAATGAGAGGCAATGGCTGAACCAGGTAAGGTCCAGGTTGATTCATGTTTATTTGTTTGTTGCTGGTACATGACTGCGATAAGTGTATAAGGCTGACTAGGGTTTCAATTGTTAATTACTGTTTATATGAGAGCTAAAGGAGATATGCAGCTCCGACTTCCAGTAAGGTTGGAAAATATTGCTCTCTAGTATTGGGCCATCTAATTGGTGGGCTTGGCACTCTCAGGCTTTCATCCATGCCATCAGAAATGCTTATCTGCTTTATGGGTTTGGGTTTACTGGTTCAGTCTCAGTCTGGAACGTTAAAAGTTCTGAATTGATCAATATGAACTGCATTCTCTGTGTCCTAGAAAAATTGAAGATGTTAAATAGAAGCAGATCTGGTCTGACCGGTTCAAATTCCATTGGGTCAATGAACGGTTCAAATTACTGGACTGCGTCATGCCAAAGTTGCTGCCAGGGGCTGAATGTTATATCTTCCCCTGTTTGGATTCTTTTAAAATTCAGTTGGCTTCATATATAGAACTCTCATTCAAGCCAGATAAAGGGGAAAATGCCATGTGCAAATATGCAGGTGATAGCACTTCAGTTTTGCGGTCACTTCCAGATGCTTTGGACTGGATCAAAGAAACAGCTCGGAAAAATAAATCAACACGTTTTCAGGTAATATTCAGTCTGACATTTATGTTACTAACAAACTGGAACCATATATGTTCAAGTAAATTAGAATTCTGTACATACTACTTACATTTCTCCTTTGTTTCTGCTTCTGATAGGTTTTGGTCACTGGATCGCTTCATCTAGTTGGTGATATTCTCAGATTAGTGAAGTGATTGGAACCATTTTTCCAATTAATTAATCAGGCAACTTTATACGGAAGATGGTTTTGTTAATAACTTACAAGCACCACATCCTACACATGGTCTTCAGGAATGTCATGCTAAGGGTGTATACAAACTTGAGTGGTTTGTTTATTTTTACTACTTTTTTCGGAGATAAAGTGAGGGGTCAAGCCTCATGACAATCGACAATTAATGTCCACAACCTCTCATGCGGAGTGGAATATTTATTTTTTGGCAAAAGCTTGCATACTCAAGATGAGTACACTGGTATTCTATCTCACTGAACCGTTCAATATCTCGAGATTAGTGAAAAGTGATTCACTTTAACTTTTGATGTGTTTTTCAAAGAATTATTCTTCACCAATTTCAAAGAATTGAACGTCCCAAATTAATTAGTATACAGTGTATCCATCTTTTGGAGTATGCAAGCTTTTGCCTTAAGTTTTAGTGCCTTGAGGATAAACCATTCCTGAGGTGTATTTTTTTAGTCTAAAACTAGATCTTCCTGCCTTTAGCAATAAATTAAAGCTTTTTTGGGTAAATATTCTCTACTTCCTTTTTCTTACTACAGTGATCGTAATATCTGTTACAAGGCCCTGTGCAAAGATTGATCAGTTTTAAGAAAAATGGAACGAACATATAATATGCAGAGGTTTGCACAATTATACTAGTTTTATTCCATATGTATTTGTTTCTTTAGCTAAATCAATATCTTGTTTCAGTCTTTCCAAAGGGTACTTACATTTACTTGTAATGTTATAAGTTCTGCAATAAGGTTTTTAGGAATATATCGTGGAGAATTCTTGTTCTTTTACATTTTTCTCGAGTTTAGCCAAACATTTCCTTTTCAATAAGAATTTGGTACGAATGATAACTCGTATAAATGTTTTGTATGTTCTAAGCCCAAGGGGTGTAAAGCTATTCTCTTTTCTTTCAATTAAACATTTCCTTTTTCAATTTCTATGGGTATAATTCCTTCAAAGCCCAAGAGAGGTAAAGATATTCTCCTTTTCCTAATTCCTTTTTTTGGTTCTTTGGGTCTATTTTTTTAATTTTCTAAATGGTCTACAGGTAATGGAAGATACTGCAACTATTAACACCTGTTATTTTACCTTACCAGACTTGCACTTACAGAAGAATAGTTTAGAGCATATAGACACCTATACCCATTGACTACACACATGCAGCATCTATCTTAACATATAAGAGGGTAAAAAAAACAGAAAAAAGAATCCAAAGAAAAAGAAAAAAAGAAAAAGAGAATGTATAAATTTAAACGAACTAAGTAGAACAACATGCCCTCTTAGTGGAAGAGGCAGTGGAATCGGTGACATTAATAGTCGTCCCTTGGGCGGGAGTCACACCGACCAAAGCCCTCGCAGCCTCTTGAGCGGCAAGAGCCTTCTTGCTAATAATCTGATAAATCTCAGATAGAATGGTCTGGAATGCATTTTCAACGTTTGTGGCCTCCAGTGCAGAGGTCTCGAGGAACGACAAGCCCTCCTTCTCAGCCATAGACTGGGCCTCTTCCAGTTGCACCACTCTCAGATGTGTCAGGTCAGATTTGTTGCCAGCAAGCATTATCACTATGTTGGAGTCGGCATGGTTACGCAACTCACGAAGCCACCTCTGCACATTGTCGAAGGTTTGTTTCTTGGTCATGTCGTAGACTAGCAAGGCACCAACTGCACCTCTGTAGTACGCACTTGTAATGGCACGGTATCTCTCTTGACCAGCAGTGTCCCATATTTGTGCTTTAATAGTCTTTCCTTCTATCTGCAATTACATGTTTTTACAACAAATCAGTTCAACATAATTTATAATTTTGGTATAAGGACATTGCAGGGGTTTGTACCCCAAATCTTGTTCGGTTGGCTTAATGCCGAAGTAGAAGTTGAGGAATCTTAAACTAGGGGTGTTGGTTTCATTAAGGTCCTAACAAAGAGATTAAACTTCGGACAAAAGGGGACTTTTAAGGATAAAATTTTAGTCCTCACCAAGATACCAATATCCGGAAGGATTAGTAACTAATGACTTCAGCAAACAAATTCTACTGCTTTAGAAAGTAGGATGAATTAAATCAATTAATATTTGACCAAGTAACCGAAGTTCATTTCCATGTAGAACATGAGAAAGCACACGCAAATATTAACCACAAACTAGTTAAATCTTTTTTTTTTGTCAAGTATCCGTAACTAAAAAGTCGATGAATTGAATAAAATTGCTCAATTAAAAACTGAAAATGCAAGGCTGGTGGTGGTTGGCAAAACACCGCTAATGCAAAATCGTCTCAGGAAATTGAGTTGTTGTTGGACTTATTCTCCCACCACATGTTTCCGAAGCAAACCCAAATGACGCCACCACCAAATCAAATTAATACCATAATAATAAAAAGTTAAATGCATTGGTTCAATGATAGGATATATCATATACGTCAATATGGTTTACAGCGCAAATAAGAATCCAAATGATTTGCTAATAAAAGCATGAACCTCCGCACTCAGGCAAGCTGTCAAGGGGAAGAGAAATTAAGGAGTTCCACAAATGCATTGTTTAAAATTAAATCAATTCGGATGAAAGCTCAATGAAGCACTTTCTGTTCACATTTTTGTTTAGTAAATAACTAAATACTTCATCCGAATTTCTATTATCTTCTTTTAAAATATTATCTCAGAGATGAATTAGCATATTTAATCATAATGATGCCAATTGATACTAACCTATCAATATTTCCTAATTGATCAATCAAAATCGTATACGCGCAAGATGTAAAACCTGTCAGCACAAAGAATTGATTAAAAGAACAAAAAGTAAAAAAAAGAAAGGATGAAAAGCGAGAACCTGAAGAGTCTTGGTGGCGAATTCAACGCCGATAGTGGATTTAGACTCCAGACAGAACTCATTTCTTGTAAATCGGGAGAGAATGTTCGATTTTCCAACGCCGGAATCGCCAATTAGCACGATCTTAAATAGATAATCATACTCGTGATCGACTCGATGCCCCATTCGTTCTCTATCCCCACACTAATTCTTCAGTTGGATCCTAAATTAATCCTCGATTTAACTCGTGAAACAAGCACCAATCAATTAAATAAAATCGAGACACGGACACATACCTGATTGAAAGGTTGCTCGCCTACTAAAGCTAACAGTATAATTCTGATCAGACACAGGCACAGAGAGAGAGATGTTTCAAAAAAGAAGGGGAAAGAGAGAGAAAGAGGAACTGTCACAAATGGATTAGTTGAGGGAGGATGAATCGGGAGGGAAGAGGAGAGACGCACAAGGAAGAATCGCGAGAACTGTTGATAGTCACTGAAACATGGGGTCCACCTTGTCACTGTAAAGGTCGCAATTTGCGAACCGCGTCAATATGTCCTTTCATCGAGTAGTTTTCTGCGTTGCATATCATCATAAAATGCAAGTTGTTAATGGTTTTAAATATAGACGCATTGGGACGTTGGTACGTGATGTTCAGTATGAATGCTGACACGGTTAATTATAATTACGAAAATGATAATTACGAAAATGATACTTATAAAATGATAATCACGAAAATGTTCAGTATGAATGCACCTTGTTCTTTGATAATTACAAAAATGATACTTATAAAAATAGTCAAGGATTAAAGTTTTTCGATTGAATGGTTAGAACGTTAGAAATACTACAGTTCGAGACTTGAGCAAATGATTCAAAATCTACTGTTCGGCAATTGCTTTTTTTAGTTTTGAACACTTAATTATAATTTTGATCATATATAGAAAATTACTTGCAGTTTCGACCATATAACAAAAAATATGGTCATTTAATTATAATTTTGTCTTTCTGTTTTTGATCAACACCAGCTGCAGTATATATTCATTTCTATTTTCGTATTATCAATCTGAGCGAGTCTAATTTAGCAAGTTTCCAGACTATTTTGCAACTCATGTCAAAATTTTAATTAATTTGATAGGATAATGTTCCGTAGATATCATATTTGATACCAACTATCGATACCGATTTTATTATGCACCTTTAGTTAAGTTATCGTGCACATTATTCTATGCTTCTTCGTGTTGGTTTCCAAAAAAGATTAGAGTTGTCTTGTAAGGTTACCACCCATAAATGAAGTACTCGAATTAGAAATACTTTTCGTAGCAGGATAAAAATCATTGTAGTGTTTTCTTGAATGTTTACACTCCATAAATGAAGTACTTGGATCAGAAACACTTCTTGTAGCAGGATAAGATGCTTTGTGAATGTTTACCATCAATAAAAGAAGTAATCAAATATGAAACATTGAGAATGGTATTCTACGCTTCGTCGTGCTGGTTTCCTGAAAGGTTTGGAGTTTTCTTGAAAAGTTACATCGACAAATGAAGTACTCGTATCAGAAACACTTCTCGTAGCAAGATAAGATGCTTTGTGGTGTTTCTTAACTGATTACCACTCATAAATGCAGTACTTGGATCAGAAACACTTCTTGTAGCAGCATAAGATATTTTGTGGTATTTTCTTGAATGTTTGTCACCCATAAATGAAGTAATCAGACATGAAGCACTTGCAGTGGTATTCTATGCTTCTCCGTGTTGGTTTCCTGAAAGGTTTGAATTGAAAGGTTACCAGTCATAAATGAAGTACCCGGATCAGAAACACTTGTCGTAGTAGGATAAGATTCTTTGTGATATTTTTTTGAATGTTTACCACCCATAAATGATGTAATCATATATGAAGCGCTTGGAATTGTATTATGTGCTTCTTAGTTGTGGTTTCATGAAATGTTTAGAGTTTTTTTGGAGGTTACCACTCATAAATGAAGTAATAAGATAAGAAACACTTCTCGTAGCAGGATAAGATGTTTTGGGATTTTTTTATGAATGTTTGTCATCCATAAATGAAGTAATGCATGAAGCACTTGCAGTGATATTCTACGCTTCTCCGTGTTGGTTTCTCGAAATGTTTGAATTGAAAGGTTACCACTCATAAATGAAGGACCCAGATCATAAACACTTCTCGTAGTATGATAAGATGCTTTGTGATGTTTTTTTAATGTTTGTTTACCACCTATAAATAATGTAATCAGATATCAAGCACTTAGAATGGTATTCTATTCTTCTTAGTGGTGATTTCATGAAAGATTTAGAGTTTTCTTGGAAGGTTAACACACAAAAATGAAGTAATCAGATAAGAAATACTTTTTGTAGCAGGATAAAATATTTTGTGGTATTTTCTTGAATGTTTACAATCCATAAATGAAGTAATCAGCTATGAAGCACTTAGAATGGTATTCTATGCTTCTTCGTGGTGGTTTCATGAAAGATTTAGAGTTTTCTTGGAATATTACCACTCATAAATGAACTAATCAGATCAGAAACACTTTTCTTACTAAGATAAGATGTTTTGTGTTGTTTTGTTGAATGGTTACCACCCAAAAATGAAATACTCGGATTATAAACACTTTTCATAGCAGGATAAGATATTTTGTGGTTTTTTTTGAATGTTTACCACCCATAAATGAAGTAACCAGACATGAAGCACTTAGAGTGATATTCTATGCTTCTTCGTGTTGGTTTCCAAAAAAGATTAGAGTTTCTTGTAAGGTTACCACCCATAAATGAAGTACTCAGATCAGAAATACTTTTCGTAGCAGGATAAGAAGCATTGTAGTGTTTTCTTGAATGTTTACACCCCATAAATGAAGTACTCGGATCAGAAACACTTCTCGTAGTAGGATAAGATGCTTTGTGAATTTTTCTTGAATGTTTACCACCAATAAAAGGAGTAATCAAATATGAAACATTGAGAGTGGTGTTCTACGCTTCGTCGTGCTGGTTTCCTGAGAGGTTTGAAGTTTTCTTGAAAGGTTACCATCGACAAATGAAGTACTCATATCAGAAACACTTCTCGTAGTAGGATAAGATGTTTTGTGGTGTTTTCTCGAATATTTACCACTTATAAATGAAGTAATCAGGCATGAATCACTTATAGTGGTATTTTATGCTTCTTTGTTGTGGCTTATGAAAGGTTTATAGTTTCTTGGAAGGTTACCACTCATAAATGAAGTAATAATATCATAAACACTTCTCGTAGCAGGATAAGATGCTTTGTGGTGTTTTATTGAATATTTACCATCCACAAATGAAGTAATTAGTCATGAAATGCTTAGAGTGATATTCTATGCTTCTTCGGGTGGTAAACATTCAAGAAAACACCACCCATAACTTAATTACTCGGATCAGAAACACTTCTCGTAGCAGGATAATATGCTTTCTGATATTTTCTTGATTGTTTACACCTCATAAATGCAGTACTCGGATTAGAAATACTTCTCTTAGCAGGATAAGATGCTTTGTGGTATTTTCTTGAATGATTACCACTCATAGATGAAGTAATCTGATATGAAGAGAATGATATTCTATGCTTCTTCGTGGTGGTTTCATGAAAGGTTTAGAGTTTTCTTGGAAAGTTAATACTCATAAATGAAGTAATCAGATCAGAAACACTTCTCGTAGCAGGATAAGATGTTTTGTGGTGTTTTCTTGAATATTTACCATTCATAAATGAAGTGATCAGACATGAAGCATTAGAGTAGTATCCTACGCTTCTTAATGTTGGTTTCCTGATAGATTTGGAGTTTTCTTGAAAGGTTACCATCCATAACTGAAGCACTCGGATCAGAAATACTTCTAGTAGCAAGATAAGATTCTTTGTGTTATTTTCTTGAATGTTTAGAGTTTTCTTGGAAGGTTGCCACTTATATATGAAGTAATAATATCAGAAACACTTCTCGTAGTAGGATAAAAAAATTTTGTTGTGTTTTCTTGAATGATTACCACCCATTAAAAGAAGTACTCTAATCAGAAACTCTTCTCGTAGCAGGATAAAATGCTTTGTGGTTTTTTCTTAAATGTTTGCCACCTATAAATGAAGGAATTGGACATGAAGGGCTTAGAGTGGTAATCTACGCTTCTTCGTGGTGGTTTTCTGAAAGGTTTGGTGTTATCTTGAAATGTTACCACCCATAAATGAAGTACTCAGATCAGAAACACGTTTCGTTGCGAAATAAGATGCTTTGTGGTGTTTTCTTAAATATTTACCACTCATAAATGAAGTACTCAAATATAAAGCACTTAGAATGGTGTTCTTGATTATTCATGGTGGTTTAATGAAAATTTTAGAATTTTCTTGAATTGTTACCACTCATAAATGCAGTACTCAGATCAGAAATACTTATCGTAGCAGTATGAGATGTTTTGTGATATTTTCTTGAATGTTTACCATCTATAAATGAAGAAGAGCTTCTGGTAATCGGTTCAACCTTAGCGGCCTTCTTCAACATGCGGAGGTTGCTGGACCAGGCGCAGAGCATCCTCACATCGGCACTAATCAGATATGAAACACTTGCAGTGATATTCTACACTTTTTCGTGTTGGTTTCCTGAATTTTTTTTCTCTTGATGATTCAAAGGGCCTTGCAAACAGGAAAGTTGGTGCAACAAGCATGAACTCAAAAAGTTCACGTTGGCATGTTATTTTTACTTTCATACCTGAATCTTGGTGTAAGGTACATAATATCCATTTTTTTTATACCGGCTAAGAGTCTAGTTGTGGACCACTATACCAGTATCCAGTAAACAATGCTGTATATAAGTCATTCTCTGTTTGTTCTTCTCACATTTGTTCCATTGTGTTATGTTAAATAGTTGTTTCATTTTTGTGATAAAAAATGAAATTCCATATAAACAAGATAAGAGTTTCATCGCATTTGGATTCTCTTCTATGATCTATCCTTAAGCTTCATAAATATGTGTAAATGATATGGATACGGACAACTACGTAAAGCTATTTGATTCAAATACAAAAGAAATTCAAAATATTAAAAAAGAAGAGGTCAAAAGGGAGGACAAACAATCATTCCTTGCATAGATTCAGGAAGGATATACATGTACAAATGAAATAAGAAAGTGATGAGACAAGAAATTCCAATGGAGCTAATTTGAACAGCATGAGTTTTGTTTTCCTGCTGACTGATCGGCAACATTAATAGTTTTTCCTTGTATAGGTGGTACTGTCACTGACGCCCTGGCGGCCTCTTGCGCTGCTAGTGCCTTCTTGCTAACTACACGGTAAATCTCTGTGAGAATTGTTTCAAATGCTTTCTCCACATTAGTTGCCTCGAGTGCTGATGTCTCAAGGAAGGACAACGCCTCAATCTCGGCTAGGGATCGCGCATCATCCAGCTGGACTGCTCTTAGATGCGTCAAGTCAGTTTTGTTCCCAGCCAACATTATAACTATGTTAGAGTCAGCATGATCACGTAGCTCGCGCAACCATCTTCGGATGTTGTCAAATGTTTGTTTTTTCGTGATGTCATAAACAAGGAGTGCTCCAACAGCACCTCTGTAGTATGCGCTTGTGATGGCACGATACCTCTCCTGACCGGCTGTGTCCCATATCTGCGCCTTTATCGTTTTACCCTCTATCTGCAGTTCTCTTTATTATTGTGTGTTTACCCAATTATCAATTTTCTTGTTTTATATTTAGATGTTTGAATAGACATTTTTTCATTGAATTAAATATTATAATGTACATATTAATTCAATGAAAAACTTGTACACTTGAATCAAGCCACACATGAGGCTAATGATTTTGCAGTCTCAGATTTTGGTTGATTGGTAAGGACCACCGTACCAGTACTGTTACCAGAATGGTACATGTCATGGTTGGATTTATAGTCAATACAATTTTAAATCTCTTTGACATCATTTAATGTTAACCTCATCATTAGAGAGTAGCTGTATGACATTCTGTTATGAAGAGCATATAAGAATGGATGTTAGAGGTTAAAAAGTTTCAACAAGCAAATTTTTATTTTTTATTTTTTGTTCAAATAGTAATCACAATAATAACGAAGAACTTAAATTATGGAAAAAAAAGTTGAAGGGAAGTATTACTTGAAGAGTTCTGGTGGCAAATTCTACTCCAATTGTCGATTTGGATTCAAGACAGAACTCATTCCTTGTAAACCGCGAGAGAAGATTAGATTTTCCGACCCCAGAATCTCCAATCAAAACAATTTTGAAGAGATAATCATACTCGTGATCGATTCTATGCGCCATTTTACCTAATTCCTTACTGAAAATTTGATTGAAAAATGACAAATTGATACAGGGATATACCTTACAAGAAAGTTGAGGAGGAGCACTAATGAATGGCCAAGGAATGTTTTCTATTTTCAACTCCATTTTCTCTAGTACATGAGCAGCATGAACAAATGCCAGATGGCTATTTTTAGAAAAGTCAAGTGTGGATGTACACACTAATGTTCTTTGATGTTGCATGTTCATAGCAAGATTATTCTCTTGTTTTTTTAGTAAATTGCACAATGGTCCTAAAAGTTTTTTATATTAATTATATCTCTTAACTCTAAAACATTATTAATCACTTTAAATTTTGAGTTATCATGCTCAATAATTTTTTATATTAAAATTTTGTAGGGGACATGAATTTTTTTATTTTAGAGTTTTTTAGGTACCAATTTTGAGCTTTTAAATGTGGCTCCAAAATAATAATAAGATAATCATTATTTATACATAAAAATATATCATTTTCAAAAATTCAAAACCATTGCTTAAAATTTCTAAAAATAAAATGTTTGTGTCTACTACAAGATTTAGATATAAAGAAATTATTCAACATAATAAATCAAAATTTAAAAGTGATTAAGAATGATTTTTTAGTTAAGAGTATGGGAGATTTTTACTCTAATTATGTTATGTAAACATATTTGGAATGGCTTTCAGTTCTGTTTCCTGTACAAATATAGTTTTGTGTCCATAAACAAATTTGGAATTTGTGCCAGTTTTGTACCATGTTTATAAAAATCAAAATCTTTTCGGGAATTAAATTTTCGGGAAAGTTTCATATGTTGGTTCTCAAATTGTGCAAAATACCAAATTGGTCCTTAACTTTTATTTGCACCAATTTGATTCTTGAATTCATTAGAAAATTAAAGTTTAGGTACAAATTTGGTCCTTTTAAGAATTAAAGAACTAATTTGATTCTTTTTTTAAAAGTTCAATGACCAAATTGGTATAAACTTTTAAGTGTCTTTTTTAATTGAGGATGAAAAAATGAATTTTATATGTTGGTTCTCAAATTTTGCAAAATACCAAGTTGATCCTTAAAAACTTTTATTTGCACCAATTTGATTCTTGAATTCATTAGAAAATGTAAGTTTAGGGACAATTTGGTGTTTTTAAGAATTCAAGAACTAATTTGATTCGTTTGCAAAAGTTCAATGACCAAATTGGTGCTAAGTTTTATTTTTTAAATTGACGATTAAAAATGAATTCTTCCTAAATTTTATTATTTTCTCCAGTTTTTATTTTTTTTAAAGAACGGTATTTGTACGGCCATTTTATTTTACTATAAATTATTCCTTTTTATCTATGTTTCATTTTGTGCGACTTCTGTGCCTCATCCTGGTGCTGGAGAGGATAGTGACTGTGATCTTCTAGTTGATGCATGCACGACGCCGTTCATTGTAGGCAATTATCTTTAGTTAGCTAGCACATGATTTTCTTCCATAGATTATGATGCTGTATAATACATGGTTGTTGATTAGGGTTTTTATTATTATTTTGTGTTTGTTTTGGCATCGCACCATTGCTTATGATGTTCTTTTTATTTTATTTTCGCTTCATCTCCATCAGTGTAATGCTTTTATGTTGTTTTTATGCTTTTATTTTCTTTTGAACATTGAATGTTGCTTTCTCTTTATAATGAAAGCAGGCGCCTTCATGTTTGAAGGTTTTTTTTTTTTTTTTAAAATTTCATTTTGTGTCCGGTAAAACTTGCAAGTAGAAATAACTTCCGTTGTAGTATTTACATATTAACCCTTGGAAGTTACGATTTGAAAAAGATAGAGGAAAAAAGGGGGCATCTAAAATGGATCCAAGGAAAGCCCACATAAGGACTTATGTTTCATGAGACAGTGAAGCTAGTGTATTGCTAAAACCAGGACGGGTCGACCCGTCCGTGATTCGATCTGTGCCCGATTCGACTCGAGGCACAGATCCGATTCGATTCGTGGAAATCGGATTCATGGATCTAGGGCGGGTCGGGTAGGCCGAAATGTTGGAGACCCGCCCGAACTCGTGACCTGTCCGAACCTGTGCCCGACCCGTGCTCTACCCCACCTGTGCCCTATCCGTGAACCTGCGTTACCCGACCCGTGGACCCGCCCTAGACCCACCCCAGACCCGTGGACCCGTGATGGGTCCATGTCACTTTATGTCACATTTTGTCACATCAAATTAAAAAAAATAAAAAAAAAATAATGTGCAGAAAAATTAAATTAAAAAATTCAAATTTTCACCCCCCCTCAAATTTTCGGATTTTTTTGAAGTTGTATCATTTTCCAAAAATTTTCAATTAAAAAAAAAAACCACCGGACCCTTACTCGACCCGCCTGGATCTGACCCGCCCGGGTTTATCACGGGTCGGGTTGAACCTTTCCAGTTCGGATCCGTGTTTACCCGACTCGTGATACTCGTGGATCCGTTGTACCCGTGGATCCGTGGATCCGCCCGAGTCGAATCCACGGGTACCCGACCCGCCCCGTTTGGAGAACACTAAGTGAAGCCGTGTATAAATGCATCCCACATTCCCACTATTAATTTTTAGCTAAAATATATCCAATCACATGCTCTATATCGTCAACCATCTTTAACATGGCGACGAGTTGGCCAATGATACCTGGTAAGTGGCGGAGGTAGAATGAAATTAATGTGATGTCAATTAATTATATTTAAAAAATTATTTATAAAAATTAGTTTCAATTTACATAATTATATATGAAATTAACAAATTCCTGTGGGGTCACTCTCGCCAATGTAGCTCCGTCACTGTTGGTAAATGATGATTTCTAGAGATGGAGAGGGAAGAAGTGCGTCGTAGATCGAAGACGAGAGAGAGAGGGGGTTAGGGTTCTGCGAGATGAAATTAAATTTTTAGAGGGAATAAGTGAAATTGGGGGAAATATTTGAATTGGACGAAAATTTTAGAGGGAACCAGGCAGATTAAAAGAGGGAAACTAAAATTTGGCTATTTGAATTAGTTAAATGATATTTTTCATCAGATGAAATTTTTTAGGTTGGAACGCGTAATACTAATAAGAGGGAATCAAAATTTTCAAGAAAAAAGGAGGGAGCTAAATTGTTTAGAGGGAATCAAAATTTTCGACAAAAAGGAGGTAAATATTAATAATTTGTAAACAAAAAATGATTTGTAAAAGTTAATTTTCAGATAGAAATGATCAAAATTGTGATATATGAATTTACTTAATTTATATATATATTATTAATTATTAAAATTTCCAAATCAGTAAATCACATGATATAATGTAAGCTTAAATATTTACATACTTAATTTATATATTTGTATATTTTTTATTTTTTACATTATTTTAACTTAATAATATAGTTAATTTTAAAAATTATAATGATAAATTAATACATTATATGTCAAGCCATATGATTCAACTTTTACTTATCATATTATCAAATATGAATTATAAAGTTCATTCAGATTTTTTTTCTAGCATTTTATACTATACTTTACATTGATAGATGAAGTAAACATGAATTTATTATATTATTTTCTAGCATTTTATATTGTTGTTTTTGCTTCATAAAGAGTTAATTCAATTCGTAGGTGAAATAAATATGTACTTGAATTTTCACTTATGTTATGTGATCATTGATTACTTTTTGTATATTCTTTGTATTATCTCAATCAAATTGATGCACAATAACAATATATGCATTACACATTTGAAAGAACAAATCGTTTATACAAACTTTCAAATTCGAACAAGTCTTGATGAAGTAGTTCACTAACATAAAATCGGCACAAAATCTACAACAATGTTGAACATTACTGCAAGATCATATTCATCAAATATTTTGTCAATTTGTTTTCCTATTCGAGCTCGATCACTCAATTTCAAATTACTATAATCATATTATAAAATTATGATAACATAACTTTGCATTTTATACACCATTTATTGATGCATACTAATTAAAATGACAACATAGTAAATTTCAGTTATGTTTTTCTACGATCCAGCGATATTTCACCATATTTTATCCAGAAAATCGAAATATCGATGTTTTTCATAGATTCAGCAATGTAAATAAGAATTTCTGCGATATTTTGCTTCGATTCAGCGATGTTTTGTCAAATTTTGTCTAGAAAATCAAAACATTGATGTGTTTAATCGATTCAGCGATGTAAAATAGAATTTCAGTAGTGTTTTGTTAAATTTTATTCAAGAAATAAAAACATCGTTGTCTCTGGTATACACTCATAGCAAATAATATTATGTTTTGTCAAATTTTATCAAACGATGTAAAGAAATATTTCAGCAAAGCTTTGCTTCGATCTAACAAATTTTGTCAAATATTAGCATTTAAGTGATAATACAACCAAGCAAACCTAAAAGTTCACAATTCAGAGAAACTTGATGAATTCTAAACAAATTGAAGAAATGTTTATTGATAATTTGTATTCAAATTGATAACAGTACTCAATTGATGCATTAATTTAAGTAGTTGAAAATCGCTCTTCTCCAAACATAAAAAACAACAAACAAATTCATTTTAGAAATTTGAAGGTTTCATTTCATATGGCGCTAAGCATAAAATTTTATTTCATTTCAATCGACGGAAAATGACTATCTATTCATCCACATAATTATTTGTCTATTACTTAATATATGACACTGAAGTTCGAAAAAATCAAATAGTCAAATTACAAAGATACTTATGTAAGCTTATTAGAATTTGGGCAATTTTAAGCCACTTACAAGTTTGCATGCAATTTTGTGCATTTTAAGTCACATATATATATTAGAAAAATTAAAGAATTAAACTTTAAATGTGATACATTTTAATTATTAGATGATGCATTTAAAATGTAATTTATAGATATTTTTATTTAAAATTACATAGAGAAGAATATTCTTCAAAATTAACAATCGAGGGTTGAATTAATATAACAAGAAGTTATTGTATTTAGATAATTGTAATATTTAGTTTTGATTTTAGTTGCGAAACAAGAATTTGAGTCTTCGGTCAAAATGTTCATAACACATTTAAAATTAGAATTCG
This sequence comes from Eleocharis quinqueflora, assembly GCA_964058865.1. NCBI lineage: Eukaryota > Viridiplantae > Streptophyta > Magnoliopsida > Poales > Cyperaceae > Eleocharis > Eleocharis quinqueflora. The sequence goes on along the minus strand of CAXKVX010000023.1, from coordinate 100,217 downwards.
TCTATCCAAAATTTTCAATTTGAACAAGTCTTGATGAAGCACTTCACTAACATGAAATCCAGCAATGCTTTGTCAAAATTTATCCATGAAATCAAAACATCGACATTTTTCATCGATTCAGCGATGTTTTGCTTCGATCCACAGATGTTCTGTCCAATATTGTCTAGAAAATGAAAACATCGATGTTTTTACTCGATTTAGCAATGTAAAGAAGAATTTCAACAATGTTTTGCTTCAATCCAGCAGCAATGTTATTGCTTCAATCAAAACATCGATTGCACATAATTTCCATATATAGTTATTTCAAGAGCATGTATCAGACGAGCGAGCCCAAGAAGAACTACACAAATGCCCATCACCAGAGGAGGTCCACACATGCCTAATGCAACTAGGGCCCGACAAATCGCCAGGGCCAGACGGATATATGTGCCATAATCAACAGGGCATTTCGGGAAGGAAAGGCCCCGGAAGAGTGGGCCCATGGCAACATCATACTGATTCCAAAGAATGCCGAGCCCAGATGGATCCATATCCTCTGCACTCATTTTTTATGCGTGCTATCTGCATCTACTAATTTGAACCGTCCGATTAGATCTGAACGTTTGACCACCAATCATATGATTCAGGGAGGCTTTAGTATTATAAAATCACATCCGTTCAAATCTAATCGGACGGTCCAAATTAGTGGGTGCAGAGAGCACCCATTTTTTCTGGGTGCAGAGGATATCATTTCAGCCCAGATTACCAAAAGACTACCGTCCTATAAGTGTCGGGAATACGCTGTACAGACTGCTGACAAAGTTGATTACCAATCGATTGCAGCCCTACATGGACAAAGTTATATCACACACACAGTCTGCGTTCATAAGAGGGAGAAGTATAGCGGACAACGCGGTACTCATGAGGGAAATACTGCATTCCTTTACATCTCAACAATTCAGGAGGAGAGCGTTTGCACTAAAGGCGGATATTAACAAGGCGTTTGATTCTATTGAATGGGAGTTTATCAGACAAGCAATGAGTAAAATCGGTATCCCGTACCCACTGCTAAACCTCATCATGTCATGTTTGAGCTCTACTCGAATAACAGTACTACTGAACGGGCCGGGGAACGGGTTCATAAGACCGACTAGGGGATTACGACAGGGGTGTCCCCTATCTCCGTACTTGTACATTATTTCTAGCGCAGATGACAGGAAGGATCCAAGGAATTAAAATCACAGACCTTGCGCCAACCCTAACCCATGCAATCTATGCGGATGATCTGGTGTTGTTTGGAGAGGCAAAGGGTGAGGAAGTTAGGAAACTGAAACAAGTTTTGGAAGAATTTGGAGTGCACTCTGGACTATAGGTAAACCCATCCAAATCGACTATTTGGTTCAGCCGAAGGTGTACTGCAGCATGTAAGGAAGAGGTATTAAATGCAATGGAAGCTAAGCCAGCCGAGAAAACAGAGAAATACCTCGGAGCAATGATGAGTATGAATGCAAGGGCGCGTGATAAGACTCATACGCTGCTACTGGAAAAAATGGATAACAAACTAGCGGGATGGAAGTTGAACTTACTATCGCCAGCAGGGAGGTTAGCACTGATCAAGGCGACTCTTTTATCAATCCCAATTTACTACATGTCCATACAAGCCTTGCCAACGAAAACAATTAACATGATAACTACCCTGTTACGCAAATTCATGTGGAATAAGCTAACTAAGAGTCGATATCTTGCCATGGTAAGTTGGGAGAGGATTTGCAGACCATACGAAGAAGGGGGTTTAAACGTACGAGATCTAAAGACAATGAACGAGGCGCTGCTTACAAAACTGGTATGGCAGTTCGCAAGTAGACAAGACAGAATGTGGATACAAATCATGGGTGCCAAATATTGTAACCGATCGAGTTTCTGGCACACCTCAACAGGGAGAGAAGCCAGCCCGTTGTGGAAGGAAATAAGCAAACTTAAAGCAACAATAGCACCAGATGTCACTTGGGCTATTGGGAACGGAAACAAAATACCCATGTACCATCAGCCTTGGTTCCCTGGATGGTACCAGTATGAAGGAACCAGCAGCGATGGGATGTGTCGAGTGGTGGGAGAATTAACAGAGCAATGTGGTAGGAGATGGGATAAAAGTAAGCTCGTTAGTACTTTTGATGAACAAGCGGCCAGCACCATAATGCAACACGTAAACCCACCACGACGGGACAGTATTATACCAGACAGATTGGTATGGAAACACAACCGTACAGGGGCATACAAAGTAAAAGACGGGTACAACAGATTGAGGCAAATAAGAAATCAAGGAAATCAAGACGACAAGGAGCTGTGGAATATTATTTGGAATACACCGGGGATTATACCAAAGGTAAGATTTTTCTTATGGAGAGCGTGTCAAGATGCATTACCAACGGCAAATGCACTGCATCAGAGGGTATGGGCCATTAATCCGCAGTGTCAAAGATGTCACGATGAGAACGAATACACGATGCACTTATTATTCTTCTGCCCGGGATCAAGAGCCACATGGTTCGCCTCAAATCTCGGCATCCGGGTGGAGCATTTACCCATGAATTTCAAACAAGTACTAGTGCAAATAGGAAGCCAGCTCACAAATGAAGACAAGAGGCAAATGTTTAATATATTATGGTGGATATGGAAGGCTAGAAACAAAGAGGTGTTTGAAGGAAGACGTACCACCCCAGCTCAAATCATCCGCAGTGTCTCTGCAATGTGGGTACCAGTGGACAAAGGGGGTACCATCGTCCAACAAACTTGTGCAGGTTACAACATTGAACATGAGGATGCGATTATTCTGGTTGATGGGTCCTGGGATACAACTGGAATAGCTGCTATCGGTTGTGTGGCCTTCAACAGATCGGATGAGATCATATGGGCAATCAGCCAGACAGTACAGGCAGATGACCCTTTCCAAGCGGAAGCAATGGCGGTACATGCTGCAACAGAATGGATCAAGATCAAGAGGACGCAGACTATACAGGAGCACGCAACAATACAAATAATGACAGATTGCAGTGCCTTATACAGAGCAATTGCTGAGGAAAGCATACTAGACCTTCCCTCTTGGAAAGCAGCAGACGTAGTAGAGGAGGTAATACAAGCAATCAGAGCAAATACCATCCCAATCAACATACGTAAGACACAGAGAGCGGTAGTAGGAAGGGCGCACTGCCTGGCCAACCGAGCAAGAACAACAAAAACCAGGATCACAGGTGACCAGGCGATCAACATGATAACCCAGTTAGATGGAAGAATGAGAAGTTTCAGAGACATCTTCCACAGGAAGCCTTGAGAAGACGAAGAGGAGAACTGAAGCAGATGAAGCCCTACTGAAGCAATGACAATGAAGGAAGAAAGGGTATTACTGGTAACTAAACCAGGTTTTAAAAGGCCGGAGATTGAATGGGTCTTTTGATTAGAATCTTAGTAGTTTTCTTATTTCTATTTCTATGTTATTTAAAATTACAGCAAGGAGCTTCTAAGGATTAGATGATTTTTGTAATGCAGACGCAAGTTTAAGTTATCTTAATGAATACCTACGGGTTTACAATAAAAAAAAAAAAAAAAAACCGTTTTCTGATCCTATTCCACGTGTCACCTTTCTAATCCCCTGTCCCACATGCCCTTTTCACCACACCAAATCACCAATCCTCTTCAATCCAATGATCTTTAGTGTGTACACTTCTGAGCCGTTGATCAGGTTACAGCATAGCTTACAGCCGTTGATTGAATTTAGTTAATTTGTTGGAGCGCAACAGAGGATCTGAGATGCTGAATCACTGAACCCACTACCACTAGGCACTTATCATCTCTGGTTAGAGGACACAAATCCTGTCAAATTTGTAAAGGAAAATCAGCATTTAATGCTCAGACAGGAAAAACAGAGGGAATGGTATTTGTTTGTTCCATATGGGTGTGCTCGGTTCAGAGTAAATGAAAGAGAATGAAATGAAAGAAGAGGTCAATCACGAAAATAGAAGTATTTTTACATTTTAAATCGGAGATTATAAATTTCGACAAAAAAAACTATATATTTCTTCCGACTCACTCTCGTTAACTCCAGTTCACTCGCAACAGTAAAACTCGAGAGCAAGGTGATGTAGTGAATTAATAACGGGGCGGGTCGGGTACCCGTGGATTCGACCCGTCCGGATCCACGGATCCAAGGATCCACGAGTACGGCAGGTCCACGAGTACGACGGGGCGGGTATGCACAGGTCCAGACGGGTCGGGTCGGATCCGTCCAACTTTTTGAATTTTTGTAGTATTAAATCTGGACTGTTTTTAAAAAATATTTAAAAAAAACAAGAAAGCTCTAAAAATCACGAAATTTGTTTTCCTACAATATTTTCATATGAAGAATTTATTGAGCAACTTAAATCTCAATTTAATGACCTATATCTATATGCATAGTACAAAATGGGGTGTACTATGCATATTATTTTAGCCATGCTCTATATATAGTATATATAGTAATACATATAGCAATTTGAAATATCAATGAAATTCATATAATCTAAAACAACCTAAGATCTGATCAGTGAGTTCAAAGATCAGCGAAATTCAAAGAAAGATCAATAATTTATATAGTAATTTAAAACAACAACTTAAAATTTGAACATTTCTTAAATCATAGCCAAACAGTAAATTCAAAGACCAGTGAATATACCCTAAACTCTAACCAAACACGATAATAGTGAATATAACTAATGTATATGACAACTCATTACTCTAAAACCTAAAACAAGTCATCGACAAATATACGTGAATAATGAAAGCGATCAGTGAACAAATTGAGAGTGCAATCATTCCAATATTGATCAGTAAACTAATTTGAGACTAATTGAAAAGAAAACATTTTCAATTTTGAACTAATAAGTAATAATGAGCGAACATTGCATTTAAATTATTTTAGACTAATAAATATTGAACATCGAATATTAAAATGTACTTGAAGCAAGCTTAAGAGAAAGAGAATATGAAATTCTCTTAAGAGTTAAGAGAAAAGAGGGAGAAATGATGCAGAAAGTTCTTGAGAAGAAGGAACGGTGATGCAGAGTATTCTAAAAAGAGACGAAACGAAAATGCGCTATAAAGTATAATGATCTGAAAAGACACTAAAAATCTATAAATTGAAAAGACAACATATCAAAATTATTTAATTACTAACTTATAAGTTTTAACTTTATTTCGAGAAGATCGATACTTTATATAAACACATAGTAACAATGCAATAAACGAAACGCAATAACTAAGTTGCATTTTAGTTTTGTTTTAATAGACCAAGCAACTGAAAATTTTGTTAAATGTTTCATTTAGTAATTCGAAATAAAAAAAGACGCGTTAAACGATTGCGTTAAACCGTTTCGAACAAAACGATTTAACGTAACAATCCTTACGTTGACACCTCGCGAGTGGAAATTAATTATATAAACGGATTTTATTGCTTATTTTTTTATTTTGTTTCTCTCTTTTGCGAGACTTTTTCGGGTCTTTATATATGGATACAAATGGAAAAATGAATGATCCCTACACGCTAAACGCCTAAACCCCAAAGAGAAAGATAAAGAGAGAAGGATTGGAAGATGTAGCCTCTCCTCATCTCTGTCACGTGCTCGCGTCTATATATACTCTCCCTCTCTAGCTTTCCCTTTCATTCATCCATGAACCATTCAAACATTCTTGGGTTTTGCTAAGGTTTGTCATATAATAAAGCGATCTAAGAGAAGGCTAGGAGTTGGTAAGTTAGTTTGTAGTTGAGAGTTCTTTCTTTGGTTTTGGGTTTATAGAACAGAGAGAAGGAAAGTAAACCATGCAAGGAGGCGAGAAGAGGCAACAAAGCACCAGCTGCAGTGGAGGAGCAAGAGAGGTGAAGGAGCGGGTGACGATTGCCGACGTAATCTCTGGGAGGATAGATGAAGGTGTTGGTGCAAAACCTACCTCTCTCAGCTCCGTCTCTTCGCCTGATGCTCAGGTTCGTTCAATTCATTCTTAATTTCTCTTTTCTTTATTTTGGGTTTTCATCATCTTTGACTAAAATTAAAGTTTTGAATGTGATACTTCCTGTTGTCTCTTAACGATATTTTGATTATTGTCTCTCTGTTTTGTTAGGTCATGGAGAGGCAGTGTGTAGCGGGACGACGCTCTGTTCCTCCTCGGTACATGTCTCCTGGTACTAATCTGACCCATTAACAGTTTAACACCCCGTTTCTTTTCTAATCTAATATTTGAATCTTTGAGCGAACATGCATGCTTACTCATCAGTCATCACCAACTTACTTGCACAGGTGCACCAGTTTATAAAGGTTGCGTTAAGAAGTGGTGTTTAGGGCTGTCAACGGAACGGAATTTTCGTTAACTGTTTCATTTTGTCTGCATGAAATAGTTAACGAAACGGTTTTTTCTCTTTCGTATTAGAAACAAAACGTTTTTTTTCCTTTTGTTCAAGTGTATTTATCGTAAAATTTCATGTTTCGTGCGGAATGAAACATTAACGAATTCTTTTTTTGTTTCGTGGACGAACTAAACGAAAACAAAACGGCCGAATTTCACGCTCTTTTCGCTCATTTGACAACCCTACTACTGGTGTTGTTTTATTGACAAAAAAGTCCAGTTATTATTACAATTCAATCGTTCATGTGGTAAATGCACAACTGAGGGTGTGGGGGCCAGAGCATCTTTTACCTTTTTTTTACCAGATTGTTTGCTTCAAGTTTATAAAATTAGGATTAGGATTTACGTTTTACTTTGCCATTTAATTTTCTTTATTTGAGATTAGTTTCATATTCTGCACTATAGCTGTACACTTGTCAGTAAATTTGACTGAATTCTCTAAATTTTGTAGCACCAAGGCGATGTGATGTGAGCAAGAAACAGAGCACTAACAGGGAGGTGGATGAGGAACCCCCAAGAAATTGTCCGGCAGATGAACCGATCAATGATTCAAGGACTCATACCTCGTCGACTCGCTACGGAGGGCGCCGCTACCACGCCAACTCAGTGCCGGTGGATACCCCCAGGGAGCCTACTATTGATGTTAGTTCTGTTTATTTTTATGCTATAGCTGCTCAAGTGTATCTTTTCATTTATTTTTTTTTTTTTTTGGCTACATAGAATTACAACTACCTACACTGAGTACAATAATTCGGATTAAGGTTTAGAGAACATGGCATGTTTAAGATTTTGAAACACTTGCAGCTACACAGTTTGGATAAATAAATTACAACTATACTGACTACAATAATTGAGATTAAGATTTTGAGAACATGACATGTTAGAGTCTGTATCTTCTTCATATACTTTTTTTTTGCACTTCTTCATATACTTTTTTTCTAGCGCAACTTTTACCTCAATCCTTAAATTTGACACATTATTTTATGTTTGTTTTTGTTTTATCAGGAACTTTTCAGCGGTGAAATCAACCAGGACGCTGCATATAGGGGTGACTGGTGGAGAGGTGTGTATTTGCTTCAATTGATAATTATCTATTGATCTTGAGTACTTCTCTTTTAATTAAAACAGAGGAATCTTACTATTTTGTTGTGTGATTAATCAATTATCTCAGGTGGTCTCTATTACTGAAGGTGGAGTTTGGGTGACATGCAATTGTTGTAGTAAAAGAAAAGGTGCATAATAAATATCTAAGCGCATTTTCTGCATTTCCCTAGTCTTTTTATCCATGATAAATTGATAATTGATATATAATTAATGTCGGTCTAATTTTAATATTGATCACATATCTCTCAAATTCTAGCTAGCAGTAATATTTGACGCTTCTTGAGGAAGTAACAAATTTGACACCTGATACTAGGACATAAAATATTACATGTTTTTGGTCCTTTTAAATACACCATTGAATAATGAGCATGGCTAAAATAATATGCATAGTACATCTCATTTTGTACTATGCATATAGATATAGGTCATTAAATTGAGATTTAAGTTGCTCAATAAATTCTTCATATGAAAATATCATAGGAAATCAAATTTCGTGATTTTTAGAGCTTTCTAGATATTTTTTAAATATTTTTTAAAAACAGTTCAAATTTAATACTACAAAAGTGTCATTTCTGAGCTGTTTTTAAAAAATATTTAAAAATAGCAAGAAAGCTCTAAAAATCACGAAATTTTATTTCCTACAAGATTTTGATATGAAGAATTTATTGAGCAACTTAAATATCAATTTAATGATCAAATTAAATACAAATTGACGCATAGTATGTTATGTGATGTACTATGCATATTATTTTAATATATCAAATTATCGTTAGACACGTATCATGGGTTTGTAGCTTTCACTTCGATTGGTACCTTTCCAACAGTTTATCTTTTATTGACTACTCTTCTGTCTTTTGTTTGGTGCAGTTGAATTTCTTAGGAGGTGGTGTAGATAGCTTCTATATATTAACATATATATATCATATATCTATTTCCTAATCAGGTGGCAATGATTTTTTGCCTGTGGTTGGAATGTCATTTTGACATATATTTCACCTTTAGTATTATCTTATTTTTATAGTTTCGATTGTGAATGCTGTTTAGACCACATAGTTTAAGCAGCGATTATTGACTAATTTTAGAATTGGCCCTCGAGTTTTGGAGGAGGCAGGCTCTCTAAAATATTAGTCATATTTATCTTTCCTTCTATGTGTATGTGTGTGACAGTGTGTGACTGTAGTAGCATTTACAATCTATGTGACTGTGTGTGGTTATGTGTGTGACTGTAAAGTTAATTACAACAAGCAGTAAGTGATGTACCTGTGATCAAATGCTCTAATCAATTTGTGCATCTCTGTATCATTCTTGTTTTTATGAATTATGTAGATTGTGTAGTACAATTTAGCTTCTTCATTTATTTATTTTCCCTTTTAGTTTCTGAAGCAATTGCCTAAATACAAGTAAAATTAGGAAAATAGATCACTACAGGAGGGTGTTGCACTTATATCTGATAGAGCAGATGCAATAAATACTATTTACATCAGTAAGCTTATGCTAAAAGCATTTCGCATCAAAAAGCTAATGCAAAGCGCATATGTAAATACGCTTGATGGTGATAATCAATTGCATCCGATTTTTTATTTGCATCAGCGTTTTATTTACATCTGATAAGACAAATGTATAATCTAGTATCATTTCTATCAGCTCCCTGAAGCAAATATTTGTTTTTTGGAAGAAGATTACTGATGTAAATGTCTGCACTAGCATCAGTTTTGCTAAACCAAATGTGCCTTCATTATAACACAATTTTGTCTTTTGATACCTTACTGTTGATGTAATTATTGATATTATCATCTATTAATGTGATGATGATTTGTCTTGTTGCATCTGTTAATCTGTTGATATTTTATTTTATTTGCATCTAATTAACAAATGTCGATCAATTAATAATTGCACAAAATCATAAAATTCGAAGCAATATTATATTGTCATTCATCACATACAAACATTGATAACAAATATTCATCACAACATTCCAAGATTTCATCAGGCACAGATATGATTTTTTTACCTAGACAAGAAAAAAGTACAATAGAGATAAAACTTATTTGCATCTGTCGTGTCGATTCACTGCCAATGTGAATCGGCATGTAGTATTTCTCTACTCTTTCATTTTCAAAAATAAAAATAACTACATTTATTTGCATCAGCCAAGTGCATATAAATGCATGTTGGCATTAGCGACGTGGTTACCAAAAGACCAAATCATAATTTCAAGATACGATTTTTTTTTGCTGATGCTACTAAAAAAAATGCAGCTGCAAATGCTGCACTTACTGTAGTGAATATATGTTTTCAAAACAGTTCAGCAAAAAAGAAAGAAAACAAATGAAGTTAGACATCCTGCTAACGTATAATCAACTTTTGTGGCCTTATCCAGGGGGCGGATTAAAGGGGGGACTGGAGGGGTCCCACCACCCCCATTATTTTCGCCAAAAGTTTATAATGAATATGTTTTCAAGTGTTGTTGTTATATTTTTGTGGTTACTAAAGGGCTTAACCACCCCAACAAAATTGAGTAATTTAAAAAATGATTTGAATTAAAAGAAGCCCACTGGCCTGTTATGAATCACTGATATGGGCCCTGTCTTAGTGAAAAAAATTCACAATTAGGCAGGCTTGATTGAATTCACCGATAGCCTGTTCGTCTCCTCTCTCGCTCATCTCACAAATTGCAGCGACGCAACTTCAGCCCGGACCTGTATCCTCTGCACTCATTTTTTTATGGGTGCTCTCTGCATCTACTAATTTGGACCGTCCGATGAGATCTGAACGTTTGACCGCCAATCATATGATTCAGGAGGGCTTTTGTATTATAAAATCACATCCGTTCAAATATAATCGGACGGTCCAGATTAGTGGATGCAGAGAGCACCCATTTTTTCTGAGTGAAGAGGATATCGTTTCACTTCGGACAGGGACGGAGAACGGAGCCCAGAGGCACTGCAATCTCATCTCTAAATTCTGATCTATCCTGCTATCTCATCTCTCTTATGTCCTCTACTCCTCTGTCGCTATTGTTGGTGTGGTTGGTAACTAATTTCTTCAAACAATTAAACCCCAAATCCTCTGTTCTTCTCTATCTCTAAGTTAAGAAAAAATGATTATTTAATTTTTACAGGCAGCGTATTGATTTAAGAAATCAGAAGGTTTATAAATTGAAAGAATCATCAGAAATCACAATCTGTGAAAGGGACCATTTAACTTGCCGCCAATTCAACTATTCAAATACAAGAATTCAAGGAAGCTATCTGGTAAATTTTACTTTTACTGTTTCATCTTTCGATTTTTTGCAGCACTAAAGTTTGAAAAAAAATTGGTAAAGTACTGACACTATCATTTGTCAACGTCCTCCTTATAGAATTTCCAATGCTTTTGTTGCATCTAATTTAAATATTTAAAAGCTGAATATAAAAAATATTTGACTTAGCACATAATTGTACAACCATCCATATAACCTTCAAGTCAAATATGAAAAGAAAAACCATAATTGTACAGGGCGGATCAAATCTGATTTCATCTCATATTCTCATTTAAATATAATCAAATAATACATCTTCATTTTTTTATTAGGTGTCAGATATGAAAAGAAAAACCATTGAATTTTTTTTCAAGAAAGCGGAAACAAATTCAAGCTCTCAATCTACTTCAACACATCAAGCGGCAACTTCTCAAATGCCAAATGAAGTTCAAGAGCAAAATTCTCAAGTGCCAGTTGAAGCTCCAATACAAGAACAATCACAGGAATCAAGGATTGAATTTGTCACATATGAGAGAGATCCAGGTAAACGCCCTCAAATTCACGAATACTCTATTGGTAAAAGAGATGAAGTTCGAAGATTTTACATAAATGTGGGGCCATTTCAACCTTGTTTGGATGAGTATCTACTTGCTGGATCTGGAAGTCATCGTCGCCGCTTTCAATACCATTATTTTGCAACTTTTCCTTGGCTAGAATTTTCACCTACCACGCAACGTGCCTATTGGTTGCCTTGTTTTCTTTTTTCAACAAAACCACAAGGAAAATCTGGTTCAGACACATTCACGGTGAAGGAGTTTCAAAATTGGTGGAAAATTCATAATGGAAAAGAATGTGCATTTTTAACTCACATGGGCAAAGATTGAAATTCGACTCATAATTTTGCTGTGAGATGTTATGAGAATCTCAAGAATGACATGGGTTATATCGAAAATGTGATACAAAAGCAAAATGAGAAAGTGGTGGTAGATGCTAGACTGCGACTTAAGACATCAATCGATGCTATCAAGTGGTTGACATTTCAAGCATGTCTGTTTAGAGGCCATGATGACTCTCCTGAATCCAAGAATCAAGGAAATTTTCTTGAGATGATCAAGATTTTGGCGTCTTACAATAAAGAAGTGAAAGACGTTGTTTTAGAGGCCAATACCAGTTCAATTATTTACCGAGGTATTTTACGTCTATATTTTAAATTGTCATTGGATGGTCTAAAATCGTTATACCAACGATTTATTTTCCGTTTAAAATAGTTATCAATTTCAAAAAAAAGAAATTTGGTTTTTAGATAGTTTTCGATATGTATATCATGTTCAACAGTTTTGGATCGATCGTTCCCACTTTATAGTTTGAAATACAGATACAAAATACCGCTTCAATCGTGTGTTACAAAGCATATGATATTATTTCGACTTCAAATAATACTGATATTCGCATTATTTTGACAATTCAAATCCGATTTCACAACCTCTTTTCACACACAAAACAAACACGAATTCGAATAATTTACTCACAAAGATAAATATTATATTTACGAATAATATCTTAATATCCACCTCGTTCACACCAATTATTTTCTAATTTGAGAGCGTTCATTAGATTTTTCTATATATTATTACCACATTAACGGAGAATTGCTAGGGACTACATTTTTTGGCGCTGAAATATTTTTGGTGTTTTGGATCAATTAACTCGATAAAAATTCGAGTCTCAACCTTCATTAAGAGCATCTTCGTTAATGTAATTTTACAAATTTAATATATTTCTATGTTTACATATTAATTTCAAAATGTTTTTTATTTTTGAAATTTATAGTTCACCGGTATTACAATCTTTTATTTGATAAAATTACTTACAATTGAAAAAATATGAAAAATGCTCATTTCACTTTGCAAAAAATGAGATGTCCTTATATAAAACTTGTTTAATTTAGCAAGTGTTTGGATGAAATTATAATCGTAAGTGTCACATAAAATTTGACAAACCATTAAAGGCATGTTCTTATACAAAAAAGAATAACCAAATAACAAACCAAGAATCGATGTGTGTATTACTATCACGTTGTTTGTTGCTAGGTGTGTCAACGCAACGACGTGTTACGTTTCGTTTCGATTGCACGAAACGTGCAACACAACTGTTTTTTGTTACGTTTCAAAAACGAAACATGTAACGCAAACGAAATTTCCTTTGTTTTGATATAATTTTCGCGAAATTTCATGTTTCGTGCTAACAAAAACATCGTATTACAGCTACCACGAGAGATCTCAAATGGATGTAGTCTCTGATCTGTCACAAAATCTAAGCTGACGCAGCCAACAGCCTCATACCTTTTTAAATAATCCATGTAAATATGTAATCATGTATTATTTATTATTTGCAATATCCGAGTTAGACCATTATAATTGTTTTATCTTTTTTTTTCTCTGGTGCATAATCCAGGTCAGTGCTGATTCGAAAAGAGAAAAATCATTCTTCCAGCCTGCACTTCTGGAATCCTATACACTGTTACTTGATTGGGATCTTCTGTTATTGCTTTTCTAGCACTACTAGCTCACAAATGTAATGTATTAGAGATCGGACTTAGCATTTATTTAAGGAAAAAGCTACGGTGTTTCGTGTTTTGCTCCTGAGATGCTTCGAAAAGAAGAGCCTCTCTAAAGTCAAAGTGTGGGTTCCGCGTGTCAGTGACAGCGGGGGAACTGGGGGCGGCGAAACACGGAACACTGTATCAACGTCCTTATTTTTAATGTCAATATTTTTTCTTCGGCGTTCACAATTTGTACTTACGATAAAACGATATTACCAACCGTTAACACTAAACATCGCGTTGAGAAAAATTATTATTAGTTTGTCGCCAAGGACGTGGTTACTCGTGTGTGTGTATATAGAGAGAAGGAATCCGTATCCTTCTTTTTTTGGTAGCATCCGGTAGCCTCCGCCATCAAAATCGATGAAAATGACCGATCCGAACTGTTGAAAACATTATTCATACTAACATAGACTTGAAGACCAAATTTTACATTTTTTTTGAATTTCTGTGCTATTTTATCGGATGGGTTGAAAATTGAATGTCTATAGATCGTTAGATAAATAAATTTTCAACCCCTCCGATAAAATAGTAAAAAAGTTCAAAAAAATGTAAGGTCTCAAAAACTATATTAGTATGGAGAATGTTCTGAACAGTTCGAATCGGCCATTTTCATTGGTTTTGATGGCGGAGGCTACTGGAGGCTAGAAAAATGAGGCTACGGATCCCTTCTCATATATATATATATATACATATATAGAGTATGGCTAATGTGAAAACGTTTGCACTTCGGCCAAAGTGCAAAAGTTTCACATTAGCCAACTTTTTGTGGTCAAAATTTAAATTTAAGTTGCTCAATAAATTCTTCATATCAAAATCTTGTAGGAAATAAATTTCGTAATTTTTAGAGCTTTCTAGCTATATTTAAATATTTTATAAAAATAGTTCAGTTTAATATTAAAAAAATATGACCTTCAGGGCTGTGAAATTTTGACAATAAAAAATTGGCTAATGTGAAACTTTTGCACTTCGGCCGAAGTGCAAACGTTTTCACATTAGCCATAATATATATATATATATATATAAGGATAAAATCTTACAGCTTAATGTATGTAATTAAACATCAAAATGACATGGTGGGATCGGAGAAATTGTATGCATTACTTGTTACAGTGGAATTGATTCTTATTTGTAAATATGAGAATCATTCTAGTGATTAAAATTTTACTTGTAAGATATCGCATGTTCAAATTACATTATATAATAATTGAATTGATTGGCATTGACTTCATCTCATATTTGAAGTATAACAATACTACAATTTGAGCAAAAGACTAAATTTAAACAAAATTAAAAGTATAATAGTACTACAAATTGAGCACAATACTATAAATTTAAACCAATAAATGAGCATGGCTAAAATAATATGCATAGTACACCCATTTCGTACTATGTATATAGATATAGGTCAATAAATTGAGATTTAAGTTGCTCAATAAATTCTTCATATGAAAATATTGTAGGAAAAAAAAAATTGTGATTTTTAGAGTTTTCTTGCTATTGTTTAAATATTTTTTAAAAACAGTCCAGATTTAATACTACAAAAGTGTCATTTCTAGGCTGTTTTTAAAAAATAGCAAGAAAGCTCTAAAAATCACGAAATTTTATTTCCTACAAGATTTTGATATGAAGAATTTATTGAGCAACTTAAATATCAATTTAATGACCAAATTAAATACAAATGACCCCATAGTACGTTATGTGGTGTACTATGTATATTATTTTAGCCATGCTCTATATATATATATATATATATATTACACTATATTATTGTGCAACATTTTGAATGAACAGTGAATTTTTTTTTCACCGCCACACGTGTTGACAGAGAGAGTAATTGCTTTTTTTTTCTTCTGCCACGTGCAGCAGTACTGTAGTTTAATTGTTTTCCTTGCTACTTCTTTGATCGACGTGTGTCCTCTCTGTTTTTATTTTCTTCGTTCCCTTGCTGCTGCTTATTCTTATGTGTTGTACAATTCATGCAAGAATTGACTTTTCTTGGATTATAAGATCAGAAGGTTGAAGTGTGTTGGAGATGGCATTATTTCGATTATCTATTATAAGAAGAGCATCACTGTGGGCGAGCTCGCTCCACCCCCCTAGGATGTGCTGAATTGGTACATTTCTGATGACTGTAAGAATAGAAAGTAGACCTAGGGAATTCATACAAGAGCAATACGAATCAGCATTGCAATCAGAAAAAGACCTTCATCCGGCTAAATCCCTAACACCCGGCCAGGTGGGCGCTTTGCTTGCCTTAGCCAGTCAGTGACTTTGCACCAAGCAAGCTTTAAAATGTGCAAATATTTTAATGTCATTATATAAATTGAAAATGTTTTTACAAAAATTTTACTACATTTTTTTTTTGTTAGTGTTTTTACAAAACTTTTACTACAGTTTCGTTGATTGCTGGTACACAATGACATGATCAGTATTAAGCAACGAATGATTTTACGTCATTATATCTTTGTTATACTATAATAACATTAAAAAATAAAAGATATTTGTTGCTTAATACCGACTCTATTGTTCCAATATAACAATCCATCACTTTATTACAGATAGAAATGTATACAATATGTTCGTTGCTTAACTTATCTCTATTTTCATTACTTCGCATATTTTTTTACCGACCTTTTCTTCTTTTTTCTCCATGTAGGAAATCACGATGCAGACAATGATGCGGTGCGTCCTATACAGCGCCATGAAACATAAGAATTCTACTATATATATACTAAATTTGACATTTTTTTGAATCTTTTTACTATTTTATCGGACAGGTTGAAAATTGGATGTCTATAAGTCGTTAGATAAATCCAATTTTCAACCCGTTCGATAAAATAGTAAAAAAAATCAAAAAAATTTAAAATTTGGTCTCTAAGTCTATATTAGTATGAATAATATTTTGAATGGTCTGGATCGACCATTTTCATTGACTTTGATGAAGAGGCTACATGAGGCTAGAAAAATAGAGCCTAATGGATACCCCCTCATATATATATATATAGTAGAATTCTTAAGTTTCATGGCGTTGTATAGGGCGCGACGCATCATTGTCTGCATCGTGATTTCCTACATGGAGAAAAAAGAAGAAAAGGTCGGTAAAAAATATGCGAAGTAATGAAAATAGAGATAAGTTAAGCAACGAATATTTTGTATACATTTCTATCTGTAATAAAGTGATGGATTGTTATATTGGAACAGTAGAGTCGGTATTAAGCAACAAATATCTTTTATTTTTTTAATGTTATTATAGTACAACAAAGATATAATGACGTAAAATCATTCGTTGCTTAATACTGATCATGTCATTGTGTACCAGCAATCAACGAAACTGTAGTAAAAGTTTTGTAAAAACAGTAACAAAAAAAAATGTAGTAAAATTTTTGTAAGAACATTTTCAATTTATATAATGACATTAAAAAATTTGCACATTTTAAAGCTCGCTTGGTGCAAAGTCACTGACTGGCTAAGTGCCGCACCTAGCTGGATTCTTAACCAAAGGTTGCTTTCCTCAAGTAACTAACCAAAGCAAATGGCATTCTTCCATTCCCGTGCTAACTGGAAAAGGCAAGCAAAGCGCCCACCTGGCCGGGTGTTAGGGATTTAGCCGGATGAAGATCTTTTTCTGATTGCAATGATGATTCATATTGCTCTTGTATGAATTCCCTAGGTCTACTTTCTATTCTTAGAGTCATCAGAAATGTATCAATTCAGCACATCCTAGGGGGGTGGAGCGAGCTCGCCCACAGTGATGCTCTTCTTATAATAGATAATCGAAATAATGCCATCTCCAACACACTTCAACCTTCTGATCTTATAATCCAAGAAAAGTCAATTCTTGCATGAATTGTACAACACATAAGAATAAGCAGCAGCAAGGGAACGGAGAAAATAAAAACAGAGAGGACACACGTCGATCAAAGTAGCAAAGAAGTAGCAAGGAAAACAATTAAACCACAGTACTGCTGCACGTGGCAGAAGGAAAAAAAAGCAATTACTCTCTCTGTCAACACGTGTGGCGGTGAAAAAAAAATTTCACTGTTCATTCAAAATGTTGCACAATAATATAGTGTAATTTGTAAGTATGAGAATCATTCTAGTGATTAAAATTTTACTTGCAAGATATCGCATGTTCAAATTACATTGTATAATTGAATTGATTGGCATTGACTTCATCTCATATTTGAAGTATAACAGTACTACAATTTGAGCAAAAGACTAAATTTAAACAAAATTAAAAGTATAATAGTACTACAAATTGAGCACAATACTATAAATTTAAACCAATAAATGTGGTGCGTGTGATTACAATTCTAAAATTTTGATATCAATTTATTATATTTAGAATGCATAACTTTTGATCCGTAAAAATTATGTTTCGTAATTTGATATTAATTTTAATTCAAGTTAAATATTTATTTCATGATTAAAAATGCATTTTTTTATTTAGTGGAACACAAAGTCATATGAAAAGGTTTTCAAAATAAATAGTGTCAAAAAAATTCCGGTTAGATTTACCTTTATATTTTGAAATTATAATACCAAGAAAAGGAAAGAGAAACGTGAAGAAAAATAATCCCCTACTAAATTGTTCCATCAATGCTGACAATGGAATTTTAATTAATTTCAACACTTGAAAAGAAACTTTAATTAAGTTTCATTGCTAAGCTGAAAAATCTGCATAATTTGAAGAAAAAAGTTTGTTTTTGGCTTCTAAATTATTCGATTTGATTCAGTCAAGCTCTTGAACTTCATTTTGGTTTTAAGTTTCTAAATTATTGGCTTTATCCAAATTGTCTTCTAAACATTTTTTGGTTCAAATTACCCTAAACTATTGAATTCGGTTTAATTAATTACCCACTAAATATTCGTTTTGTTTCAATATGTTCCTTTCAGTAGGAAAAATAAAGGAAAAAATGAACCAAATTGAATAGTTCGAGAGAGGACAATTTGAACTAAGAAAAAGTTTATGAAACTGTTTAAACTAAAAACAATAATTCAAGAACTTAACAATCAAAATAAAGTTCAAGAATTTGATTGAATCAAATTGAATAATTCTAAGACTAAAAACATACTTTTCTCAACTAATTTTGTCAAATAAAATTAATTTCTAATATTGTACAATCAATAACTGCAATCGATCTTCTTCAATCATTGGAGCAAGGAGAATCTGACTAATCCCATTCTGTACTGAATTGTGATGCTCAATCATGCAACACACATGGCAACAGTGCGTGAAGGTAGAGATTCCAACTGGCATATAACGGAACAATCTGCGCAGATAGCGACAGGAGGAACTTGTATTGATATGTTTCTCAGGAGGAAATTTTGTGTTATTTTCTACTATAATTTTTAACGAAATGAAAATTTATTTCGTTAATAATTTCGTTCTTGTTCATATCGTACCGTTTGGTTGTGACAAACATTCATTTTGTTTCGCTTTGTTTACCACAAAACAAATCAAAATACGATGAAACGATGTTGCTGTCACGGGACCTTTTTCTTTGTTTTTTAAATAGTCTAATCAATTAATCGATTAATATATTTGATTAGCTCATTCAAACATTACAAGCGGGCGGGAGTTAGCTTCTTTTTTCTCAAGCCTGTTTACCAGTCAAACCACACCATAAATCCGGGGCTGTTGGTCTCCGGAAGCAGATTTTATGTCGCGCATCAGAAATGAACGGCTCAGATTTTTTGTGTTGTATGCTACGTACGGTTCAAATTTGATTCAGGAAGTTTGATATTATAAAGTTTAGCTTGCACGAATCTCGATGTAAATCAAAAGTTGAGATTTCTTGCGCAACACGTACATTATTTTTGCTGCGCGGTAGAAGATCTCATTTTGTTGGTCTCCACGAGAAAGAGAAAGGTAAACCGTTCTCATTTTGCACTATTGTCTTTTTTTTATTAATTGCTTGCGGGCTCTACCCAAACTCAAATTAAAAACAAACCTGAAAAAAATCATTTTGAAAATAATTATCACAAGTGACAGAATTCAAGATCTTATCGTAAAGTTTTTATGTCTTATCACTGCACTAGATAGGATTCGGTGCACTATTGTCTCTGTTAGATCCATTGCAAAGAATGAATGATTTAGAAAATTTTGGTGTGATAAAAAGTTTGTGATTTGGAGATAATAAGAGTAGACTTGAGAACTAAATCTTGCAAATAATGAAATAATTACATCATATTTTTAAAATTTTTAACATTATGGTAGTAATTTGCAAATTATTCAGAGATAACTTGTAATACATAATCTTTCGGAAATAATTTGGAAGAGTAATTAAATTTGGAACAATATGTTTCATTTGTATATTTATTTGGAGAAAATGCTAAAACAAATAATTTGCAAAATTTATTGCTAATTCTGAGCAACAACTAAAGTCTCCAAATAGAAATTCTAAGATTCATAAACTAAGTTTTAAAGTTAATGAAAAGTTTTAAAATTAAAATTAGGTGGCCTAATTTTGCGCATGGGTCGTCGGATCACATCGAGACTGATGTCTATAAAATAAATCCTCTCATTGTCATCGCCGACGATCGATTGCTATTGGACAGTCATCCGGATTCCGGACCGTCGAAATTCTGTAGCGCGGTGCGCGCGATAGCAGAATCGGATCCAAATCAGACTGCTATAAAAGCCTCAAGTTCAACATGAAATTTCAAAGAGCGGTTATCTATTAACCGCACAGTAAATCACATCTCTCCGTCACAGAAGAACCTAAACTTATTTGCTTATTTAGTTCCCTGCATCTCTTTCTCGTTTCCATTCGTACAACAGATAATTTCTAACGAAATACACACGACCCACTTCACAAAAGAGAGAAGTTCTACACCGAGTGGCAACGCGAAAATTAGAGAGCCGTCTCGAAAGATCCGTGTCAAAGTGTCAACCCCGCGTTCTAGAAATCGATTTCCTCTCCGATCCCTTCCCTCTCTTTTTCCTCCATTTTATTTTTCAAACAGAGAGATATCAAAGCACATGCGTAAAGCGCTCGTTTCTGGATACATTATACGAAAAGAGATAGAGAGAGAGAGAGAGAGAGAGTAGCGATTGATTATATAAATTAGTGAGTACGATTGTATGATAAGATCTGACAGATAGAAGCGAAAAGAGAGATTCCAATTTCTAAATACCTTTGCTGGCACATAAAATAAAGCAAAGTTGAATTCCTGGCTCCAGCTGATACAATTAATTTTCTCAATCTCTCTCTTTCTCTCTACGTGCCTCCATTTTTTCTTCTCCTTCCAAATTTCAATACCCTTTTGAGGCGTCACCCGGGCCATTAGGGAGGATCCGAAGCGGCCGTGTTGCAATTTAACAAATTCACGGGGTTTGGATTGACAAAAGTGCTTCTAACATCCGCCATGTCATTCTATATTGCTCGCCGGATTTCTAAGGTATTTTAATCACATTTTGTTCAGTATATTTGTTGTCAATTTCTTTTTTTGTTGAGGTTTTATGTCTGAATTTGGTTTAATAATGAAGGAAAATGTCTAATTGTAGCTACCGAGAAGGTTATTGTCAGAGACAGCCATTGAGCTGAAGCTTCTTTCTGAGAAATGGAAACTTCTTCTCGCTGGATTGATTTTTCAGGTTAGTTCTTTCTACATATCATGATTTTATAATAGAGGGAACATATATAGGATTAAGATATATTGGAAATTATATAAAATCCATTGGTATAGCTTTCAGTTAAATGTTCAACATAAAAACTGAAAGAACAGACTTCCTTTCCACTAATTGGCATCAATTTATATACTTACTGATTATAGTATGTTATTTCTATGATATTATTATGTGGATGGGTGAAGATTTATCCTGTTGACCTTCATATTCGGCAATGTGCCGAATAGTATATTACTAATTTATCTTCTGCACATTATTTGAATAATTGTGAAGTTAATAGTATTTCATTTAATTCTTACTATGAGCAGTACATACATGGGTTGGCCGCAAGAGGAGTTCACTACTTGCACAGGCCTGGACCTGTTCTACATGATCTTGGTTTCCTCCTCCTCCCTGTAGGCATTTATTTATCATTTAGTTTATCTTTATTTCTCTAACCAATGATATTTTCTGAATATGGTCTGTTAATTTTTGAAAACTTAGGAACTGGGGAAAGAAAGGGGTTATGTCAGTGAGATACTATTTGCCAGCATCTTTGCTTCTTTTGTGCTGGTACGGGACTTGTGTTTCTCAGTTCAATTCTGACCTTTTTATTTGTATTTTTGTTGCAATTCATGAATGAAATATATTTTTCTTATCTTAGTAACTTGTACTTTGTCTTTTCAGTGGACATTTAGCCCATTTATCTTTAAAAACAAACGCTTCTACACTGTCCTGATCTGGCGCAGAGTTCTTGCCTTTCTGTGTGTTAGTATCTTTTCTGTTTACAGTATTTTGTCTTAATATTTCTACGTTTTATACCAGTATCTGCCATACTCTGGTGTTAATGATGATAGTTGTGCAGATGTCTCAAAGCTTGAGAATAATCACATTCTATTCTACTCAACTTCCTGGTCCTAATTACCACTGCCGTGAGGTATGTCTCCTTTCACGTATGTCATTTGTGTATTTATTATTTTTTTGGGCTAAACTAACTCGTATCCAATGTCAATTAAAAAATATCAAGTTTGATACTTATCATCTGGAACTGTAGAAATTTAGTTGATTTTTTAAATGCACGCAGGGCTCTCCTTTGGCCAGATTGCCCCCACCAGACAATGTGCTTGAGGTTCTGTTAATTAACTGTATGTGAAACTCATGCCTTGTTTTATTAATTTTCTTTTCTTTAATTAAATCATGGCACTTTTCATATCACTTGTGTATTAATAATTCTATTTTTTTTGTTTTTCTTATTGCAGTTCCTAGAGGAACCTTGTTTGGTTGTGGTGACTTGATATTCTCATCGCACATGATATTTACTCTTGTCTTTGTTAACACCTACCAAAAATATGGGTCTAAAAACTTGATTAAAGTGCTTGGTTGGATAGCTGCTATAATTCAGAGTCTGCTTATAATAGCCTCTCGCAAGCACTACTCAGTTGATGTGGTTGTGGCATGGTAAGTTAACGAATAGATTTGATAATGATATAAATTTATTCAGAAATTTTTTCTTCTAGTGGTCTATATGCTAATTGTTTTCTTTTATATGTGTGTAGGTATACAGTGAATCTTGTGGTGTTTTTTATTGACAAGAAGTTATCAGGTGACTGTCTGTTATGATGCTTTCTTGTTGCTCTTCTCTTTGTTTATGTCATCATTAGATTTGATAACAAAGTCATAATTAAATAATTAAATCCAACCTAATTGTTTTTTTTTTCAGAAATGCCTGATAGGTCAGTTGGGACTTCAACATTACTTCCTGTAACGGCATCTAAAGACAAGGACGGGAAAACTAAGGAAGAAAATACCAAGCTATTGAATGGAAATTCACATGATAGCCTTGATCTTGTATGTGATTGATCTATTTGTGTTCTTAACAGTATTTATTCATTTAGCGTTTCATTAGATAGGGGAAATGCTGAGTTTTATTTTTTTTGTACTGTGCAGAGACCAAGAAATCAAATGAATGGGAAGAATACAGAGAATGGAAATAACAACGAATCTGGTAACGATGTGAGTACTCCATAGCTGTCTATTATACAGAATTGTGGATATCTAAGTTGGAAAGCTTCTTTTGGTAAAAGTGAACAACAGTATTTTTTTCCCTTGAGCCCTTGAGGCAGGTAGATGTTCTAATGTATATTCTTCAGATATTTTTTCATTCTTGGATAAGAATCAGGATCAAGTAGTTGCAATTTTGATTCTCTATTGTATCTCATCAGCAAATTCTTTTCAAATTTCTTTTGTTTCTGTTGGAAGTTATTATAACGTTTTAGGTATTTTTTTTCGGTCCCAATTTGTAAAAAGATGTAACAGTACATATTTATTAACTTGCAGTTTGTCTATGCTGCATTTCATAGTTAGTGGCTTAGTGCAATTGTAAACCGAATTAGGTATGTGTTCTTGAGGTTTAACAAATCCTCTCCTAATCTTTATCTCTTAAAAACTAAGTCCCCAGCGATAAATTAGCATTCTTTTAAAGATGGCTCATTAGTCTTTGCGTCTTTGTTTCACGTTGTCCGTGTTTTTATATTATAATGTTCAAGTCTATTAACGACCCGCCTTCGATTTTGATTCTTCAAAGTCTTCTGGGGCTTATCTTGGAGGGGTCCACACATTGTTTTAAAGAAACTTTTGATTTGTTATAGGAAGAAGACAATTAATTACGTCTCTAAGAGCATCCTTACTCTTAAACTCTTTGAAGTTTTTAATAATCTTTACATCAATTTTAGAAATTTAATCTTTCTTTAATTTCTAAATTTTTCATACCTGAAATTAAAAAGTTCAAGTTTTTTTATTGTCGCATCAGCAAATATATCAGTATTGTGAAAGACCGATCAATTTTAATCAATTATTAAGTCAAGTCATAATTTATAAACTCTAGAGAAAAATTGCTAAATAAGAGCATCTACATCTCTGAAACTCTTGGAGTTCTGAATAGTTGTCACGTCAGTTTTACAAATTTAATCTTTCTTTAGTTTCTAAACACTCCATCCCTGAAATTAAAAAAGTTAGAGATTTTTAATTGCCAAGTTAGAGTTTCTAAACACTTAATAAATGTAAAATTCAATTTTCAAGTAGATTTCAATATGTAGATCATGTTCAATGGTTCAGATCAGTCGTTGGAATTTTCAAATTGGAAATAACAGACGTGGAGCACAGGCAATTTGGTGCTCTATGGAGCACCCTAGCTTATATATATATTTATAATTGTGCTACTACGTTTTGCAAAGCACAACAAGATGCACGATTTGTGATTGTGGGTCATTGGATCGCGCTTTGTGATTTGTGCCAACATGATGATCGAAGATCCAATGATTCTACAATCGCAAAGCACGTGTTTTGCCGCGCTTTGCAAATCATAGTAGCACAACTCTCTCTCTCTCTCTCTGTATATATATATATATAGAGAGAGAGAGAGAGAGTTAGGCTATTACTTACGTAATCACGAAGCTCTACCTTGCGTACGATCATTTCTCGAATTTAAAAATTCAAATGGACGATTCAAACAGTTGAAAATGTTGTCCATACTAAAATCTACTTGAAAACATTTTTTTCATTTTTTCATTGTTTTACTATTTTATCAGATTGATAGAAAATTGATTAAATTGGAGGTCTGTGAATGCCAGATTACTCAATTTTCTACCTATTTGATAAAATAGAAAAAATAAAAAAAAGAGAAATTTTGATTTCCAATTAGATTTTAGTATGTACTACATTTTCAACGTTTTAAATTGTCCATTTACATTTTGAAATTCGAGATATGATCGTAAACATGATTGAGCTCTGTGCTTACTTAAGTATCATAGCCTAACTCTCTCTCTCTCTCTTTCTATATATATATATATATATATATATATATAGGAGGTAAGCTATTTTGATTTGCAAAGCGCGTGCTTTTGTTTTGAACATTTTACAACAAATATAATTCTGACAACAAATTTAACGTTTTAAAATCACAAGACGCGTACTTCGCAAAACACAATAATCCACCTCTATATCCGGATCACAAACTATATGAATATCAAAAGCTCTCTGGCAATTTTATTGATCCCTGTGCTAAGTCCAAGTATTCTGATCAGTTGCGCATCTCCAACAACAATCAATTGAAATAGACCCAACTGTTTCAGCACCATCCGTATACAGGAAACAAATATTGAATTTTTTTTTTTTGCTTATTCCGAAAAAGAATAACAATTATACGCTTGATTTAAAAAAAAATAACAAAAGTATACATATTTTCTGAACGCATCGTTCAGAAGTATAAATTAAATCTATAGCTATGCGTTCATGAACCAAAATTAGATAGGTAGATATACCTGACAATGCTATGAATGCACAGAACAAAACGTCTGAACGCATCGTCCAGACGCCTGCGTTCAAGGCTTTAAAATCTCCATTGCTTCTAACCTCCTCTGCTTCTAATTTGACGATTTTCACGAAGTTGAGAATTAGCCTCTGAATACACTCATCTGGACGGTGCGTTTAGACATGCTATTTTGTATGTTCAGAGCTTTGACACTTTTCCTTTCTTAGTTGACCCTGATTCGTGAATACATGTGTTTAGTTTGTACTTCTGAACGACGCGTTTAGAAAATAAGCATACTCATGTCAATTTTTTAAAATAGTCACTTTTTTTCAAAAATAAGAAAAAAAGTCACAAATATTAAAATTTGTTCGTCTATTTTGTTTTTCCTGATTTCGACGGTTAATATTTTACCATTGGTTATCTGATCTTTCGTGTTCTTTATTCCAACTGTTACGAATCTCTGTCACATGGTATTGCCGTATTCGATAACAGTATCGTCGTTAGTGACTTAGTGGCAACTAGGCACCGCATGCCGACTTTGTAGGATTTTGATCTTCTACCGCGCGGTATTGCGCAGTACTACTTCAGATGAGAATCAGAAAGATTTTTAATCTGAGATACAAATTACGAAGAAATCGAATGATCATCTTCACGTGCAGCGTGATGCCGCGCGTCACCTGATCTCGTTCCGACTTTGTAGGGCTCATATAATATAAAATAAAATTTTATATATCCACTAGTTTCGGTCTGTTTGATTAAGAATAGAGAAATCATGGGATAAGAAACTCCAGTAAAGCACACACATGTGCGAACTCCATTAAAAAGGAGCAAATTGGAAATTGGTACTAGCCGTTGAGAACTCAGACTCAATTGAAGAAAAAGGAGGAGAAATGGCAGAAAGTCAGGAAACCAATTTTTAAAAAAATGTATCTATGACAGATGGGACATGCTGATCGAATAAATGAAGATGAATCTAACAACTACGTTCAATTCCGCAAATAAAACAGAAAGACTAACTAGTAATTAGAGAAGTGAGCTTAGTTGTCATATAGAGATTGATTAGTACAATTCAGAGAGTGAATTAGAAATTTGATCCTTATAATAAAGTATTAATTGCCTATAAAAGACTGAATAATTGTACCAATTCAGAGCATTAAATGAAATATATCAATTTTTGGCTAGTTTCCTTGTTCTTGGTGATGTCCCAAAAGGGTATAGGCTTTTAAACCTAGACAATGCTCTACTAATCGCAAGCGTACGACTTCGTTGAGTACGTTCAGGTATCGAATCCACAGGGACGGAAATTTACTCTAAACCAGACTCAGTTCAATTCCAATTCTAATGGTATGTCTTTTTGGTATTTTGTATAAAAGAGGAGGGGGTTTTGTAAAGTTTTGATTAAGCTAAACAGTTCTCACTAACAGACAGTAAGCAATAAAGAAAAGCAAGTAAACAAGTGTTGTAATCAATCAATAATAAGATCCTAGGGTTTTGGGAAATTGTTTGTCTCTGGATGGTCTCTTGCGGCCCGCAAGCTCTCACTTGCGGCCCGCAAGAAACAGTCGCCCCTGGAAGTTACTTGCGACCCGCAAGCTCTCACTTGCGGCCCGCAAGCAACTGTCACAGAGAAGGGTTTTCAGTCGTAATTGGTTCTTAACTATCGGTTCGTGGTTCCATTCACCTCAACTCTCGTTTGTTGGTAATTGTACACTTGCTGACAGTTGTAAACCTTTAGGATAATCTCTTATACCTAACTTTATTTGGATTCTTTCTATAGGTTTGTTTAATCTCTCGATTTAACACGAAATGTCCCTCTCGGGTATTTTCGGATTCTAAATCAACCAAAGCAGTTCCTAATCAGTTGCAAATCATTTGATACTCATGCCACACTGGATTTGGCCTTATCCACGGGCTTACCAAGTAATAAACAAGTTTCAATAGGAAAAGATGAGAATAAAATCAATCCAATATAAAAATCACGACTAAACATCATTTATAATCAACATCCATGACAAACAATCCATTCCCTAACCCTAAGATACAGTTCACTACTCACACATGACAGCAAACAACAAGAAAAGAAGATAAAAGAATGAGTTCATGGTGAAAAGAACCAAAAAAACCCAAAATCAACAGATCTGCCCTTGCAGGTGGTCTTCACGTCGCGATATCTCTCAAAATCCGTGAAGGGAGGCACCGAGCAATGGTCAGGTCTTCTTCTCCTGTGTCAGGTCTAGACGGCGGAACCCCTCAAAACCTAGAAAAAGCTGCTATATATAGCTCAAAACGCGAGGTGAACAGGCCCTGGAGCGGCCGGAATTTCCATATCAGGCCTTGCGGGTCGCAAGTGAAGGCTTGCGGCCCGCAAGCAATGCGCAGAGAGGTGAACGTCTCAAATCGAAGCTCCTGATGAGCCCGTGATGGCTCCAAGTGCTCCATATGCTCCATATACCTGAAATAAGACCAAAGAAGAGCAGTAAACAAGAACAAGGTAGAGAACAAGCTAAAATGCAAGTAAAATAGTGATTTTAGGGTGAATATGAGTACAAGTCAAGGCAAATATATGCATATGAATGCAACGCATCAAATCCCCCCAAGCTAAACCCTTGCTTGTCCTCAAGCAAAAGTCCAAGCCCTAAGGTGCAAACCGTACTCAAATTCATCCCTAAATCCATCAAAACTAAAGTCCTAGGTACAATCGAGAATGTTGCCAACGAAACCCTAGAATGGTCAATCTAACTCCTTGGTTTGGTCTTAACTCGAACTACTAAGGATTGGAAACTATTTGGGTCGTCGATTGGAGGTCTTATTCACCACACAGGCACATTTTTGATTTAATTTCAAAGCAAACCTAACTACATGCAATTTGGTTTTCAAATTAAAGAGGTATCGAAGTAAGTAATAGCCTTGTCCTGACGTTGTTGGAATTTGCAAGAGGTCACCCGTTTATTCCCATTAACTTGTGAGTCTCTACTCGAGGAAAAAGTGCAATTTTACCCTACAGAAAGGTATATTGTCCAGTTGCAAGAATTTACTACACCTCAGGCTTATCTTTCTGCTTGTACTTGTTATTCTAACAGTAAATTTTTTTTTTTTTTTTTTTTTGTTGCAACGTAGTTTCCAAATTTCCAATCTAGGAAGATTTGGACGCTATGATATATCCAGACTTTTCGAGGTAGTACGGTCAGTACACTTACTCATAGCTCGCGCTAGCGGAGTAATGCCCTCGTCGTGTGCTGGAACATAGATGTTGCTTTTTATTAAAATTTTTGTTGTTTTTGATTGATTTGAATTTGTCAAATTCAAGCAGGTGGGAAATCCCTTGGTAAGCGGTCACTTGCAACATGACTCAACCTAAAAATAGGAACCATTTTCAAGTACTCACTAGTTAATAGGGATAACAGGTTATTCTCGACCAAAACGTCACAAAATCCGATGTGAATCAGATGAACAAGGAAAAATCGGGACAAACCTCTCTAATTTGAAACCTTTATTCAGAAAACAAACAAAATTTTGCAATGCAAGTGTTGAATAAAAACATGAATGCAATACGTGTTTTTGTGTGCCATGTGGTTATACCATCCAAACTCTCCAAATTTGTTCCAATAAGGTCAAAACCAAACCATCAAGTCCAAGTAGGTCGGCAAAACACTTAATTTGTACCATTTATATTACACTACTCCTAAATTACTTTAAATTATTCTACTCCTAAGACTCAGGTTTGTTTCTACTCCCCCCCCCCCCAAGCTGAATCATGCACTGCCCTCAGTGCACAAAACCATAGATAAAGAAAAAGTAAAAGAAGGGTAAGTAGAACACAACCTGAGGAAATCAAGCAGATGGGTCAGAAGGCCCAGATGGGCCTGCACCAGGGTCGCCACGTCCGTGGTAGGCTCCCCATGAGGCGAACTCCACCTCCAGACTCGCCATCCTGGTGTCGATGCTCTCCACCCGAGTGTCGATGCCAAGCAAGGTCTGGCGCTGTCGCTCCTGCTCGCCCTCGAGACGACGCACAGAATCACGCGTCTCTAGCTGCACCTGCTGCATACCGAAGGAGGAGAAGTGAGGGGTTTGCTGGTGGCTGCTGCTGGGTCGGGTCCCACTCGAGTGAAAGAGAGAAGAGGAGAAGAAAGGGGCCGAGAGCAGCCAAAAGGAAGAGAGCCGGCAGAGGAGAGGAGGGCGGCAAGCGGCTCGCAAGGCGGCGGCTTGCTGGTCGCAGGAGAACGGCGCGGGTCGCAAGGGAAGAGAAGAGGGAGAGAAGACGGCTGTTGGAATGAGAGGAGAGAGAGAAAAGGGGTCGGCGGCTAGGGTTATAGTCGGGCCCCTCAAAGGCTTGCGGCCCGCAAGGGATGGCTTGCGGGTCGCAAGTTACAAGGACTTGCGGGTCGCAAGGGTTGGCTTGCGGCCCGCAATCTGTTTGCAGACTGTCTCGTATTAGTGTCCCCTGATCCGCTTCTTTGCATGTTTTCTTCCACCTGACTCCTGCAGTCTCACAAACAACTCAACCAAGTGCATGCATGAGAAAGAAAAAGAAAGAAATGCGAATGAAACAAAATAAAGAAAAAGAAAGAAATAAATAAATAAAGAAAGAAGCGAGAAACTAAACCTATCCCTTGGGTTGCCTCCTAAGAAGCGCTTGTTTTAGGTCTCAAGCTCGACCTTCTTTCCTCTACTTAGCTGATGAGGTAGGATCGGAAAGGTGCATCTCAATGCGTTCGCCATGATGCTGATCAGCAACATAGCCCTTGAGGCGTTGACCGTTCACTTTGAAAACCTTACCATCCTTCCCTGCAATGTCCACTGCTCCAAAAGGATATACCTTCTTCACCACGAAGGGTCCGGACCATCTTGATTTCAGCTTGCCTGGAAATAGCCTCAATCTGGAGTTGAACAAGAGAACTAGCTGTCCTTCTTTGAAGTTCCTGCGCATGATGCGCTCATCGTGTACTCTCCTTGTCCGCTCCTTGTAGATTTTGGCATTCTCATAAGCCTGCAAGCGCATTTCCTCCAACTCATGCAAGTCGAGGATGCGCTTTTCTCCAGCTGCAAGCAAGTCCATGTTGATTGCACGAGTAGCCCAATATGCTTTGTGCTCGATCTCAACTGGAAGATGACAAGGCTTGCCATATACCAGTTTGAAAGGGCTCATGCCAATCGGTGTCTTGAAAGCTGTGCGATATGCCCAAAGTGCGTCATTGAGCTTGAAAGCCCAATCTTTCCTGGTCTTCGCAACAGTCTTCTCCAAGATAGACTTTATTTCCCTGTTTGACACTTCAGCTAAACCGTTAGTTTGGGGATGATAGGAAGTGGCTACCTTATGTGTGACCCCAAGGCTGCTCATGAGCTGCTGAAACTGACGGTTGATGAAGTGTTTGCCTTCGTCGCTGATGACGGCTCGAGGCACCCCAAAACGAGGGAAAATCATGTCCTTGAAGAGGCGCTTGACGGCATTCGAATCCGCCTTTGCACAAGGTAGCGCCTCCACCCATTTTGAAACGTAGTCCACTGCCACCAGAATGTGCTCGTACCCTTTTGAGGAAGGGAACGGTCCCATGAAGTCAATACCCCAGACATCGAAAATCTCCACCTCTAGGATGGGCTGCTGTGGCATCTCACTACGCCTCGTGATGTTCCCGGTTCTTTGGCACTGATCACATGAAAGCACAAAAGAGTGCGCATCCTTGAAGATAGTAGGCCAAAAGAAACCTGCCTGCAAAACCTTGGTAGCAGTTTTAGAGGAGGAGGCATGGCCTCCATAAACAGAAGAATGACAATGAGAGAGAATAGAATGTACTTCCTCATGTGGCACGCAACGCCGAAAGATCCCATCAATGCCTACCTTGAAGAGAAAAGGCTCTTCCCAAAAATAGTACTTGACATCAGCCTTAAACTTCTTCCTCTGCTGGTAAGTCATGCTTGGGAGATATACACCTGCAACAAGAAAGTTAGCAAAATCCGCATACCAAGGTACCGGTGCAGGTTTCAGCGAAGCAATGTGCTCTGCGTGGGTTGCTTGCGGGCCGCAAGGGTCATCTTGCGGGCCGCAAGTAATGGCATCAACGAGTGTCATGAGGGAATAGAGCTGTTCTCCGGGAATCGAATCGTCAATTGCAATGTCACTTTGGGCCTCTCCTTCCCAGTGCAACCGAGAGAGGTGATCTGCAACCGAGTTCTCCGATCCCTTCTTGTCCCTAATCTCAATGTCAAATTCCTGTAACAAAAGGATCCAACGAATAAGCCTTGGTTTGGCATCCTTTTTACTCATCAAATACCTGAGTGCAGCATGGTCGGTGTAGACAACAATCTGAGAGCCGACCAAGTAGGAGCGAAATTTCTCAAGAGCAAACACCACAGCTAAGAGCTCCTTTTCAGTCGTGGTGTAGTTGACCTGTGCTGGATCAAGAACCTTGCTCGCGTAACAGATGGCCACGGGCAACTTGTCCTTCCTTTGCCCAATACTGCACCAACAGCATAGTCACTGGCATCGCACATGATCTCAAAAGGTTGGGCCCAATCAGGAGGCTGCAAGATAGGTGCTGAAACAAGTGCCTCCTTCAACCTGTGAAAAGACTTAACACACTCATCAGAAAAGACAAAATCGTTTTCCTTACCAAAAGATTAGTCAAAGGTTTGGCAATTTGGGCAAAATCCTTGATGAAACGGCGGTAGAAGCCGCAATGACCAAGGAAACTGCGCACATCCTTGACGTTGGTCGGTGTGTAAAGCTTCTCGATGACTTCAACTTTCGCCTTGTCAACCTCGATGCCCTTGCTTGTCACTCTATGTCCAAGAACAATGCCCTCTTGCACCATGAAGTGACACTTCTCCCAATTGAGAACCAGATTGACCTCTTCACATCTCTGCAAAACCTTACAAAGATTGTCCAAACAAGAGTTGAAAGAGTTACCACAAACAGAAAAGTCATCCATGAAAATTTCGACCTCTTTCTCAATGAAGGGAGAGAAAATTGCCATCATCGCCCTTTGGAATGTAGCAGGCGCATTACACAAGCCGAATGGCATCCTTCGATAAGCAAAGGTGCCATAAGGACATGTGAATGTCGTCTTCTCCATATCCTGGGGGTGGATGGGTACCTGAAAGAAGCCTGAGTACCCGTCAAGGTAGCAGAAGTGAGAGTGTTTCGCAAGGCGCTCCAACATTTGGTCCACAAAAGGGAGAGGGAAATGGTCCTTGCGAGTTGCAGCATTCAGCTTGCGGTAGTCAATGCACATCCTCCACCCCGTTGTGGTGCGCATCTGGACCATTTCGCCTTTTTCATTCTCTACAACTGTTGCTCCACCTTTCTTTGGAACCACATGCACTGGACTCACCCACTTGCTGTCTGAAATAGGAAAAATAATGTTAGATTCAAGCAATTTAAGAATTTCCTTCTTCACTACCTCTTGAAGGATTGGGTTGAGTCGCCTCTGATGCTGCACTGAAGGCTTGTGGTCATCCTCAAGGTGGATGCGGTGTGCACAAATAGCTGGACTAAGCCCCTTAATGTCCTTGATTGAGTACCCGATGGCACCCCTGTGAATCCTAAGTTTCTCCAATAGCCTTGACGTCTCGTCCTGGCTCAAATGAGTGCTAACAATCACTGGAGAAGACCTGTCAGAATCAAGAAACTCATACCTCAAATTGGCGGGGAGAGGATTGAGTTCGGGCTTACGTGCATCTGCAAGAGGTGGTGTGCGCTCATCTGAAATCTCATGTGATTCGCATGGCATGCTTTCAGGTTCATTTGTTGAGACATCGGCTGCACAAACTGCTTCGTTGGTTGTCAGCTCACTGGAAGGCTTGCGGGTCGCAAGTGGACCATCCTGATCAGTCAGCTCATCCTGCAAGCGAGATAGAAAGTCATAATGATACCTGAGTGAGCTGTGATGCTGCTCAAGAAGATCATGCTGCATGTCATCGACCACCTCATCAATAACATCAACCATGTAGCAGTCATCAGGTGAATCGGGGTATTTCACTGCATTGGCAACTTGAAACTGAACTTTTTCACCCCCAATTCTCATGGTGAGAGTGCCCTCATATGTGTCGAATATGGTGCGGGCTGTTCTAAGGAAGGGACGCCCTAGGATCACTGGTACATCCTTGTCCTCATCCATCTCCATCACCACGAAGTCACCTGGAACAAAGAATTTGCCCACCTGAACGGGCACGTCCTCCACTATCCCCAATGGCAAGCGAATAGAAGTATCTGCAAGCTGCAAAGTCATACGAGTGGGCTTGAGCTCACCCACGCCCAATCTCTGAAAGATGGTGTGGGGCATGAGGCTCACACTTGCCCCCAAATCACAAAGAGCTTTCTTTATAACCGCTTTACCAATGGTGCAAGGGATAGTGAACTTACCTGGATCTCCAAGCTTAGGAGGAAGCTCTTTACTCACCACAGCACTGCATTCAAGGTTCAGCTGCACACTCTTGCAATCCTTCAAACTCCTCTTGTTGGAAAGGATATCCTTGAGAAACTTGGAGTAGGAAGGCATCTGCAGAAGAGCATCAGTAAAAGGAATAGAAATGGTGAGTTGTTTCAATACCTCCATGAACTTGGAAAATTGCTCATCCAAACGAGCTTTGGCGAGTCTTTGAGGAAATGGAACAGGAGGTCTGTAAGGTGGCTGTGTCACTGCTGACCTGCCCTTTTCCTTACTCTGATCAGCCGCTGGAACGGGCTGCCTACTCAAATCTGGTTGCTGTTCTGTCTCTGTTTCCTCTGCTTGCGGGTCGCAAGGAACCTCTTGCGGGCCGCAAGTCACTGGGTTGGTTGCAGCTGAAGAGCCTGCTGGTGTGCCCTGCTGTTCTGCTTGCGGGTCGCAAGTGTTTGCTTGCGGGCCGCAAGGCTGCTGTCTGACAGACGAATTTTCTGCTGGCTGAACTGTTTCCTCCGGCATAGAAGGTCCAGCATACTGTGTGCCGCTCCTCAAGGTGTGAATGGACTTTACCTCTCCATGGGGGTTGGTTGGTTGGCTTGGTAGTTTGACCTTATCCCCCGAATTTGAGGTTCCACTCGTGTCACCAACACCTAGCCTTGCCAACTTCTCATTCATGGCTTGCAATTGCTCAAACAAAATCTGATTCATCTTCCCTTGCTCATGCATAAAGTCATTCACAGGTTGTGGTATGGCATCTTGCTTGGGTTGATAGAATTGGGTTCGGTTGTTGTTGTAGGGTTGAGCATTGCGGTTTTGGCCTTGGTTAGGAAAGTGGGTGTTGTTGTAGAAGTTACGGTTCCCACTTCCTTGCCCTTGCTGCGGGTTTTGGCTTTGGTTTTGGTAACGGGGAGGGTTGTTGCCATTGAAAGACACAAAGGTGTTTGGCCTTTCCCTCCAAGCTTGTCGCTCACTGGGGTCAACTGAGTAGGAGCGGGAGAATGGCGGTTTCGGAAAGAAAGAGGGCTCGGAATTGAGAGAATTGACATGCCCCATTTCTCCTTCGGGTTGTGCCATTGGACATCTTTCATAGTCATGCGTCTCATCCCCACAAAGAGCACAAGCTTGCACTTGCACCATTTTGGAGGATGCTTTTTGCTTGTCCACCTGGTTTTGGAGAGCATCAATCTTGGCTTGCATCAAGGCTAGCTGATCGACTTCGTATTTGCCACCTGTGCCTCGGACCATCTCACGGTTTGACCACTGTTGTTGCTGGGCCGACCGCTCAAAGAGATCGAGAATCTCTTGAGGCTCCAAATCAATGATGGTACCACCTGCACCATTATCAACAAGCACACGATTCTGGGAGGTTAGACCATTATAGAATGCGTCAACAAGCATCCAGTTACTTAGATTGTGGTGTGGACAAGACTGGAGCAAATGGTTGAACCTATCCCAAGCGTCACTAAATGACTCATCATAACCCTGTTTGAAGGCAGTTATTTGTGCTCTAACCTTAGCAGTTCTTCTAACAGGATAATACTTGGAAAGAAAGAGATTAGACATTTCAGCCCAGGTACCAACTGAGCCTTTAGGGAGAGAGTTAAACCAAACTTTCGCTTTGTCTCGAAGAGAGAAGGGAAACAAAGCCAGCCTCACATACTCCATGCTTGCTCTTGCACACTTCACCGTTTGACAGCATTGGAGAAA
This sequence comes from Eleocharis quinqueflora, assembly GCA_964058865.1. Classification (NCBI taxonomy): domain Eukaryota; kingdom Viridiplantae; phylum Streptophyta; class Magnoliopsida; order Poales; family Cyperaceae; genus Eleocharis; species Eleocharis quinqueflora. The sequence goes on along the minus strand of CAXKVX010000023.1, from coordinate 64,847 downwards.
GTTATTGAGATGCTCGTGCGGGTTCTCAACATCCAAGCCATTGTAACAGTTCTGTTGGATCAAGTTGACAACACCCGAGCCGAAGCTTGGTGGGTCTCCTACCACCTGTGGAAGGATGATTGGACCTTGTGCATCATCAGCTCGGGGGATGTGGAAATCCCTGAGAGTGCGCGAAACAAATTGCGGAAGGTCGTCTTCCTCTTCATTGTCAACAGGACCATCCCGTGGAGGGGGAGGGTCTTGGCGGAGATGAGCCATGTCAGATGTCCCAGATGGAGAAGGGACAGGGATTGGATCAGGTGTGATGATCGGGTTCTGTCTCTTGGCTCTACTTCTCAGGTTGTAATCACCAACCGGAGGAAGTCTATCCAGTTTGAGTACCTGAAACAATCAAAGAAAGATGAAGATAGAATGTTAGAATCAGAAAAGAAGTAAGAGTTAAATTCAGAATAAATATTGCCGTCCCCGGCAACGGCGCCAAAAAGCTTGATGTCCCAAAAGGGTATAGGCTTTTAAACCTAGACAATGCTCTACTAATCGCAAGCGTACGACTTCGTTGAGTACGTTCAGGTATCGAATCCACAGGGACGGAAATTTACTCTAAACCAGACTCAGTTCAATTCCAATTCTAATGGTATGTCTTTTTGGTATTTTGTATAAAAGAGGGGGGGTTTTGTAAAGTTTTGATTAAGCTAAACAGTTATCACTAACAGACAGTAAGCAATAAAGAAAAGCAAGTAAACAAGTGTTGTAATCAATCAATAATAAGATCCTAGGGTTTTGGGAAATTGTTTGTCTCTGGATGGTCTCTTGCGGCCCGCAAGAAACAGTCGCCCCTGGAAGTTACTTGCGACCCGCAAGCTCTCACTTGCGGCCCGCAAGCAACTGTCACAGAGAAGGGTTTTCAGTCGTAATTGGTTCTTAACTATCGGTTCGTGGTTCCATTCACCTCAACTCTCATTTGTTGGTAATTGTACACTTGCTGACAGTTGTAAACCTTTAGGATAATCTCTTATACCTAACTTTATTTGGATTCTTTCTATAGGTTTGTTTAATCTCTCGATTTAACACGAAATGTCCCTCTCGGGTATTTTCGGATTCTAAATCAACCAAAGCAGTTCCTAATCAGTTGCAAATCATTTGATACTCATGCCACACTGGATTTGGCCTTATCCACGGGCTTACCAAGTAATAAACAAGTTTCAATAGGAAAAGATGAGAATAAAATCAATCCAATATAAAAATCACGACTAAACATCATTTATAATCAACATCCATGACAAACAATCCATTCCCTAACCCTAAGATACAGTTCACTACTCACACATGGCAGCAAACAACAAGAAAAGAAGATAAAAGAATGAGTTCATGGTGAAAAGAACCAAAAACCCAAAATCAGCAGATCTGCCCTTGCAGGTGGTCTTCACGTCGCGATATCTCTCAAAATCCGTGAAGGGAGGCACTGAGCAATGGTCAGGTCTTCTTCTCCTGTGTCAGGTCTAGACGGCGGAACCCCTCAAAACCTAGAAAAAGCTGCTATATATAGCTCAAAACGCGAGGTGAACAGGCCCTGGAGCGGCCGGAATTTCCATATCAGGCCTTGCGGGTCGCAAGTGAAGGCTTGCGGCCCGCAAGCAATGCGCAGAGAGGTGAACGTCTCAAATCGAAGCTCCTGATGAGCCCGTGATGGCTCCAAGTGCTCCATATGCTCCATATACTTGAAATAAGACCAAAGAAGAGCAGTAAACAAGAACAAGGTAGAGAACAAGCTAAAATGCAAGTAAAATAGTGATTTTAGGGTGAATATGAGTACAAGTCAAGGCAAATATATGCATATGAATGCAACGCATCACTTGGTCAATGTTGTTCTTAGCTTAGATCTTCCAAATCCTTTCAATTCGATTCAATTATAGTTCTGAATGAAATTATTGAAATTCATTCAGTTCAGGAATTAGGTTCTTGACAAAACAAAAGAGGAATTACAAAATAGATGTAACATGGAATAGAAAATGTTAACTAGTGAATTATAAGTGTCTGATCTGATATATTATTAGCGCTGTCAAACGCACAAAACAATCACACAAATATCTTCTTGCATCTTACGTTGCGTTTTAATAGCATAAAGGATATTCTGTTTGCGTTTAATAGACGTAAGAATCTTTTCTTGCATTTAGTTAAACATTTAATTTTTTTGAACATTTAACGTGACAACTAACGGTGCACAACAGAGCCAAAAAGTTATGGAAATCCCTGAAAATAGAAAAAAATTACATGCAATCACATAAACATTATAGCCAAATCTAAAACAACAAATTAAAACATAAGTACGGAAGTACATAACATTAAAAGTAACTGAACTGTTTTTCACCAATTTCCTCCAAAAAAAACTGTATTTCACCAAATCAGGATTTAGACAAATAAAAAACTCCTTCATAAATCCTATGTCCAACAAAATCAAAAGTCAAGAGTTAAGTCCTATACTAACAAGTGACAACCTTGATCTTCCTTCAGTTAAGACTTCGGTCCCACTCTCATGGCTTCCCCAACTCAAAGATATGTTCTTCATAATCCCAATCATCATCCAGTGCCTCCAATACACCCCAATCTACTGAATCTGATGAGACTTAAATAAAAGAGAAGGGATCAAATGCCTTATGATTTTGGTGCCTCATCGACGCCCATGAAACTAAATTTTAATTAAATATTTTTTAAATCATTAAAAAATAAAACTAATCGAGTGAATATTTCATATATATCATATTGTACGTGTAAAAAAAAATATTGCATCATTTCAATTTTGTTTCAATAGTTATCAAGAGCTAACAAAATCAACGGTCCAAATTAGACGATTTAGTCATCTCTCTTGATGGCCATTGAAATGAAGTTGAAACTTTACCATTTTTATAGACATGTATTTAAGATGATTTAAAAAAATCTAACGATTTACATTTTAAAATATAAGCTCGAAATAAAGAATATGCACGACGGGCACCGATGGGCATGGGCATCGAATCTCTCCTCTAAATAAAATAAGTTATTAGTTCTTAATGTCCACATCATCATTCAGAAATTATATTTCTTTTTTATAAACAACAGATTTCAACCTTCCATATTAAATCTATCATACAAAAAATTCATATTAAATCATCATTTTCCATCAACAAATTCATAAATAAATAAATAAAGTTCTTAGTTCTTACTGTCAGATGGAGAGTCTCACTCCCACCTTTTCCTCTTGTCCTTGCCCTTGAGGTCCTTGGTCTAGGCAGGCTAGATAGGTCCTTTTTCCTTGAGGTCCTTGGCCTGAGCAGACTGGGTAGGTCATTTTTCCTTGAGGTCCTTAGCCTGGGCAGGCCGGACAATCTAGCTGATGTTAATAAGTCTAGGTCCTTTGCCACAGATCTAAGAGAAGAATACACAAAATTGTAGAGATGAATCTCTCTTAGAAAAATATGGACCACTTGTCTAGCTTTCTCTAATGGATCCTTTTTTGCATATTACTAAAAAAAGTGAAAGCGATCAGTGAACAAATTACTATAATTGATCCATCTATTACTATATAATAGTAAACCCAAATATACCCTAAACCCTAAACCAACTCATAAGTGATTATACCCTAAACTCTAACACAAAAACGTTGCATTTAAATTGCAAAGAAATCATTTCCAATATTGACTAGTGATCTAATTTTGGACTAATTGCAAACAAATCATTTCTAATTTTAGACTAATAAGTAAAGAATGGACATTGAACGTCACATTTAAGTTATTTTGGACTAATTAACATTGAACATTGAAATGCGTTTTTAAACAAGCTTAAGAGAAAATTTAAGAAAAATGAAAGATAAAATTACATTGAGAAAAGAGATGGAGAAATGGTGCAGAAAGATCCTCCAGCAGAAGAGACGACGACAAAGACATGGAGTATTCTAGAAGAAGACGAAATGAAAAGACACTATACAATCTATAATGAACTGAAAAAGCTTTATAAATCTAAAAGACACTATATCAGTATTATTTAATTACTAACTTGTAAATTTACTCATAGGATAGATCAATATTTTAACTATTTTATTATTTACAACTTTTCAGAACATCTAACTCTTAAGAATTGTGAATATGGAATGATTTACTAATTTATATAAGCATGATTTTATATACTTTATATGAACATGACGTAAGAAATGTTTAAAACAAAACATAATGAATCACTTGCGTTCAAAAATCATTTGCGTCTTACGTTGTGTTTAACAAATGCAACAAAAATCTCTTGTGTTTAACGTTTCGTCACGACGAAACGAAACGCAAAACGTTCAGAACGTAATTCGTTGACACCTCTGTATGTGATATATAAATGATCTGACTGGGTCATGGATTAAAAATGCTCAATACAGGCCTCAAGTATTAAGCCCACACATGCAACCCCCTCTCCTGGTCCATCTTTTATGTTTGGGCTCATAACATATTTTGCCAAGTTTCGAAATTACCACTGGGTCATAAATTATACTAGTATGGTTTTATTTTATGATTATGATAACAAAAAAAACTGCTTTCGGAAATGTAAAAGAGAATTCCAAAATTAGCACCCCATTTAATTCATTCAATCTGGGAGATTATTTGTCTCCAGATAACGATATAATTCCTCGGTGAAAATAATGCAAATATGCAATTCATAACTAGCAACGAGAATTTTATAAATTATTTGTTGAAAAGTAACGGTCAAATGACCGTTGGGCATAAACTAGCCGTTAGGCTATTAGTACAATTAGCAATTAAGAATTTCTATAAATTTTTTTTTTTTTTTGAGGAAAAGATGAGGGTCAGGTCCTCAAATTTCATTAATAAAAGTGTTACATTATTATTACAAAATATTACAAAATATAGAAAAGAAGAAAGAGAAAAGAAATAGAAGGAAGCAATATAGGAGGAAGGTGAATGCACATATATACAGGGATTGGTAGCTGTGTTAGCTCAGATGAGAGTTATGCACTATCAAAAAAATTGATCAGCTCGGAGCCATAGGCGACCCTCTGTGATGATTTCACGCGTTAATTGTCTTACATCCTTATTTTGACCAGTGAAAATTCATCGACATCTTTCCCGCCATATTACAAAGGTGGTAACGGCTTCAATGCTTGCCCATTTTTTGCTGCTTTGTTGTGTCAGAAGTTTTGCAGAATGTGCGCTGCAAAATATGAATCGTTGGTAATCTGAGCAATTGAGAGCAAGCACCAGATAGGATCTAAGGTTCTTGGCAAAGGTACATGTGTGGAAAATATGCGTTTCGGATTCACAATCACTGCGACACAGATAGCAGATGTTGGGAATCATCCAATTCCTTTTGATCAGATTATCCACTGTTGTTAGCCTGTCGAGTAGTTTCAGCCACAAGAACACTTGGATCCTGTGAGGCACCCTGATTTTCCAAACATGTTCTGTAATTGCCTTTGGTGCCGGTACCGCAGAAAAAAATTGGTATGCTGATTTTGCTGTAAAGGTTCCTTGTCCGTTTCTTAACCAGATGTGCTGACCTTGCTGGACGGTTGCACATGCCTCAAAGTAAGGTACCATCTTTTTACACGACTTCCAGAAACTCGATGCATCCCTCTGTTCCCATGGTTTATCCTCTGGATGATGTACCGGTGTTGCACCCCTCCACCAGACTTGCTCCGAGTTCTCCCATTGCCATAACCATCTTAGCATTAAGGAAATGTTTGTGAGTTCCAAGTTTCGAATGCCTAAACCACCACACATTTTTGGTCTTGTTGTCAATTCCCAGTTTACCATAGTTAGACCCCGTTGTTGCTCTTTGTGACCATGCCATAGGAAGGACCGTCTGGTTTTGTCTATTGATTTAATGACCCATATTGGCAATAGGAAAGAAGACATGTAATAAATCGGGATGGCCGTCAGAACTGCATTTACTAATGTTAGTCTGCCTCCAATAGATAATAAGTTAGCTTTCCACCCCGATAGTCTCTGTTGAATCTTTTGGATGATAGGAGAGTAATCACTTTTCCTTAGTCTTTTATCCGCAAGTGGTAAACCTAGATAGGTTATAGGGAAGGTCGATGATTTGCAGTTAAGTGCTGAGGCAAGTTGGTTTGTAAGGAACTGTGGACCTCCCGCTACCATGATCTCAGATTTGGCATGGTTTACTTGGAGACCAGTAATGAAAGTGAAGACTTGAAGGATCAAATTGATTATCTGCATCTGTCTGGTGGTTGGTTGGAGGAGCAAGAGGGTATCATCTGCGTATAGAAGGCATGGTCTACAAGTTGGGAAAGGTAGTGATATATGACCCTGTGCCGCCAGTTTTTGAGTCCATTTCGGCAGAAAATCCATGGTTAGGATGAACAAGTAAGGAGCGATCGGGTCGCCTTGCCTCACACCTCGCTTAAGTTTGATATTTTTTCCTTCCACCGAATTCAAAATTACCTTGGAGCTTCCCTGCAGGATCAGATGATGCACCCATCGTAGCCACATGTTTGGAAAGCCTTTTGCTCTAAGGCATTGCAACATTAATTTCCATTCTATCGAGTCGAAGGCTTTGTGAATGTCAAGTTTTAGAACAGCTATTTTCTTATTTTGTCTATTGGCCGCATGAAGGATCTCATGTGCATAGTGGAAGCTTTCCATAATGCTTCTCCCCTTGACGAATCCTGTTTGCACGTCTTCAACTAAACGCTGCATATATGGTTGGATTCTCTTGGCTAGTACTTTGGAGAATAGCCGTTGTATTCCATTTATCAAGCTTATTGGCCTAAAGTCTGTGGGCGAGGTAGCTCCAGATTTTTTTTGGTATTAAGACTATGTAGGAATCATTTAGGGGGAACAGGAGGCTTCTGGGTTAGCCATTGCATGTTGCAGCACATTTAATAGGTCCGGCGTCAGGAGTGTTTTGTATTTTTGATAGAACTCGCCAGTGAATCCATCAGGGCCTGCCATTCTGTTCCCTTTCCAGGCATCAATTACATCCGATAGTTCTTGCGCAGAGATAGGGGCAGTTAGTTGCTCATGATTTTGTTGATGTAGGCGATGTAGGATTTGAGAATCAAAGAGTGAGTTTAGATCAAAGGTGGCTCGAGGGGGACATGATTGACCCATCTGTTTGCAGAAGTGATTGAACAGCAGGTCTGCCTTGTCCTTTTGAGATGTGAAGATGATATCATCCTTCTTCAGGATGCTAATACCATTCTTCTGCTTTTGAATTGTTGCTGCAACGTGGAAGTATCTAGTGTTTTGATCTCCGCTCTTAACCTATTGTCTTTTGGCACGCTGCTTCCACATATCTTCCTCACTTTGTGAGATGTTGTGCAATCTCTCTCTCAACAGCTTCCTTAACAGTAACTCAAGGGGTGAGAGCCTTCTCCGTTCTTGGGTATTATCTAGCCACAGCAGGACCCTATGCAATAGGGCTATTTGCGAGTTAACATGCCCTACATTCTCTTTCGTCCACTTTCTTATTACCTGTCGAAGTTGCAGCATCTTTTTTTGTAATGAAGGCGGGGAGTCTGCTACAGGTGAGGATGCCCACGTCTCAAGGACTAAGTTATCAAATTCCGGGATTTTGAGCCAGAAATTTTCAAATTTGAAGATGTTTGAAATTGGGAATTTTGTGGTACATTCGCAAAGGATCGGGCAGTGGTCCGAGATAGTTGATGCCAGGGCAAATTGCGATGTGTTTAGGATAGTGTGATGCCACTTGGAGTTAACAATGAAACGATCTAGTCGTGCGAATGAAGGTACTTCCCTTTCATTACTCCATGTGTAGCGTCGTCCTTTGAGAGGAATGTCGGTGAGAGCTAGTCTGTTGATGAGGTTTCTGAAAGGCTGGTCTGGACTCCTATTTGGATTGGACCTATCTGCAGGATGTAAGGTCTGGTTAAAGTCCCCAAGAAGCATCCAAGGTACATCTCCGGACGGTTGACATTGCTCAAGCTCATGTATTAGATTTGAACGAGATGAGCTTGTGCTAGGTCCGTATACCCCTGTGAATCTAAAGATTTGATTATCTTCCTTGGTTTTAAGATCAGCAGTGATTGAGAACTGGTTTATGGTTGTGCTGACATGAGCAAAGATTGACGATTTCCATGCTAGGATGACACCCCCTGATGCCCCATTTGCTAGCAACACCTCTTGTTTGTCAAGTTTGGATCCCAATGCTTCCTTCATAATTTTTTAGTCCACCGCGTGCAGTTTGGTTTCTTGCAGGCAGAGGATGTCAGGCTTCTCTTTCTTAATAATTGCTTTGACATCTGTTCTCTTTGATGGGTCGTTGAGGCCCCGAACATTCCAAGAAATTATGATGTATCTTTTGTTATGCATAAGAGAAATATATTGCAATCATCTCGAATGAGGATGTTACAGTCCCAAATCCTCATGACAAAAGCTGAGGTTTCCCTAACCCCTTCAAACTTCCTAACTACGAACTGACAAATTAATCTTAGCCGTAAAACTACCATACAGAACAAACTAGATTCGTACTATAACTCCGAGAACTCTTACTCTACTGGCACACACGACCTTCACAGGTAGTGCAACTTGCCCTTATGCCACACTTGCTTCAAAGGAATAGTGTCATGTATTGGAGTGCTAGGCGGTGGGTCTTGAACGTCTTGCATGGCTGCGACAATCTGCTGCTCAATTTGTTATGTAATTGAGATACCTAATTCTGATAGGATCTGCATGGCCTGGTCAATCGAGAGAGGACCAGTTTGCTCCTCTAGGGAAAATGACAGCTTAGCCCTTGGCTTGACACTTGTCTTGTGTGGCTTAGGATCTTGATTTCGTTTCCCCATGAGGCGAGGGCTTCGCCTAGGGGTGGCGGTCCGTCTCTGAACCAAGTGCTGAGAAGACATCGGTTCGTTCATGTCGGTTGTAGAGATCAAGTCAGTATGCACATCCTGTACAAATTCCTGTCGATTTTGGATTTCCAGCGGGATTTGAAGTTGCGAGAGAACCGTTTCATCTGGGCCGTGAGTATCTGCAGTCTTATCATGAATGACCGAAACTCGAATACTGATGGGTGCTGGTGGACTCTGTCTTTGACCCCAAAAACTTGTCTCTGTGTTGCTGAATATGCTGCATCGGAGAGCAGAACTCATGGCATCCTGGATTTTCCAGCCCAGAGGATTTATCTCTGCAATATGGGCCAGAGCCCGAATTGCTGAAGACTGGAATTGGGCCAGGGTTGGCCATGCAGGATTTTGGCAAACTGAGATAGTGGACAGAGAGTTTAATTTGCCTGACCCATAAATCGTAAGAACTCTGTGATCTACTTTGACAGGGTTGGGTGTGACGCGTTGATGTGTCGATAGGGTACAAGTGTATCCCATCTGCTGACCCGCCATCACTATGCAGAACTTCGTACCTTCTCGAGCCGTGAGCAGTTTTATTTCCCAGATTTCAAGAGAGGGATAAATCTTGCTTCCTCTGGTTATTTGCAGGGCAAAAGTCAGGTCTAACATCCTTTCTGCAGGGTTGATGTAATCTGTTGTTTCTTTAGGGGAACTGGTCAACTTCAACTGATCTTCTGTGGAAGATGGTTTCCCCCCGAAGTGTGTAGCCAGCACCCTTGTCGTTGCGGACAGCTTGGCTCTCCAGACTGGCTTCCTGAGCTTGAGGAGAGGCTTAAGGGGATACTTCTTCTGATTTTGTAAGGTTTTGTTCGATCTAGCCCAATCCCTAGGGGATTTGGGGGAATAGTTGGCTGAGAAGTCCGATGAGTCCCACTGGGAATCCTTCGATGCGCCTTCCCCAGACATTGTATTGTTTGGCCAGCGTGGAGGTTGGGCTGGCACTGTGGCATTGGGTTGCGACACAATGGGCTCATTTGGCAATGGGAAGAAAGGAGTCGTTTCAGCACTTCTCCACCGATTGATGATGACGTCTACCGGCGCTGCATGGTCCCCTTCTCTAAACATATATTGATGGGCTATCTTTGATGGGAAACTTGTTTCCACAAGAGCCGTGATGTGGCGGAAGTGGCCAGCTGCGCGACCAAACGGCAGGATTCGGATTGGGTGTCCGAATTGTTGAAGAAATTCTCTGATTTCAGCATGCGTCCAAGCCTGAAGGGGGAGCCCTATCAACTTGACCCAGACCTGGTATCTAGGGGGATCATACCCCATACCGCATCTCGGACGCCACTCAAGCACCCGAAATTTCACATCCAGTTCTGGGATCGTGTATATGCCAGCTTGTATTACGACATCTCTTCGAAAGGCGTCAAGGCAAATGATGATATAGGGGGTTATTGTGGCTTCTGAGATTTGGTAGTCCTGTTCCCTTCCTCCATGAATCATTTGCAGTTTCCTTGCCATGAGGTGGGGGAGATCAGGAGAAGGTGCCCCCTGTAACAGAGTGATAAGCCCGGCATGCAGTAGGTAAGAGTTGTCTCCACTTAGAGTTTGTCGTGTCGGTCTGTATATGTCACCAGATTGCGGGCGGGCTAGGTTGAACTCCATGTGTTCAGGGTTCTGGTTTCTATGAGTAGGGTGGGGTTGTGATGGAGGTTTGGGGTTTATGTTGCCTGTGAGTTTGGGGTGTGTGTTTTGGTGATTATGTTGGGATGTAGATTTGAAGATTGTATTGCCCGTGGGTGGGGGGATTGGAGGTTTATGTAGGAGACATGATGCAATAGTGTGTCCAAGAGCTCTGCATTTATAACACCTTATCCTACTTTTGCAGTACTTCTTTGTGTGTCCTCTGTTCAGACAACGGTAACATTGAATGTTCTGATTAGTTTTTGTTGATGACTGTCTGGGATTCTTTTGAACTTTCTGCCACTGCATAGTGGCGACAGGGGGTTTGATGAATTTTGTTTTTGGATGCACCCCTTTGATAGTCCTAGCCAGAGTTTGGGTTGTCTCTTCTTCCTGCGGTGGTGTCGGAGCGACATTCTGCTTGAGTTGGGTGCTTGATTGGAGAGTCGTCTGCCTCCTCGCCAAGATGGGCACTTGGGAAAAAATTTTGTTGCTCGCCTCTAGAGTCGCCTGATAGATCGCCTTACCTTTCTCCATCTTCTCACTTCTCCTCAGGATCCGCAAACGAAACAAACTACTAATTGGAAGATGTGAGTATACTTTGTCCTGCTCCTTTTGCAAGAGATCCAGAATTTCTATAAATAGCCATGTGTTTGTAAATGTAAGATACAACAACAAGAATACAATGCAATATTAGCCTTCTCATTCTCTTTTCAAATTATAATTTTCTTCATGGTATCAGAGCAAGTTGTTGCTCGATCCAGAAAAGCTTCCGCAAAATCAATGGCTAAAGGCCTCTTCTTCCAAAATCATTGATGTCCAAGTCGAAGAGAAAGAAAAACTCACTTGGGCACAAGTGGTGGCTATGTCCGGCAACAAAGCCAACGATAAAAATCTGACTTATTCAAAGACCTCAACTCTTAACAACAGTCTTCAAGATCAACCTCCCGTTACAAAAATCTTGAGCCTTAATGATGTCAAGAATAAAAAAGGAAAGAAGACCAGACGTCCCCACTCGGTGCAATCATTACAAACGACGAGGCCACACGAGGGTCAACTATTGAATTCTCAATCATTTTCTTCGGCCATTACAAAAATGGGAAGGCAGAGTCTCTGCTAAGAGGGATTCAAAAAAGATGGAGAAAAAAGATTACAAAGGTTCAGATTTAATACACTCTTATGGGCTTGATTGTTTTTTCTCCATTTTTTTAGAAAAAATAATAGCGTCTAAATTAAAAAAAAAATCAATATGCATTTAATAAACAAATGGATATTGGAAAAAATAATGAGCCTTACAAATGTCCCAATTTAGACCTCAAGATGATTAATTTTACAAATAAAAATGACCATGATAAATGGATACTTGATTCTGGTGCAACAGATCATATGACCGGTAACAAAAATATTCTACATAATTATCAATCATTAAATGACAGTAAATTTGCGACTATTGCTAATGGTGAGAAAATAAAAATTAAAGAAATTGGTGAAATTGAATTATTTTCAAAAAAAATAAAAAATATTTTGCATGTAGAAAATTGTTCTTGCAATCTTTTATCTATTGGAAAAATTACAAGTGAGTTGAATTGTGAAACTATTTTTTCATCTAAAAATGTGCCTTTTCAAGAATAGATAACCAAACAAATTATTGGTGAAGGTTTTTTTGAAAACGGTCTTTATGTTTTTAATTATAAAAAAAATGAATTTTCAAAATAAAAAGATGACTTAAGTAATTTATGACATAAAAGAATTGGACATCCATCTAATAATATTCTTCAAAAATTATTTCCAACTCTAAATTATGAATCAAATTCATGTGATGCCACATGTGTTTATACCCCTCAACAAAATGAAATTTCCGAAAGAAAAAATAGACACATATTACAAGTAGCTAGATCTCTTTTATTTAATAATAATGTTTCAAAATGATTTTGGTCGGAAGTGGTTCTTACCGTACATACTTAATAAATAGACTACCTAGCTCAATTCTTAATTACCAAAGCCCCTTGACAATTTTGTACAAAAGAAAATTGATTATAAATCACTTAAGAGTATTCGGGTGCACTTGTTTTGTTCACAAACGAATAATTGATAAGTTGGACAAAACCGCTATAAAAGCTATATTTCTTGGATATTCTTCAAGCAAGAAGGGTTATAAATGTTATGATCCTATTAATAAAAATTTATATGTCTCTCGAGATGTAAGATTTCGAGAAAATAAACCCTTTTACCAAATGGCCGGTTCTAACAATGGTGAGACCAATAAACCGGACCAAATTTTTTCTATGCTTCCAATTGTGCATGAATTAGATGTGTCAAGAAGAGTTGAATATGCGAATATGCAAGAAGAAATCGAAAATCCAAATCAAGAAGACACAAGTGAGGGGGAGAACGTCCCTCAAGATGAGAATGAAAATAAGGACCAAGAAGAAGAGGAAGATGATACAGATATTGAAGAAGAACCCATCTTGAAAAGATCAAACCGCCAACACAAGTCATCTACTAGGTTACAAGACTTTGTAACCTACAAGGTCCAATATCCTATTGAAAATTTTATTTCATATAACAATGTGTCCAAATGCCATAATGCCTTTGTACATGCTATTGAAAAAATTATGGAACCAAATAACTTTGAAGAGGCAAAAAACTAACCTGTATGGAATAAAGCCATGAAAGAAGAGTTAAAGGCCCTTGAAGATAATAATACTTGGGCAATTGTACAATTACCTAAGAACAAGAAACTCGTTGGTTGTAAATAGATTTATAAAATAAAATATAATAGTGATGGTACCATTGAACGATATAAGGCAAGATTAGTTGCCAAAGGTTATACCCAAACATACGATATTGATTACCAAGAAACCTTTGCACCGGTTGCAAAGATGAATATCATACGAATTTTATTATCCATAGCAATAAATAATGGTTGGAGCCTATATCAAATGAATGTAAAAAATATTTTTCTTCAAGGGACACTTGAAGAAGAAGTGTATATGTTCCTACCACCGGATCATAAAAAAGAATACGATACTAATTTAGCTTGTAGGTTAAAGAGAGCTATTTATGGCCTCAAGCAATCTCCAAGAGCATGATATGACAAGCTATCTCATTTTTTAATTAATTGCGGGTTTAGAGTAAGCCAATCTGATAACTCATTATTTTCAAAACATTAGCATAGAGATACAACCATTGTTCTAATATATATTGATGATATCATAGTTATCGGAAACAATTGTGAAAAAATTAACAAGATAAAAAAATATTTGAAAGAAAAATTTGAAATAAAAGACCTTGGTCGGTTAAAATATTTTTTAGGAATTGAAATTGCACACTCTACCAAAGGTCTCTTTATTTCACAAAGAAAATATACTTTGGACTTGTTGAAAAAAATGAAAAAATTAGGGGTCAAACTGGTATCTACCCATATTGATAGCAATTGTAAATTAAATTCGAAGGATGGTGAATCGTTGGATGATATTACCCAATACCAAAGACTTGTAGGCAAGTTGATTTACCTAACGGTAACAAGACCCGACATATCATATGCCGTAGGTCAACTAAGCAAATTCATGTATGCATCAAGGAAACCCAATTGATAGAATTTTAAGATATTTAAAGAAATCACCCGGAAAGGGTATATGGATGAAAAATAATAATTCTAATAAAGTATGTGGGTATTCTGATGCAGATTGGGCCGGGAGCTGTGATAGAAAATCAACAACAGGCTATTGCACATTTGTAGGCGGAAACATAGTCACATGGAAAAACAAGAAACAAAATGTTGTGGAACGATCAAGCACGAAAGCGAAGTATCGAGCCATGGCATCCACCGCAAGCGAGCTCACTTGGATCAAACAATTGCTTGGAGAATTAAAATTTTCAATCAAGGATCCAATGAAGATGTATTGTGATAACAATGCTGCAAGGCACATCACTTCAAATGCGGTCTTTCATGAACGAACAAAGCATATTGAAGTCGATTGTCATTTTACTAGAGAAAAGGTTCAAACTAAAGAGATCGAGACTGCATACGTGAAGAGTCAAGAATAGTTGGCCGATATTTTCACAAAAGCCCTCATACCAAAAATATTTGAAGACATAACAAGCAAGTTAGGATTATATGATATCTACAATTTTAATTTGAAGGGGAGTGTTGAAAAATAACGGTCAAATGACCGTTGGAATTAAAAGGCCCAAATTAGCCGTTGGGCATAAACTAGCCATTAGGCTATTAGTACAATTAGCAATTAGGAATTTCTATAAGTAGTCATGTGTTTGTAAATGTAAGATACAACAACAAGAAATAAAATGCAATATTAGTCTTCTCATTCTCTTCTCAAATTATATTTTTCTTCATTATTCAACCGTAAAAAAACTTTATACATATTTTTGGTACTCATCTCAACCAACTTACATGATCTAGAGAGGGAATTAAAAGAATGCTCTTAGTATTAGACCTCACAAATTTTGTCAAATAATCATTACAAATACATAAATCAAATTACATCATAAGAGAATAAAAATTTAAGATAATCATGCAGATGGAGATGGTGCTTCAGCGGAGGTGGGACCTGCCGCTGCCCCTGAACTCGAGATCCCCGAAAATCCTCGTTTAGAGCTTGCTTTTAGCTTCTCGCACAAATCCCCCAAGGCAGCACCTGTTTGTAAATAATTTGTACGAATTATTATACAAAATCTAATTAGATAGTATTAACATTCTACATTCAAACATTTGTTGTTCAAAGGAAATTAGTAGTCCCTCGAACAATGGATCTTATATGTATTTAATTTGTATGCATTTATGCTTACAAAATAGCCAAACAAACAGAAGGGTGCAAACTGGTACAAGTGGTACCTGAAAATGGTTTCAAGGTTCATGCATTGCCAAAGGACAAAGCGTACCAATACCTTGTTTTACAAATTTCGTTAATGACAACAATGAATTAATACTGATTATATGCCAGGATTAACTTGCACTGACATGTAGGAAATATCTAAAAAAGTAAAAACACCAGCATTAGATGATTTCTACTTCTAAATGAAGATGGATTAAATTAACTGAAAACATAAAATCAATTATTCTTATAATAGGAAGCTAACGATGAAGGAGATGTTTAATACCTTCACCAGAAGCAAGGTTGGTGTACAAGTCGACGATATTGGGGCAATTAAGAGAACATCCCGGCGAGCAGAGTTTCTGCATGAAGCCAGTATCCAGCAAGGCATCTGACGACATGCCGATAGTCCTACTCTCGAGACCGCAAGCGCCCAAACATGCCGCACTCTCAAGATAGTTGGAGATTTTCTCCACTACAACATCGGATGTCTTGCACTCGAATTCGCCCGTTGGCGTGTGCTCTAGTATGCACCTCTTAGATGCCACTGACACAGCAAATGCACAATTGTCTTCGTCCAGATCCTCGCACTTTACATCAGCTGCATCGGCATTATCATTCAATGTTCTTTGAGCAACAGCCGACGTCAGATGATATTACAATAGCTTAATTAAAGAAATTAGCGGGATACATGAAGCTGGTTGTAAAAAAAATCATAGAAATATCAAAATTCTTTGCTTATTCTTTCCATATATATCTCTGAAGAAAAATGTGGTGACAATAAAAAAAAAATATTTTGTTTATGCATTTTGAGACAACCATCGATTCAGAGTTTCAGACACAGTTGGATCATTACAGAAACAGGGTATCTGATACGACACAAACATATACATACCAAGGGTGAAAGGTAGTGCAAGGGAGAGCGCTAATAGAAGAGCCAACGCCATGATTTGGTTTGAGAAATCCATGATTAATTTTTTTTATTTCTTTTTTGTATGGTTAGCTGAATTGATCAAAAAAAGGTTGAGAATAAAATGTTGATTTGAGGTTTGTATATATAAAGAAGAGAGGGATGGCTGGCCGTGCTTTTCTTCACACGGTTCTAACTGTTTCTTATGTGGTTGCCTTAATCCACACAATATTTTCCATTTTGGGATTCTTTTCATGGCCAAGGCTTTGAATTTTGATCACCAAATTTAATGGTTAGATGAAAGACCATCATCTCTATATGTAAAAATAAAATTCCTCAGATTGTAGTGGAATCTTGCACAATCAAAATTAATGTCGACTTAATTATGTCATTTTAGATTTTTACTATCAAAATTAATTTGTAGTTTTTAAGATCTGAGCACAGCCACGACTTCATTCAATTCCTATCTGATAATATGATTTTATGGTCCTGCTGAACTCAATATGCTGGCATTAAATTGTCACCAGTTTAATTATAATATCAATGTGTTGGCACTTCGGTTGTTTACTAAAGGTTTAAAATTTGATTATTTCTATAATTTTTTTCACATAAACATTATTTCTATCAATGTGATGTTTCATATTTAAAATCTGAAGCATTGATTGATGAAAACATAAAAGGTAACACTACATTCAATTCTGATTTATTTTCAGGTTTGCTAAAAATAGTAAATTCTTTAAATTTAGCATCTATAGTGAAGTTGGATTGAATATTTCAAATCAAGTGTCATGCTAAGAAAGAAGAAAAATGTCAATATTTTTCTTCATAAATAAAATTAACAAATTCTTTTGTATATACATAACATGTCTATGAATAAAGGAATTTGTCATGCCAGAATATGTTTCTGGGTATGCTCGCTTACAGCTCAGTTGAGATGTTGGATTGTGGGCGGATTCATGATTTCCAACAGGAAGGGCAAGATGTAGGATTTATGTCAGAGTGGAACAAAATTTGAATCATACGTATTTTTTTATAATTTTCTCACTGAAAATCACAGTTTTAGAGGCATGTTTTTTTTTTATTTTTATCAAATTGCATAATATACAAGGTATTTTTTCTGGTACTGATTTCTTTACCAGTATACTGATACGTAATCACGCTCTGATATATCATAATGAATTTTGAGAGGGATGCAATAAATATTTTTTGCATTATCTGAGCTCCATGTTACAAAATGAGTGTATTTATACAACCTTGGCTCACTGGTCGTTATTGCTTGATTTGACAGTTTTCTACCATTTTCTTAAAATGTGAATGATCAAAATATTCTTGATTTTTTTTTATAAGTTGAAAGTTAACAATACATTATTATTTTAATTATCATACTAATATACATGTAGTATTATATTATTTAAATTTAATGCAGAGGAGATTTATAACAGTTGAATAGTTCAAAGGGGTGGGTGTTTGGTAAAAATAGAAATCTGAGGATCAACTCGTCGCAACTGAAAAATTTAGAGGATCTTGAATCATTACCTCTAAAAATTATATGAAATTATATGAAGTTCTTCATATCAAATATAAACATGCACGTTATTCATTTTTCCAAAAAAACAAGAAGGGTCTCATAAATTTTATTCAACTGTCAAAGATTTCATGCAGATATTTGTTACAAGTGAAAAAAAAAATATACATCAATGCTAATAGGAAGGAACTAAGTAATGCTGTAAAAAATATGAACAGTAACAAATACAGAAATGATGACAAATTGAACCAAATTGCATCACAAGGCAAGATATATTTTATCTAAATCAGGCAGATGGAGATGGTGCCGCTGCTTCGACGCTGCCGGAGGGACCCGGTGCAGTTCCTGAACTCAAGATTGTCATCATTGCGCGACGAGGGTTTGCAGATAGCTTCTCGCACAAGTCTGACAAGGAAGCACCTGTTCATTAATTTATAATTCATATTAATCGATATGCAAGATCTTAATTATTGTATAATTAGACTATAATATGAATTCTTTTGATACATTTTAGACATTTTTCTATTCAACAAAGGAAGGTATATGCATAAGACACACAATTAAAGTTAATTGACCGGAGAATAAGTGTGTTAAATGGCACAAACGACTGCCACAATTGAATTTAATTAATTTAAATGGTTCCATGCTTCATGCCCACGCTAAGTATTGCAATCTATATCCAAAGCGTGTCAATAATTATATTTTTCTTGATTTTCCCTATATTATAATATTAAATGCTGCACTGAAAATACGCAATACGGCGATAGTATGAACCAAAGTCTCATTGTCTCAATGGAATATATATTGCAATTTCTAAGGACAAAAATAATATGCATATGACAGGATGCAGTGAGGAAGCCAGACTAATAATGATGCAAGAAACAAATTTCATCACTCAAACAATTTAGACATTTTCTGAGATGAATGATGAGACAATTATGATATTACTACTAAAATAAAACATTTTGCCAAAAATCACGAGGAAGGCAGTGTCCCTCTAAACCCGCTTCGTCACTGGCCGGATGAATTCGGAAATAATATGATCAAGAAGACCGACAATAGGGAAACATGTTATTTTATGCATACCTTCGCCGGATGCAAGGCTGGAGTAGAGGTTGATGATGTTGGGGCAATTGTTCGAGCATCCCGACGAGCAGAGTTTCTGAACGAAGCGAGGCTCCATCAGGGAATCTGATGAGATGCCGACGGTCTTACGCTCAAGGCCACAAGCACCCACGCAAGCCTCGGTCTCGATATAGTTTGATATGTTCTCAACTTCGACATCAGATGTCTTGCACTGGTACTCCACCGGCTTGCCTCCGCTCTGTGGGACGCTTTCTAGCACGCACCTCTTTGATGTAGATGACACAGCAAATGCACATCGATTTATATGCAGGTCCTCGCATGTCACACCAGCTGCATATGCATATACACAAATTCGAAACTTAGAGCAACAATCAAATGATTATTAAAGTTTAAAGTCAATTAAAAAGATACACATAAAGCTGATTGTACAGAAGTTTCCATACAATTAGCAGATCTTTTTCTGGCACGGCTCAAATTCGAATCAGTACTTATCAGTAATTATCTTTAACTGATCATGTTTATGTTATGAGCTATTGAGCTGGATTTTATTTTAGAATGCTAGACCATAACGAGAACACGGTTGATTGAATTTGTTGTTATGTTCACAACTTCACATATCAGGAAACATCAGAAAAGTAACATTAAAGAGAAAAATAGGAGAAATTCAGAAATTGTATCAAAAGGCATATTATATACAGGGGAAATTATATCAAGATGCTTAAAAAACAGAGAAATTGAAATAGGAGGCAGAGAGATACAAACCTAAAGCTGAAGGGAGTGCAAGGGCCATGGATAAGACAAGAGCCAGCGCCATAATTTGGTTTGAAGGTGCCATTGTTGAATCTTTCTCTTCTTTAGGGATGTTTCGTGGAATTATCGATCCAACAACAATGGATCTTTCTCTTCTCTGTGGATAATTCGTGGAATTATGGATCCAACAATGTTGGATCTTTCTCTTTTTTGGGAATGCTTCGTGGAATTATTGATCCAAACAATGGTTGCTTATGGTATGGAGATGATTTGAGGTTGTTTATACTTTATATAAAGCAAGAGGAGGGAAGAGCGTGTCGCGTTTGTATCTGAAGACGACTTCAACTGTTTATTTTTTTCTTTATTTTTTCACTGTTACCGCCTTAAAACACGATATACCATTATTTTAATCTCCCATTTTTTTGTTCTAATTGAAGTCCCCTTTTCCGAATTGTGAGATAATTACATTTTTAAATGTTTTATATTTTTTCAAAAAATATTCATAGTTAATACTTAATGGTAAAATTATTTATACCTCACGATTAGAGGTGACAGAACCCGACCCGACTCGACCCGACAAACCCGCCCGATATTTTGATAAAGTCAAACTATCCGAACTCGACCCGATCCGGGATGATCTGTAACCCGAGACGAAACGACACATGAGCGACCCTGAACCCAACCCGACCCGAGACGACCCGTAACCCGAGATGGAGTGACACGTGATGCCCCGAACCCGATCCGACTTGACCTGATACAACTTGTAAATTGATCTAATCCTATCTTGCAAACATTATAATCTAAATTTACTAACAAATTAACATCAGAGAAAGTCAAGATTTACTTGTACAATTCAATAACGCGATCTGATCTTGTCCGATTGAACTTAAAACTCAAAATAATACTTGAAAGTTGTCGGTGCAACCCGACCCGAACCCGACCCGGTCTCGCCCGACCTGACCCAAGACCCGAAAGTTGTCGATGCAACCCGACCCAACCTCACCCGATCCGATCCGGCCTGACCTAAACCCGCCCGACCGACCCGACTTGCCACCTCTACTCACGATACATTCATTGAGGACATGCTCTCTCAGTCTCTTGCTTATTAATTAAAAAGATAGAAATTGAAACCAAACTGACATCTTTGGCACTAATTGAAGCCTAAATACTGCATTAGAAAATTCAAAATTCCACGAATATTTCAACAATACAAGTTTTTCACTAAGAATATTCAAAATTCATTCTGATCAACTCTCATTTGAATGCTGCTTGCTCAAGTATAAATACCAACATTTCTAAATATAAACACTAGTACATTAAAAAATATAAACACTTACTGCTACAATTCCTAACTCCAAAATGACAAATTCTTCATGCAACAATAAAACTAAATTGTATTTTGTTATACTCGAAAAAACCTTGTAGCACATTACAAACACATGATAGAGTTCATATTTTTTCATGCAAAAAAAAATTGAGATTATATTTTGTTTCATTCTAAACATTTAGTGGCACAACTATAAACATATAATGCTTGAATTCTTAACACCTAGAGTTCACATTTTTCTTGTAAAAAAAATGAGATTGTATTTTGTTTCACTCTAAACACCTAGTGCCACAACTATAAATACTTGATGGTTCAGTTCTTAATACTTGAAGTTCAAATTCTGCACTCCCAAAAAATTGACATTGTATTTTGTTCCTTCTCTGAACATCTAGTTAACTGAAAATATCAACATTTTTTCACAGATTTAAATATTGTATTTAATTATTTAAACACTTGCGCGTAATATATAAACACAGTTTTCATTTTGTTGGCTACAGACTAAATCTCTTTGGCTCTGACATTTTTCTGCAAGTCTGAGAGGAGACTTTTTAATTAAAAAAATAATAATTAGGAGACATAACTGGAGGATTAACATCGGAATTATGTTAGCAGGACCCTTTATTTGTAAGATATTTTTTAGTTTGAACCTTCTTATATATATTTAAGAAAGAAAAAAATAATTACTTTGAACACTATATATAAATATGAATTCAGATATAATATATATAACTCATACCACGCAAAAATTAATTAAATCTTCCCAATTACTGTTTCCCAATTACTATGGTTAACATTTTCTTACATTACGGATGCAAATGGTCTAGTAGTCTCATGGTAGCTAATTAGAATGACTTTTAAGAAGTCATGAGTTTAAACTTTTGTAAGCACATAATTCCGTAAAAGATTTAAAAATAATAAATATTGAAGTGTAGCAAGTCTCCTTATATCACACTACAACATAAATGTTTTATTATAGTTCAGATTTTATAGCGGATTTGTCTAACATCCGCTATAAAATATGTCTAGTGGCAATTTAGATATTAATTTTGTACAAATAATATCGGATCTACAAGGAAATTGACTACAAGAAGTACCGACAGGACAATTTATAGCGAGTAAGAGCACCTCCGCTATTAAAAAAAGACTTTTTTTATAGCGGATGTATGCCCGGTCCGCTATAAAATGTGGTATTTTTATAGCGGACGGTTACAGAGGGTCCACTGTAAAAAGTCTCTTATAGCGGTGGCTTCTGGAATCCGGTATAAAAAGTTTTCATAGCGGATTTGCCTGCGTGTTTGCTATAAAAGTTCTGAACATATTAAAGTTTTCGCCCACAGATCACCATTTAGTTCTCAATCCAATCGTTAATTCTTATCAATCCAACACTCCAAAAAATCGCAAAGTCCCACGAATTAAGACATATTTTTTCTTTCAACTATTTTCGTTCTCTATATAAGACACCAACTCTCCCTCATTCTTTCTTCTTCCACAGAAATATTCCCTCATTCTTTCTTTTCCCACAAAAATCTTCCATCATTATGTTTTCGTCCGTCAAACTTACTTTCAAAATTCTTTATTCAAATTATTTCTACATATTTTTCCTATGAATAATAAACATATATATATGAGCTTTAAGTTGTTTGCCTTCATTCGTTTCCTTAATATTTTCTTTCACAACTCGTTTAATAATTACTGTAAAAATAAAAATAGGTTGTTAAAATAAAATTAGATTGTTAAAAATCATATTATAGCTAATATACAAAGAAAAAATAAATTACAGCAACATGACATATTTGCAAAAAGTAAAATTTTCTTTTGATTATACGAATTAACATTTCTGCAAAAAATGACAATCAAATCAGTCTATTTTGTAATAAACGCTCAAGTTGTCACTAATGCACCAACCGTTTTTTTCAAAAAATTTTATAACGGACCATAGGTGACCCCCGCTATAAAAAGAGACCTTTTATAGCGGATGTGCAGGACAGTCCGCTATAAAAGAAGAGATTAAATAGCGGATCTGACACAATGTCCGCTGTAAAAAGTTGAATTTATTAGCAAATGTATAGAAAAGTTCGATATAAAATTTCATATTTAAAGCGGATGCTTCAATCTTTAACAACCACTCCCTTTAACAGCCACCTATTCAGTATTAAAAAAGTATTTTTACCAGCTATAAAACATCAACTTTGTAGTAGTGTCAAAAAAACAAAAAAATTCTTGATGCTGATTCTTGTTTTCATTAGCTATTATTAGCAATCAAAAGAATATTAACCGTTTGAATTTCTGCCAATAGAAAAAAAAAAATATTGCATGTTTGAATTTCTTGTTTTCTGGAAATTTCTCAGAAAGAATACAAAAGGCCAACGAAAGATACATGACGCGTTTCTTAAAAAAAAAATAGAAGATACATGACGTGTGTAGAACACCTTAATTTTGCTTAATGATAAATTTATTACAGTAGACTAGTAGACCAAATAACTGTCATATAATATAAGATCTACGCGTATGGTACGTATTTTTCACAAGTCAATTTATTTAATTTAATTTCTTTATAGATCTCTTTGTCAAAATAATTTGCAGCCTGTGGTTGGTACATATGCACCGTGAAACCCTAAAATTAAATAATTGTTCATTTTGCTCCAAAAAAAATAATAATTGTTCATCCGTGTGGGTCTCTAAATATTTTCTTTGTTCAAACTGCAGTTGGAATCTTGAGGTTTTTTTAGATTATATAATATTATGATAATTAGATACATAAACATATTACTAGATGAAGTTACGTTTAACGATTTCAATCGATTGTTTGAATTTTATTTAAAACTTGAAAAAATGTAAGATAAAAAATTTTATATTAAACAACTACAGCTACTTATATGAATCAGAAATTTACCGAATTGAATACTATATTTTGGAACGACTTCCATATTCTCTCTAATCATTATAGAGAGATCGACGTCTATTCGAAATTATGTGTCGAAAAAATTACGATAAATATCTGCTTTAAATCTGGTGATAAGATCTAACTACTGGGACGTGAATATGGAAGGTTCCATATATTTTCTTCTAATTAATAACAGTTGACGTGGTTATAATGACTTGGGGGAACTCGAATCCGTTGCAGCGTAGTATCGCGTTACAGGAAATTAACGATCTAGATCGACCGTCAGCTCGCAATCGGCCACTAGTAATGAAAATCAGAGTATTTATACTTTGACATAAATTTTGATGCAACTAATGAAAATTGAACGGTTCAGATACTGCCATACACAATCCTGCACAGCAGCAGATCCGGTTCCGACTTGGGTTCGTTATGATTTTGTAACGTGAGCTTATTGACTGCTCTTTTTGGGGTCTAGTTTTTAACTATATACGTGAGTATAGTATTGGGAGAGCCGTGATTTTTTGCTGCGCAGCACTAACGGATGTTCATGATTTTCTGCGTTGTAGATTACGAACGGCTCAGATTTAATTCGAATGAGTCTGATATTCGCTTTCTGCTGAAGCTAATGCAGTATTTAGTGCCTTTCATGAGAATACATTAGAATTCAAAGAAGCACGTTTTGTTTAGACTTGAAAGTGGCGAATTTGGAATTGGAGTTTGGTACCGTAATACCGTTTTTAGCGTGCTCCGTTGATTGCGTAGTGCAAAGCTGCCATATTATCATTGACCAGACTTCTAATTAAAATGATCTAGAACATTAACATCTAATTGTTTTCATTAATTCTCTGTAAAGGCGTTTGGTTTGCTCTATAAGCTCTATTAATACTAGACCTGAAATTTGAGCTTCGCTCAACATAATTAGAATTGATAATATATGCATAAAATTTTATAAATTATTTTTATATTATTTTATATACAAAAAAATTTATGAATTATTTAATGAAAAATATATAAGTTATATACATGTGATATGAAAATAATTATATGAATTATATGAGTTATATACATGCAAATTATATGAATTATATATGCATGATATGAAAAATATACACGTAATATGATTTATAGTATATAATGTGAAAATACTAATATGATTTATATAAATTTTTAACAATATTAAATTTAATGTGATATAAAAAAAATACATACAATATGAAATATTTTATATGTAGATAGTATGAAACTAAATATATACATCTTGATATTCATACATTTAATAAGTAACTTTTGATATTCATACAATTAATAAAAAAGCATAATTGATATAGCAATAAATATAAGAGTAAAGAGACAATAAATACAAATATAACTATATGTCAAATAATTCTCTGTTTAATTCATGTGGCGAGTGCGACGCAAAGAAATTTAGCAAATTTCAAACTTCTACACGAAAATCGCAAGAAAAATTGCCACATATTATCAAACCAAACAATAAACGGTTCAGATCAAGACGTAAAAGAAATAAACGATTCAGATTGAAGTGTCGATGTGTCCTTGAAGCCGACACGCCGACACACATCCATCTTTATACTATTTTAGATTACTATTAGTAATCGTACCAGTGTATAGTAACGAGAGAAAATAATGTAGACGAAAAATCGTCACATATTAATACATATTAATAAATCATAGTTTTATAATAAATAGTATATATTATAAGAATATATATAATACATAAGATATTGTATCAAAAATGGATAAGTGGCCTAGTGGTTAAGTATTGGAGAGGTGTTAGTCTTGATTCATGTTCAAAACTCATTGCCTACGTTATTTTTAGCGAATTTTTTTCTTTAATCACAAGTTCTACGAGATCTTCTGTGGCGAATTCCTGAGAACGATTGTGTTGAAGTCCAAAATTTACTTGAGAAACCCTGCGAATTTCTTTAAATCAGAGTTTTTGAGTATTTTGTCGTTCAAACTCTTTAATAAAAAGGAAAGATATTATACTAGTGTAAAAATGTTTGAATAAATATTATTGTTGGCTACCAAATGACTAGACGGTGGTTCTCTTTGATAATCATAAAATAGATGGCACCAACATTAATTAATTATGATGATAAAGGGGTCATTACATAATTGTAACGAATCCTAGACATAGCTTTCAAAAAGGAATCATACATGAAATTGATCCATTACAGGCAATTTCAATATTCCTTGTAACATCATTTTCAATCGTTCGTATTTTTCAAGATATTAATGGTAATATATAATAACTCCAACCAACTGCCCCCTAACAGATTGTTATCATAGAGTCAGTCAACAAGTTGTTTTGCATGAAATTTCATAATTCATCTCCTTAATTTGTTCAATTATTTTTTTTGAAGTAGGAATTTGTTCAATTATTAGCTCGATTGCTGCCGTATATACAATTAGTTTAGCTATTATCTGCGAAAAATATTGTTGAAAACATTTTTAAATGGTAAGAAATGTGTAGACGCTTACATTTATTCCACGGTTGTTATAATTGACAAAATTCTTATCTAAAATAGTATAAAGATGGGTGTGTATCGGCGTGTCGGCTTCAAGAACACGCCGACACTTCAATCTGAATCATTTATTTCTTTTACTTCGTTGATTTGAGCAGTCATTTATTGTTTGATTGGATAATATGTGACAACTTATCTTGCGGTCCCATGTAGAAATTTAAAATTTGCTAAATTCATTTGCGTCGCACTCGCCACATGGATTAAATAGAGAATTATTTGGCATATTATTATATTTGTATTAATTGTCTATTATTGTTATATTTAATGCTTTATGAATTATGCTTTTTTTATTAATTGTATGAATATCAAAAGTCACTTATTAAATGTATGAATAACAAGATTTGTATATTTTCTATTAAATTTAATATTGTAAAATATTTATATAAATCATATTAGTATTTTCACATCATATACTATAAATCATATTATGTTTATATTTTTCATATCATCGTATATACTTCATATAACTCACATGTATATAACTCATATAATTCATATAATTATTTCACATCACATGTATATAACTCATATATTTTTTATAAAATAATTCATAAAATTTTATGTATATAAAACAATATAAATATAATGTATAAAATTTTATACATATATTATCAATTCTAATTAGATTGAGCGAAGCTAAAAATTTCAAGTCTAGTTGAAATAAAAAATTAAACATGTAAATATTGAATATTTATTTTGATAGGTTAATTGTGTATTAAGTTTGGTAAATTCACTACAAAATAATTAATTTTTAAGCATTTTGGCCGTGCCATTAAACCTGTCAAACGTGATAACGATCACGAAATTGACCTCTTCCGTTTTTGTTTCGTTAAGAAACAAAAAAAAAATTTCGTTAATCATTTTATGTAATAGAAAAACTTGCATTAACGTTTCGTTAAAACAAAACGATTAAAACGTTAAAAAAAAAAATCACAAAAGTTGCAAATTACAACTAATTTAAACGATTATGCAACCTGAAATTCAAATTTAGTCAATTGAAGATGTACTAGAGAACCAATTGTCTCTCACTTTTCTTTTTCCTATTGTTTAACAATTTGCTCGCCAATTACTGGCACACCATCTCAAAACATCAAGAATAACATTGCATTAAATAAACAATTGAATTGATTTCAAGATGGAGCACATATGAAAAGAAAAAACTATAAAGTTCCTCCCCGTATTTCATACTCATCTAAATTTTATACAAGAATCAAGTCACTCACATTAAACTACAAATTATCAGTAAATCAAACTAATAACGGAAAATCCTTCTTAGCAATTAAAACCAGCAAAAAATAACAAGCCAAATTTGTATTATTACCAACAAACTTTATACCAATATCAACAAAATCAGCAAGAAAATCCTACAATTTAGATTCAACAATTAAAAAAAAATTCAATAACACACTTAGTACCAGGGTTTATACACATGCGCGCACGCGCACACACACACAAAGCAAAGTACAAACACGAGTTACCTGAAAAATTGCCATAGCAAAATTCTAGATCTATCATTTACCAGCAACGAGACTGAACAAGCTTCAACATGAGGCTGAACAATCTTCACACGAGGTTGAGCACACTCCTAATATTATTCCTTGCAAAATAATATTCCATAGAGAACCAAATTATACATCACGTCACATACTAGGTGTCTATGCTTTCCTCTAACTAGACCCTACAATAAACACAAGCTAGAAATGAGGGCTCAATCCTGTGTCTTTATTGGATATGGCATTTCTCGAAAAGGTTATAGATGTTTGAATCTATCAACCAATAAAATCTTTGTCTCAAAAAATGTACAATTTTGACGAATCACATTTTCCATTTAAAGAAACATACCTGGACACTTGTGCCAAGACCAACCACACAATCAGTTATTGGCTCCAAATGGGTGTTTAAAACCAAGCGAAAACCCGATGGATCCATTGAAAGGTACAAGGCCCGTCTCTTTGCCAAAGGGTTCAATCAACAAGCTGGCGTTGATTTCACTGAGACCTACAGTCCGGTACGAGCTACAACCATCCGAGTGATTTTATCTCTTGCCATCTCCTCCAATTGGTCGGTTCAATAGTTGGATGTTTCAAACGTCTTTCTTAATGGCAATCTCTCGGAGACGATTTACATGGAACAACCACAGGGATTCATTGATTCCACCAATCCAGACTATGTGTATCTTCTACACAAGTCATTATACGGTCTTAAACAGGCACCTCGTGCTTGGTTCGAAAAACTAAGTGTTACTTTGGTCAATTATGGACTACAACCCTCAAATTACGACCCTTCCTTATTCATTGCTCATACCAATGGCCAAATTCTTCTAGTCTTGATTTATGTAGATGATTTACTCATCACGGGAACCAATTCACAACAAGTTCAAAGTTGTATTACTCATCTCAAAAGCCAATTTAGATTCGGGATCTTGGCAACATTCATTATTTCTTGGGGATAGAAGCAACATACAACTCCGATGGTCTCCTTTTGTCTTAAACCAAATACATCACTGATCTCCATACTCGCACGAATATGGTCAACTGTCATCCTGTACATTCACTGATGCCTTCCAATACAAATCTGACACAACACAGAGATAACACTTGTGCTAATCCTCATCTCTACAGGAGCACAGTGGGAGCCCTTTAGTACGCAACTCTCACACGTCCTGATATTGCTTTCACGGTGAATAAGCTCTCTCAATTTATGCACAACCCCACAGAGACACATTGGTGTGCAGCAAAGCTTGTCTTGCGTTATTTGGCCGGCACCTTAACCATGGGCATACAAATTTACAAGAAATCCTCACTTCAAATACATGCCTATGCCGATGCTGACTGGACAGGAAATTTGGATGTTCGAAGATCAACTTCTGGATTTTGCATTTTTCTTGGTAGTAACCTGATTTCATGGTGTGCTCGAAACAGCCCACGGTTTCCCGATCAAGCACTGAAGCAGAATACCGATCTCTTGCACTCACATGTACCGAATTACTCTTGGTACAATATCTCCTTAAAGAACTTACTTCACTGCACTCCCCAGTGCCCAAGCTATGATGTGATAATATCGATGCTACATTTTTTTTCTTCTAATCCAATGTTTCTCGCTAGGGCGAAGTATATCGAAATTGACTATCACTTCGTTCGAGAGAAGGTGGCATCTAAACAGCTTGATGTGCAATTTATTTGTTCTGCAGATCAAATTGCCGATGTCATGACAAAACCGTTGCCTCTGCCTCGATTCCAATTTCTCAGATCCAAGTTCAATGTGACTTCCCTCACATCGGCTTGAAGGGGGTGTATAGGAGTATATAGCATCACCGAGATCAACACAAGCAAGACCACAAACAATCAAACCCAGTAGTTTAACAGTAGTCATTAATTAGAGTTAGTTATATGTATAATGTATTAGGACACTTCTTGTATTTCCTAATCTATATATAGCATAAGAGATCAGCTGTAACAAATCATTACAATCAATACAATCGAGATTATCTTCTTCCCTTTCTCAGTTCCCTTTCTCTGTTTCTACATCAATACACTTTATAGATATCCAAGAAAATAAGTTGTCCAGGATGAAAGAATAACAAGTATTACTGTAAATCCAACTCTAGTTACAACAACATGGTTAATCTAACTAGTATCTCCATCTAATTAGATGGTTTCAGTATCAGTACTGTTATAGCAAGATCGTACTGCAGCGTCTGTGATCAGTACCAGTATCCTGTGCTGTCGAACTGGGGTGAGATTGTGAGAAATGAGCAAGCTAAGGCAACTCAGCAGGACTCATATTGGGCTCAGAAGAAATTGGTTATGAGTCTTGGAACTTTTTTTTTTTTTTTTTTTGAAGTTTTTTGACCGTAGGCTGAGTCTTGAAACTTGGAAGGAAGGGAGGAAAGATGTAAATATTTGTGGGTCTTACTTCGATATTCTTACTTATTAAATTAATTAAATTAAAAGGAATATTATTTATGAATTAAAGATTATGATTTAATAATTATTATTTATTTTTTATGTATAAGTATAAGTATGAAAGCGCACCTCACAATTATTTATTCAAAAAAATTTCAAATCCGAAAGCCTCATTTCAAAAAAGACAATCAGTAATGGCGTTGAAAAGAATAAAAAAAAATGTTCTTTGGTACAAATTTTGAAGACAGGATTGGTGATAAATTATCTTTGGAAATTTTAAAAATCAAATTATTTTTCTTCAAAATATTAAGGCATTTGTTGTAATGAAAATTTGGAAAATGAAGACTCTAACCTTATCCGAAGGTACTATAATTATAATAAAAAGAAAATAATCTCTTCTTTTCAAAATTTCAAAATAAATTAATGAAATAATTTAAAAAAAAATAAAGTGAATACCGGGTTGGAGAAACCGGTAAGAAACTGTTGGTACAACAAAAGTGCCGAACTTTTAGTTGGAAAAGCAAGCCAAAGAACTTTTTTTGGTGTCGGATTAGAAGCTAACAAGCATAATAAACTTTTTAATCTCAGAATTAGAAGCTAATTAGCATAATAAAGCAAAGCAAGAAAAAGTAGCACCGTGTAACATAAGATTGGAACAACATGCTTTACTCGCTGATAAAAAAGCATCAAAAGCTTCTTCTTCCCTGGCTTTGTATGTATGGCAGGTCAATATGCTGATAGATCTCTTATAAACCGACTCGTTACATATTAACTTAATGAGGAAGTTGAACAAAACAACAACCACTTTCTTGGTTTCTGATTCGTCAGTACTTGCTTAAGTACCATCTTGGTACCTCTATCTCGATCTCTGCTTCAGTGCTTCTTATCTTCCCAAAATCTCAGAAAACAATAAAACCCTAACCCTAGCTCTCTAACTCAGTGGAGCAATTGCAGAATCATTGAATATTTTCCAGAAATGAGTCTCTCTTACTATCTCGGTTTCCTTTTGTTGTTCATTTCCCATGCTAGATCTATCCATATTATAACAGAGAAACCTCCTCCCTTTGCCTTCTCCTTTGATTTCTCAACTAAGGAACCAACTCTTCAGCACATTTCATTACATGGCGGTGCCAAGCTCGCTCACTCCTCACTACGCCTCTCAGCTCCAGAATCCAGTGTCATTTACAAGAAGCCGCTCAGCTTGTTAGGTAACAGTCCGGCTTCAGGTTTTACAACCTACTTCTCTTTCTCTACATTTCCTGCAAGTGTTGTCAACTTTGGGGAATTGGGTTTCTTTCTATTACCCTACAACAACGGAAATGGAGATTCTTTGTTATGGTCGAATAAGGTGCTTCAATTGGGATTACCCCCAAATACCATCTCAGTGAAGCTAGTTTCAACTAATAACACTGAGAAATTTATCAGAATAGATGTTGGTGCTGATTTGGTTGCTGAAAGCTCAGGTCTTTCAAGCCCCAGTTTGTCTGGCCAGTTGCATTGTTGGATAAACTATAATGGGATTTCTAAAAGACTGGAAGTTAGAGTTAGTGAATCTAAGGAATCGAAATCAATGAGCGCATCTCTCTCTTGTCCGGTTGATTTAATTAGGCAGCTGTTGAAGGAGAGATTATTTGTGGGTATGAGATATTCTGGTAAGAATTTGACTGGGAGTGTTATATTGAACTCATGGGGCTTTTCAACAGAAGGCATGCAAATTCACTCAATGCATTCTGAGCCCTTGGATCCACGATCATTTGTGGTTGCATCAAGCAATGATCATCCTGCTAATCATAGAAAGGGGATGTATCCTTGGGTTTTTCTTGTGGTGGTGGTATTTGCAGCAGCTTGTGCAGTACTTTTGGTGTGGTACACAATTGCTTCGGCATGGAGATCTGTATCTGATGAGAGTGATACAAACCCCATTCAAACTGCATACAGAAAGATCTTGTTGCTTGAAGGTGAGAATGCTAATGGATGCTTGGAATTAGAGGACTTCAATTGAGATTGTGGCTTCTCTTTTTGTTTGGTGGTTTTTTTCCTTTATTTTCTTTGTGAGATATACTTGTATGTTGTGCTAAGTTTTAGCTTTTGTTATTAATCCAGCTTGAGTTTATTTTATATATAAGGTTTCCTTAACCCCCAGTATCTATTACTAAATGCCTCTTAACAGGATTCCCATTTTGTGCTCATGTGGGCTTGAACCCATGATCTCATCAAAGTCATCTTATTAGCTACCACTAGACTACTAGGCATTTGCTAATTTAGCTGGAGATTATCATATGACTTCTGCACCATTTCTTAATTTCCATGAATTTATTGTGATTTCAGCGCCTTATAACAGGAATAGTTATCTTATTATATGGAATTACATTCTGTTATTGGAAATTAAGTTGGACCAACAAATTTGCTATTCTTTTAATTAGAAGATCTAATTATCTTGATGACTTGCTCTGAAAGTTTCAGCTCAGGATGGGGGCACAAGGTATAATTATTTCTATTTGTTTTCTTTTATCTGGTACAGAGATGACTTGGATATGCTGTTCAAAAGTATGGAATTTTAATGAAATCAGGTTGGAATTGATTAGACTGGATGTAAATGATGCCAGCGAATAGAAGCATTGTAAATTTGTAATTTGTAAGTGTAAAGGAACTGGAAAATTTAGCAGCTAACAGCCCATTACTCAATTTAGCAGGTAGAGAATCCTGTCAACAATTCTTTTGAAGTCGCATACTCGCGTTACTCGATTAAATTCTAAAGCCCAATAGTTCGAAAATTTCTACAGCCCATAGGCCCAGTTCAGTATAAAATGAGCTATAATAGAACTCTGGCCGGTCCGGCCCAAGAAATCTGATATTAGAGAAAAAGAGAACGTTTCATCGATTCGCGCATCGATCCAATCAGCAAAAAAATCTACAGCCCATAGGCCCAGTTCAGTATAAATGAGCTTTAAATAGAACTTTGGCGAAACAATATCCTCTGCACTCATTTTTTATAAGTGCTATCTGCACCGGTTAATTCAGACCATTCGATTAGATTTGAACGGATATGATTTTATAATACAAAAGTCATTATGAATCATATAATTGACGGCCAGCCGTCCAGGTCTAATCGGACGGTCTAAATTAGCAGGTGCAGAGGATACAGTTTCGAACTCTGGCCGGTCGTCCAAAGAAATATGATATTGGAGAAATGGATAATGTCCCGCCGATTCGCAAATCGATCCATTGAGTTCACAAAAAAAAATTGTTCCACTTATTATGCATGTTTTAATTATTGCATATGTTGTTTTTATTATAGTGCATCTAATAGCATGCATAACAATTCAAATAATGTACATAATAATTTAATTAATTTGAATTTTGTATGTTAATTATGTTATTATGTATGTTATTTGTATTATTTTGCATTGACAATGTTTCATTTCTCCTCGGGATTTCATTCAGGTATTTGAGCTACCAACTTGACTGATTAATATTCATATTCAGATTTTTATTATTAATTTTAATTATATTAGATAAATGTGTTATTATGCATGTTATTAATATTATTTTGCATATTAATTACATACAAAATAATAAAAACGATATGCATAATAAGCTAAATAACATACATAATAATTAGAATAATTTTCAGAATGAATACAACTGGATTCATTCACTCCGCATCGATGAGCGTATCGATCTCCATTTTCAATCAAGTGTCCACTCAATTATACGCATAATGATAGAAACAGCATGCGTAATGCCAAATATAGCATCCTGTTGTGATCAATGGAGGTACCGATTACAAGATCGATATATCAGCTCCCTTACTGATTAAAGAAAAAAAATTGTTGACATAGTTATCGCGAATTCCATGCCAAAGATTATGCAGAGAACTCATTTTGCAGTGCCAGTGGAAAAAAAGAACTGATTTCCTTAAAAGGAACGATCAGGACTATAAATTATGCTTTCAGATGCATAATAACAATCACATCCAACTGTAATGAAATCAAGTATATTAAAGTAAAGAACAGAGTGAAATTCATTAATAATTTTGCAATATCACCAGTATTCATGGAAAAAGAAAAAAAAAAACTACATTGCTAAAAAGGTAAAACATAGCAAAAGAAAAAAAAACAAACAATATCATGTTCAAAACAGGAGCAAAGCAAGCAATATAGGTTCCAAAGAGAACAGGAAATTGCAGCAAGAGAGGTGCTACAAAATCCGAAACAACAACATCAAAAGAATGCATTCACTTGCTGCTCCTGTGAATTTCCATCTTACATATCCTCTTCAGCCTCTCCTTCCTCATCCTCATAGTCCAACTCCTCATCAGCTGTGGCATCCTGGTATTGCTGGTACTCAGCCACCAGATCATTCATGTTGCTCTCTGCCTCAGTAAACTCCATCTCATCCATACCTTCTCCTGTGTACCAGTGCAAGAAGGCCTTCCTCCTAAACATGGCCGTAAACTGCTCACTCACTCTTCTAAACATCTCCTGGATTGATGTTGAGTTGCCAATGAACGTTGACGCCATCTTCAGCCCTGTCGGGGGGATATCACAAACTGTTGATTTCACATTGTTGGGAATCCACTCAACAAAGTAAGATGAGTTCTTGTTTTGCACATTGAGCATTTGCTCATCAACCTCCTTTGTGCTCATCTTGCCACGGAACATGGCTGAGGCAGTTAGGTAACGGCCATGGCGTGGATCAGCTGCACACATCATGTTCTTGGAATCCCACATTTGCTGGGTCAACTCCGGGACGGTTAGTGCACGGTATTGCTGAGAACCTCGGGATGTCAAAGGGGCAAAACCAACCATGAAGAAGTGCAGACGGGGGAATGGGATAAGGTTTACTGCCAGCTTTCGCAGGTCAGAGTTCAATTGACCAGGAAAACGGAGACAGCATGTAACACCACTCATTGTTGCTGATATCAAGTGGTTCAAATCACCGACTGAAACAGAAAGAAATAGAGGTTTAGCCACAAAAATCTGTATGGACACATTTTAGAGACATATAGAGGCTTAACTAGAATTTTGTCCTGGCAAACTTTTTAACATAAATATGCATGCACCTCAAATTTTCACTAATTTCCTAAATATAGTGCCATTTGCCTTACAGTTTGACGAAATAACCAGACTATCAAATCATAAATACTACAAGGTGCTTTTTGCACAATACACATCAAACTGTAACACTTACCAGACAAAGTTAAAAAGGAAAAAAGGAAGTAATCAATAATAACAAAAAGGGCTCCTACATATCTACATCAGTTACAATTGCAGGAAAGATGCAATATTATTATATTGCCACTACCTGAACTGCCAAAACATTCCAAGAAAAATATCTATCTATGAAAAAAAAAACAGTAATATTGAAAGGGAGAAAAATATTACAGCTGGGTGTGGTGAGCTTGAGGGTTCTGAAACAGATGTCATAAAGGGCCTCGTTATCCAGCACCATACATTCATCGGCGTTCTCAACCAACTGGTGCACAGAAAGGGTGGCATTGTATGGCTCTACAACCGTGTCAGATACCTTAGGTGAAGGGAAAACTGAGAAGGTCAGCATCATTCTATCAGGATACTCCTCTCTTATCTTTGAAATCAGAAGAGTTCCCATGCCAGATCCAGTTCCACCACCCAAAGAGTGACACACCTGAAAACCTGCATTCAAAACAACAACACCATATGTTTGTAAAAAAGCCTCGATGAAAAATATTGACCCACCAACAGTATGTTGAAATGCTTAATTAGTATATGTACCTTGCAAGCAATCACAGTTCTCGGCTTCCTTGCGAACTACATCAAGCACAGAATCGATCAACTCAGCACCCTCTGTGTAGTGCCCTTTGGCCCAGTTGTTGCCCGCACCTGATTGGCCGAACACGAAATTGTCGGGCCTGAAGATCTGACCATAGGGCCCAGATCTGATGCTGTCCATGGTCCCCGGCTCGAGATCCATCAGCACTGCACGTGGCACGAAGCGGTGGCTACTCGCCTCATTGTAGTACACATTGATTCGCTCGAGTTGCAGATCGGAATCACCGGTGTACCGGCCGGTGGCATCAATGCCATGCTCGGCACAAACCACCTCCCAAAACTTGGCACCGATTTGGTTGCCACACTGCCCTCCCTGGATGTGAAGGATCTCACGCATCTTGGTTTCTGGTAGAGATTGGGAAGAGAGAAAGGCGTCTTTTGTGAACTAAGAGAGCGATAACGAGAGAGAAGAGAAGAGAAGAGAGGATTGTAATTTGAATTTTGAAGGGAAAAGAGGAATTGAGGAGCAAAGAGGATTTGAGTGTATAAAACTACTATAAATAAAAGGAAAGCAACGGCTAGCCAGCGTTTCTGAGAAGGGTTTGTTTCGTTTTTCCAGTTTTACCAAATTAAATAATGGGAGGTGCTAGGGTAATTGGAAGATGCGATTTTGAAATTTGCGGTGGATGACAGCTGGATCGGGGCTCGAAATCGAATTGTGGGAAAAACCAACAGTAAAAAAGAAATGTACTAGATGTCGCACTCAAACTTCAAATTTCAAATTTTGTTACAGCTGTTAACCGTTCTGATATTTCGTACAAACTGCCTGTTAGCGTGAGACGTTGTAGAATTCTTGAAGAACGAAAAAAAATTAAAAGAAATCAAATGTTTATGATTTTGATGTCTTATCGGTTATTATTGTTCATAAAATTAAATTTTAGTTAAATATTTTTAAATTTTTAAATGTTAAAACTAATTTACTGAATATTTTATATATATATAATATTGTATGTGCAAAAAAAATATTACATCATTTTAATTTTATTTTAATAGTCAAGAGCTGACAAAATCAATGATTCTTTTTTTATGGTTATACAAAATAAATTAAAAAAAAAATCATTTTTATAGACATGTATTTAATTAATTTAAAATATATCTAACGATTATATTTCAAAATCTAAGCTCGAAACAAAAAATAGACACAATAGACATCAGTGACATGAACATTGGATCCCTCTTCAAATATTAAAACATGTACACAGACAAATTTTCAGGGTAAAATCCGGAATTAGTTTTGTAAGATACCAAGATGGCAATTCTAAATCCAGAAAACAACAGCAAAATTTTAAGAAATTTTAGTAAAAACAGTTGTCCTGACAAATACATGTTAAGTACAGAAAAGATGAATTAGCCGAAACAGCATAGCCAGACAGGCACTAGTATAATGAAATAATGCACATAAACATTTTTTTCTCATTTTTGCAAATAATGACAAAAGGCTCATACAAAACAAGTTCGTCCTGAATTTAATACATATATATTCATACAAGTCAAGTTTTATTTTCCTCCTCCTTAATGAAATAAAATTTTCAAATATAGCACAATTCATCAAGTTCAAATAAGATTTTCCAATTAAAAATAGAGAAAAAACATTATCAAGAGGCTTATTAATTTGCTATCTCAATCATTCCTAACTTAAATCTTAACTCAATGTGTTGGTTAGTATCAAGAGATTTTGTGAAGATATCCGCAATTTGATTCTTAGTGTCAATATACACAAGTTCTATACTTTCCTTTTCTACATGGTCTTTGAGAAAATGGTGTCTAATATCTATGTGCTTGGTTCTAGCATGGGTTATTGGATTTTTAGACATCATTATGGTGCTAGTATTGTCACACTTTATTGGTACCTTGGTAAAATGCAAATCATAGTCCTTAAGAGTTTGAACCATCCATAGAATTTGGGTGTAATAACTATCCGCGGCTATATACTCTGCCACGACCTAGAGAGAGCAACCGAAGTTTGCTTTTTACTAGACCAAGATACTAAGGACTCATCTAAGAATTGGCAAGTTCCACTAGTGCTCTTCCTATCTACTCGGTCACCGACGAAGTCTGCATCGGTGTACCCAATCAAGTCAAGTTTGGTGGTTCTACCACACCATATACCCAAATTTATTATACCTTTAACGTACCGTAAGATTCTCTTAACGATCGTCATGTGTGATTCTTTTGGAGATGCTTGAAATTGTGCGCATAGACATACAACGAACATGATGCGTGACCTACTTACGATTATCGCTTTTGGAGATGCTTGCGGTGAGATAAAGGAGACTTCCGATTATCGCTCGATAAAGTGAGATGTCTACCGATTTTTCACACTCATCAACTCCAAGTCGAATGTTGGCTGCCATGAGCATTTTCATTGGTTTGCTTTCTTCAACACCGAATCGTTTAACTAATTCCTTGGCATACTTGCATTGGTTGATGAAGATTTTTTCTCTGTTTTGCTTGATTTGTAGTCCAAGAAAGAAATTGAGCTCTCTCATCATTGACATCTCGAACTCCTTATAAGTTTTGAAAAACCCTCCGCAAGAAAAGAGTTAGTAAATCCAAAGATAATGTCATCTACGTAAATTTGTACTAGAAGAATATCTTTGACATTTATTTTTGTAAAAAGATATCTTTTAAACCTCTTTTGAAACAATTATCAATTAGGAATGTGCTTAACATATAGTACCAAGTGCTAGGAGCTTGCTTTAGACCATATAAAGCTTTGCGTAGCTCATAAATATGGTTGGTGAAAGAAGGGTGTTCAAAGCCCTTAGGTCGGAAAAAATATACCTCTTCATTTATGAATCCATTCAAAAATGCACTTTTAACATCCATTTGGTATCTTGGTCTAGTAAAAAGCAAACTTCGTGTAAGAAGCATAAGCAAGAAGCATTCTAATTGACTTTAATCGTGCTATGGGTGCGAATGTCTCATTATAGTCAACTCATTCTTGTTGAGTATACCTTTTTGCAACAAGTCGTGCCTTGTTTCTAATAATATTTTCAAATTCATCATTTTTGTTCCTATAAACCCACTTGGTTCCTATTATGGTCCGGTTTGAAGGTTTTGATATAAATGTCCATACTTTGTTTCGTTCAAATTGGATAAGTTCTTCTTGCATAACAAGAATCCAATTTGGATCTTGATTAGCCTCCTTAAAATGTGTGGGCTCAAGTTGTGACACAAAAACATAATGAGATACCATACGACTTAATCTAGAACGAGTTATAATCCTAACTCTAGGATCACCTATAACATTATCTAAATGATGAAAATTAACCTTCTGAAACCCTTCGGGTATTTGATATTCGGTTGATCTTTGTGAGACATCATCCCCTTGTATTTTCTCATTTAGTATGTTTCCTTCTCCTTCATTGACATCTAGCTCTCTAGAAGATTCTTCATTTAATGCATTATCCCTCCCCCCTCAATTTCTTCACCATGAATTTCTCCAACATCTTCTTCATTGAGTATTATTCTTCCTTGTGTCAATTCTTCACTCGTTGCACCTACTTGTGTGGAGCTTCCATCTTCAAGTGAGTTAATTGTGCTTACAACATCCTTGTCCTTTTTCACCATGTTAGTAATGCTTTCATCAAATTTAATATGAATAGACTCAACAATGATTTTTGAATGGAGCAAGTATACCTTATAAGCTCTACTTGTTGATGAGTATCCTACAAAGATTCCTTCCAATGAATTTGAATCAAACTTATCCAAACCCAAGGATTAATCAAGTACCAAACATTTTGATCCAAAAAACCCTAAAATATGAAATGTTTGGCTTATAACCCTTCTAAATTTCATTAGTCTTATTTGTCAATGGTCTAACATAAACTCTGTTTATTATTTTGCATGCGATATTGACCGCTTCGGCCCAAAGAAACTCAGGAGCCATATACTCATTCAACAATGATCTTGCAAGCTATTGTAAATTTCTATTTTTGCGTTCAACTACTCTATTTTGTTGAGGTGTTCTTGGTGCGGAGAATTCATGCCTATAACCATTTTTAGAACAAAATTCATATAACTTTGAATTTTCAAATTCACCATCATGATCAGTATGAATAGTAACTATTTTTTATCTCTCTTTGATTTTCAACATATGAGCAAAAATCAATAAAATACTCACAAACCTCTTCTTTGTATCTCAAAAAGTTAATCCAAGTATACCTACTAATGTCAACAACAATCACAAAATCATATATTTTCCTTGCCAAGTTAGATATGTTAATTGATCCAAACAAGTCCATGTGAATAAGTTCCAATGGTTTTTTAGTTGAAATTCGATCATTTGACTTAAAACTAGTCTTGGATAGTTTACCTTTCATACAAGCATCACAAATACTATCAACATTCATTTTAGAGATTGGCAAACCACGAACTAATTCAAGATTGACTAGTTTCTTAATAGAGTTAAATGATGTATGACTTAACCTTCGATGCCATAACCATGAGTCAGAATTGGTTGCATTTAGACAAAGTTCACCGGTGGTAAAATGGCTAATATGAAGATACCGGTACAGACCAACTCATTGGTTTTGGTACGGTAAAGCGAGCATTATTGGTCATTAAAGCTAAGGTAGAAACCAGAATCACATAACTTGCTCACACTTAGCAAATTGAAATTCAACCCATTAAAGATAAATACCATCAATAGTTACATGGTTATTACCAATAGACTCAATTCCAATGATCTTACTTTCACGCTCATTACTTTCAAAGATCACTTGGCCTCCATAAAATGATATAAGATTCTTAAAAACATACTTGTTATCCGTCATGTGGTGTGAGCAACCACTATCTATGATCCAAAATACCCTTTATATGATGAAGCCAAGCATACCTAAGTATTTTGAAAAGACATGTAATTATTGTTTCAACAAAACTTGATTTTAGGGTTTTAGTTTTGAGATACTCAAAATTAATCTAATTTAATTTGAGAGTTTTAGAAACCCAAACATAAAGTTCTTTATGTTTGTTTCTTTTGAAAGGACATTCAAAAGTCAGTGACCTAAATGATTACAATGGTTTACTAGATATCCAAGGTATTTTTGTGCAAGGGTGAAAAGTCCTATGTTTATGTTCAAGACACTTTTCATTGTGATAATGCCACTTAGTTTTCATTATCCTAGGCTTTTTGAAGTAGTACCTTTTAATGATGTTGGCCTTAGGTTTATTATTATAGAACTTTTAAATTTTTCTTGGACTTGTTCATTTCTACATTCTTTGGAATAATGCTCAAGGAAGCATTATCATTGCCTTTGTACAACTTGTTGTGTGAAATTCTTTTATTGTACTTAAATGCATGGTAAGTATATTTTGGTTGAGATTGTTTTGTCTTGTGAATGGTAGAAGTAGGTGTACAAGCTTTAACACAAGGGGATTCAATTTTTGAAATAGACTCTACTTCGCTTTTGGACTCAAGAAGATTCAACTTAGACTCTAATTCACAAATTATTTTCAAAAGTTCACTAATCTCTTCATCATTTTTTATCCAAACTCATCCTTTCTTTATCATATTTGACTCTCAATTCATATTCACTAAGGATAGCTTGGTCGTCATACAAAGGTTTTCTATTCTTAGATATAGACGTAGTGCTTAAAGTACTAAAATTTAAATATACCTCTCCTAGTAAGTTGGATGAAGATGTGGTCATAATTCTACTTTCTTCTAGATACTCTTCATTAATTTTGGAGAAGATTTTATCCATTTCATCATTCAATCCATCTTTTGTTATGCCTTCAATGATTTGCTCTTGCACTAAGATGTAAGGTAGTTGTAGATTCATCCTTGTAATTATCTACACTTAAATCACACTTATTAGAACAAGAATTATCTTTAAAAGCATTCTCATGAGTATGTCACATTTCATATGTTAGGTTAGAATCAAGAATTTCCCCTATAGATTCATCTACAAAATTCTAAATAAAATAAGAGACATAGCTATTATCTAGGATTCTAGATGTTGAATCCTCAATATAATAGAAGGTTTCTTTCTCAAGTGTGTACAAGAGATCATTTTCACTAAGATATTCTTGCACTGCCTTTTTCCAAAGCTCAAAATTCCCATTTTGCAAGAGTTTAGGGGGTTCAACCATACTTATGTCAAGACTCATGTTGGTTGAATTTGGCTAGGTATGAACCTGTGGGCTCTGATACCAATTGTTAGAAATAGGATTGGGGCTAAAAGCGCAAGACTAAGGTCGAATTACAAGACGGAAGCGTTTTCAATCAACAATTTCAAATTAAAACTTTTAGACCTTAATCACCTAATCAAGAGTTAAAGCAAACAATTTCTAGAAGTGATAGAGCAATTCACAAATCAACAAAGAGCAAAGTAATAAGAGAGAGAGTAAAGAGAGAGCAAGAGCAATCAAGAGGACAAAGAACATGCGATGTAACATGGTT
The DNA here is from genome assembly GCA_964058865.1 of Eleocharis quinqueflora. Lineage (NCBI taxonomy): Eukaryota > Viridiplantae > Streptophyta > Magnoliopsida > Poales > Cyperaceae > Eleocharis > Eleocharis quinqueflora. The sequence goes on along the minus strand of CAXKVX010000023.1, from coordinate 22,374 downwards.
CGACCTATAAATCAATTAGGCCTACTTCCATGGATCTCTCGAAACCAAATCTTCCTTCCGGACTGATTTTACTATCAAAACAAGTGTTCTTTACAATTTCGAAGCCAATCTTTGATTTCTTCTAAACAAGCAAATCAATCTTCGTCTCATAGATCAATGTATGCGGCAACACCACTCTACACGGTTAACGGTTCGATTGACAAAACAATCAAGGACAAATGATGCACCACTTGACAACACAAATATGGTGCACCAAAAGCTAAAATCTAACTAAAGGTAAGTTCTCGGATTGACAATTAGACTGTAGGTGTTAGTCTAATGCTCTCTTGTTTAGGAAGCTGGAGGAGAAGGTTATTGGGCTCTTTGTTGTGCTCAATTTAATGCTTGGAAGTTTGTGAGGATGTTTGATACACTGCTGGTTCGTCTCTGCTTCATATTTATAAGCAGGACACTTCTTGGGATCTTGAAACCTCCAAAATTGCCTGTAGCATTACAGGGAACTCATAACAATTTGTGTAACCCGTTATAACGGGTTGTACAGTTTTCAAAATTGTCCTTATTCTCTTGTGCAGTTGTCTTGTGGGCCATTTCTAGTAGGAACTCGTTATAACGCCATAAGAATCCCTTATAACGGGTGGGAAGGCGTTGTAACGCCTTGGGCAATCGTTACAGTAACGTTGTGCTCAGCCAATTCCTCCTTTGATGCTTGCCTCTCTCCTCCTAATCCGTTGTGACGGGTTGGGCACCCGTTGTGACGTGTTGCTGACCCGTTGTGATGGGTTTTGAAGCGTTATGGTAACGTCGTGCTCTGTTGTGCACTGTGAAGCCATCTCTTGATGTCTTGACTTGTCTAGAGCATGTTTGAGCATGTTCTCAGTTTGTACTTGTTTCAACCTGCAACTTCACCAAAAGATCATGTGCAAGGTTAGTTCTTATTTGTTCTGCAAATTGTCAAACAAGAGATGAGTTTCATCCAACACTATATGTCAGTGTTTAAACTACCAGTATAGATGACAAAAAAGATTGATAATTTTAGAAATAATTTCTTTTGGCAGGGAGTAAAAATAGAGGAAAGAAAACTTCACCTTGTAAAATGGGATATAGTCTGCAAGCCAAAAGATATGTGGGGATTGAAAGTAATTGATCTTCGGAGGTTTAATGATGCACTATTGGCAAAGTGGATATGGAAATGGTTGGGAATATATATATATATATATATATATAGAGAGAGAGAGAGATAGGCTAGGGTGCTCCATGGAGCACCAAATTGTTCGTGTTCCACATCCGTTATCTCTAATTTGAAAATCCAACGATCGATCCGAACCGTTGAACATGATCTATATATTGAAATCTACTTGGAGATTGAATTTTACATCTTTTTTAATTTTTTTGCTTTTTTTTAAGAGGTAAAAAAGTTGTTAATCAAACGGTTTCTGGACCAACAAAAGTTGCAATTTTCCTACCTCTCTAAAAAATTGCAAAAAATTCAAAAAAAAAATGTAAACTTCAATCTCCAAGTAGATTTCAATATGTTGATCATGTTCAACGGTTCTGATCGGTCATTGAAAATTTTAAATTGGAGATACGATGTGGAGCATTAGGGATTTGGTGCTCCATGGAGCACCCTAGCCTCTCTCTCTATATATATAGAGAGAGAGAGAGACAAGGCTAGGGTGCTCCATGGAGTACCAAATCGCTCGTGCTCCACATTTGTTATATCTAATTTGAAAATTTCAACGACCGATCCGAACCATTGAACATAATCTACATATTGAAATCTACTTGGAGAGATTGAATTTTACAATAAATTTTTTGCTATTTTTTAAAGAGGTAGAAAGTTGCTAATCAAACGTTTTCTGGACCAACAAAAGTTGCAATTTTCCTACCTCTCTCAAAAAGGATCCGAATCTGCTGCTTGTATGGGAGGCAAGCAGGGTCCTGCTTGTCCCGATCCGAGTGCCACAAATCGATCGACCACCACGGACGGCTGTGATTTGATTCAGGGGCAGATGCTTTGGCCGTTAGATGAGTTTTGAATGGTCCAGATCGAAACAAGCAGGGATTTTACGAGCAGCAGATCCGGTTCCTCTAAAAAATAGCAAAAAAATTCCAAAAAAATGTAAAATTCAATCTCCAAGTAGATTTCAATATGTAGATCATGTTCAACGGTTCCGATCGGTCGTTGGAATTTTTAAATTAAAGATACGATGTGGAGCATTACAAGTTTGATGCTCCATGGAGCACCCTAGCATTTATATATATGTATATATATATATATATATATATATATAGAGAGAGAGAGAGAGAGACAGAAAGTTAGACTATTGTGAAAACATTTGCACTTTGGCTAAAGTGTAAAAGTTACGCATTTTATATTTTTTAGTTCAAAATTAAAATTTGAGTTGCTCAATAAATTCCTCATCTCAAAATTTTGTAGAAAATCAAATTTCATGATTTTTGGAGCTTTCTAGCTATTTTTTAAATATATTTAAAAACATCACTGAAAAAGTCATGTTTATATATATATATATATATATATATATGCAAAAAGATTATGGGTGGAGTTTAACATTGCAATAGGGAAAGATTTGGGATCATGGAGTTCTAATCATTCTCTATTGGATTAGAAGGAAGAGAAAATGATTGCTCAGACAATAGAGAAGATCTATGGAATTCCAAGGTCAAAATATCAACTTAGTTTTTGGAATCATGATTGGGGAAATGAGATTTTGAGATATAAGTTTCATGCTTTATTCTGATATGTATTAATTCAGAGTACTCATTGGTTGAGGCTGTGCAACATAGGTTTTTGGAATGTCGATTATATCATACTAATATATTATCAGAGGAGGCACAAAATCAGTTGTAGCATATTCAATCTTTGTTGCAATGTGTATCATAAAGTGAGAGTGAATTGGATGAGTTTCTATTGAAAGAGTGGAATTGGAAAATACACAGTCAAATCATTTTATCATTTCCTCAAACATACACCTCACCCTACAACAAATCTGGATACAAATTTGGGAATTGAAGGTACCACCAAGGATAAAAGTTTTTGGATGGCTCATGTTACAAAAAAAATGGCGACAACAGGCGATCAACTAAGGGTTGGGCCTGGGCTTAGATTCGGAGCTCCTCCTGATCTTGGCCATGGCGATCGTGCGCATATCTCAACATCATCTCTCGCCATTGATCATGAAAAAGGCTCGATCTCGTGCCTGTGTCGCTCACTAGATGAATTAGTAACCGCTAACAAATCCCTGCTGAACTCGGTGCAGCAATCGCTTCAGAGATCTTACAAAGAAGTATTGACTAGTCCCTCGGTACCTCAAGCATTCACATCTGCTCCACCTTCAAACAGCTTCGTGAGAGATAGAGGAAAAACTGGAAATCAATTTCAAGTAGATCCCGATCAATGCTTTAGATGTAAGGAAATAGGACATCGAGCTAAGGGGTGCAGGAATGGAGTTGTTTGTTTTGATTGTGGTGGCATAGGCCATCGATCGTGGTAGTGTCGCAAACAATCGTGAGCTGTGGTGCCGAAATCAACCACAGATTGTAAAGAACCCGACGATCAGATCCTAATCCTCTCAAATCCAACCCCCAACCCATCGATTCCTCCTCTCCCCGATCAGATCTCTGACAAGCTGATCATTATGGTGGACGACTCGATCATGATGTTCGAAAACTCAGATGATTCAAGAAGGATTGAAGACAGCTTGAAGAAGTGTGTGCTGATATACACTAACAAAGAGCACACACGTGAGCGAGTGGATCGATACCTTCGCAAATCTGCTCCTAACTTTCCATGGCGAGTCGTTGAGATTGAAGAATACCGCCTAATGGTCGAGGGTCCGGGGTGGTGGCGTGACAGGGTGCTACGAAGTGGCTCTATCAAGATTGATCAATCGGTACTCAGAACATGCCCCTGGGACCCAGCTTTTGAAAATGGCAATTGTCTGAAGAGTAAGTGGCTTACCATTGTAGGTTTTCCTAGAAAACTTTGGGTAGAACAGGAGTTTGCTAAACTGGTAGCAAACTTTGGGGTAGTTCTGGAAATAGATAATCAAACAATTAACAGAACTAACCTGAAAAATGCTAAAGTGAGAATTGGTGTATGTGACTTTGAGGATATCCCGGTATTCAAGAAAATAATGTTCAGAAACGACAGAAATGAAGTGTGCTAGCGCAAGGTTTACTTCCTGACAGAGAAACCCATTGAACAAAGAAGAGGGGACAATGTGAAGAGGAAGAGGGTTTGGATCCCAAAAGAAAATCAGGGTAACAAACCAAATGAGGGAGAAGAAAAGAGAGAGCCAAGAGGACTTTGAGGGGTATTTAGATGAGGTATGATCAAGGGGCAACAAAAATCAAGATGAAGTTGAATTAACTGAAGAAATCCTCAGTGTACCAGTAAATGAATCAAGTCATGGTGAGGGGGGCTTAGTAAGTATAAACACCCAGGAGAAAGGGAAGGGTGTAATCCCTGAACTACTTCCACTGATTGGTGAAGGGGAGGGGTCATCTAAAGGGGTAGAGAAGGAATTATCTCTAGTGTCATGGATTTCCAAGAATCCTTTTGAAATTCTACAAGCCCTTGATGACAGCAACCCAAATGACATGGGGAAAGATTTACCAAAACAAGACTCAGGCAAGCTTCAATCTGAATCAATCATGGAGATGAACAACTCAGATACCCAGGCTGAAAAGGTGCAGGAGGGTGTTAGCCTGGCTAACTCTGGTAATTGCCACGAGAGCCAGTTGGAGGGAGACAATACCACTAACAACAATGTCATAGCAGTGCCTTATTCTGAGTCAGAAGAAATTTTGGAAATTCAACAAAGCCTCAGGCTTCAACTGAAGAATCCTGAGCAGTCAACCCTGGAGAAGGCAATAAACCTCAAATCCAAAGCTGTTAAAGAGTTGCCTAATGAAGGTACATCTACTCTTTATAAGATCTTCCCTTTCAATGAATTATCAGACTATCATGTAGTACATTTATTTCATTGTTGTGGTTTGAAGCTTTCTAATGATACAAATGAAAGTGTTGAATGTGTTAGATTCTTGAGGTCTCTCTCCAAATCTAACTTTCAATCGGTTTTAGAAGAGATGGAGTTCAAGGTCAAATTTGGTACCAAGTTTCTTAAGAAAGATCAACACAAAAGTGCAATTTTGGATCAATTTCTGGGTAGGGTACAAAACAGTTTTTAATGAAAATCTTATCTTGGAATATTAGGGGTCCTAATAAAAAAATTAAAAGATCATACCTTCAAGAGATGATAAGAAATAAACAAATTGATATTGTAGGGATACATGAATCTAAAAGAGAAAGGGTTTCTAGTAGATTTATTAAATCTTGTTTCCTTGAGGGCTTTACCAGTGTGATGCTTCCTGCTAGAGGCACTGTAGGTGGCATATTAGTGGGGATTAACTCTTCTAAAGTTAAATCACACATCTCACAACTCTACACACAATTTCAATGGTTGTACAAGATGTGAAGGATAGTTTCCAGTTTGGTATTACCTTTGTATATGGTCCTACTAAGCTCCAATTGAAAAAGGGCTTTATATCAGAATTGAAGGGCTTGGGTGGAAAATGGTCAGGGCCATGGTTATTGTTATGTGACTTCAATCTTATAAGATTTAGACATGAAAAAAATAAACCCTCTTTTCACATAGCAGGCCTCACTGTTTAATAAATTCATTTCTGATTTTGAGCCAATTGAATATCAACTAAATGGCTACAAATACACTTGGTCTAATCTTAGGAAGTCCCCATGCCTAACATTATTGGACAAATGCTTGGTCAATGAAAGTTTTGATGCTCATTATAACCAAATAACTGTCAAAGGGCTGTCTAGGTATAAATCTGATCATACTCCTCTCTTGATAGATAATAACTGTCCATAAAGTAGTAATCACATGTTCAGATATGAAAGTACATGGTCTGAAGAAAGTGAGTTTAGGGAAATGATGCCAAAATGGTGGCATGCACAAGTCAAGGGTTCATACACTGTCCTCAGATGGAAAAATAAAATGAAATTTCTAAAGAAAAAGATGTCTGGGTGGGTAAAAAACTTCTATGGTAAAGTGAAAAAACAAAAACAACCTCATTAGAAAATAATTGATAACTTGAATTCAACCCAAGAAACTAGAGAATGGTCCCAGAGTGTATTTGATAGTTATGTGGAAAATACAAATCTCTTGGATAACATTTATGTTCAAGAACAAAAATACTATGAGGTAAGATCTAAAGAAAAATGGCTCTTACAAGGGGACTTAAATACTAAATACTTTCATAGGATAGCTAGCCATTCCAAGAAAAGGAAACAAATTCAAAGATTAAAAATAAATCAAATGGTAGAGACAGACAAAGAAATTATTTCAGATCATATTATTGAATATTATAAAAATCTCTTTGTTGTCCCAGGAAAACAATATATCCAATTGGATTCAGGGTTTTGGGGGAATGACACAATAATCCCTTCTGAAGATAATCACTCTTTAATTGCCCCATTCACATCAGCTGAGATAAAAGCTGTTGTCTTTTCCTCTGATAAGAACAGTGCCCCTGGCCCAGATGGGTTTTCATTTGCTTTCTACTAGGCTCACTAGGATCTGATATAAGATGATGTGATCTCCATTTTCAATGAATTTTATATGAATAAAATCAATATTAACAAAATGAATAGAGCCATGATATCTTTACTCCCAAAATTGGCAAATGCTGAAGAGATTAGGCAATATAAACCTATTTCTCTTCTAAATTGTAGCTACAAGATTATTACTAAGGTTCTAACATCTAGGTTGGAGCCTGTAGTAAATAGATTGGTTGATTGTTCACATGCAACCTTTCTTAAGGATAGATACATCCTAGATAATGTGATCATAGCCTCTGAGATTGTGCATTTTACAAAAAAGAGACATCACCAAGAGCTAGTTCTGAAAATTGACCTAGAAAAAGCTTATGATAGAGTGCACTGGCATTTTTTGTTTGAAATGATGTCTTTAAGAGGTTTCTCAGATAAATGGGTAGAATGGATCAAACATCTACTTATAGTCATATGTGCATCAACATAGATGGTAAACCCACACAGTATTTTGAAGTGCACAGAGGAATCAAACAAGGGGACCCATTGTCCCTAATACTCTTTAATCTAGTTGCTGAAACCTTAAAACCAAATTATTATCAAAGTTAGGGACTCTGGTTTCTGAAAGGTTTAGGTCCTAAAATGGATGATTCACATCAAATAATTAATTTGCATTTTGCAGATGACACAATAATATTCTTGCCTGCAAAGAATTCAATGATACAAACAATTAGATGGATCTTTATAGGTTTTGAAGCCCTAACTGGTTTAAAAATGAATTATTCCAAGTGTGAAATATTTCCAATAAACATTGATCAGGATAGGGCAATGCAATTAGCTGAGGGTTTTGGGTGTAAACTAGCAAACTGGCCCCTTAAATACCTGGGTATTCTTATTCATTGGAGGGAGAAAGACCAAGGCCAAAGACTGGGATCCCATAATTGAAAATTTCACTAAAAAACTTCTTGGAAAGGCTCATTGCTGTCTTTAGGGGGGAAAATTACCCTAGTCAAAAGTGTATTAAGCTCACTCCCTGTGTAATATTGCCCAAGTCAAAGTCAGAGAAAAATTAGAATCCATAAGAAATTCTTTTATCTGGCAATCAGGTGAAAAGAAGAAATATCACCTGTGTAAATGGCTAGAAATATGCAGACCTATTAGTCAGGGTGGGATGGGCATTTCCATTCTCAAATATATGAACATTTCACTAATTTGTAAATGGTTGTGGAAACTTAAAGACCCATCAGTTGAGGGTAGGTGGAAATCTTTGTTACTGTTAATATAAAAATCATCTAGAAACCAACAATCTTGGTCTCCATTCTGGAGAACTCTGAAACATTTTGAATATGTGGTGGATATAAACAAAACAATGGAAGTAGGTAATGGAGAAAGCACAAAGTTCTAGACTGATGTGTGGTGTGGGGAAGTCCCACTATCCATTGAATTTGCATCAATTTATAAAATTTGCACTAATCAGTTAGATAATGTTAGTGTTGTAATCAAAGAAAATACACTAAGCCTAATTTCATAAAGGCAATTGTCATATTCTCAGAGAGAACAGCTACACCTGGCATCTCAAAATCATAGACATCATGCCTTTGGACCGCAAGCCTGATATGATCATGTGGCAAGGAAAGGAAGTCAAGAAGATTAAGAACCAGCTAATCTATAATTGGCTAATGTTCAGAGGGATCCTAGATAACTCTTTTCACATTATTTGGCATATGAAAATTCCTTTGAAAGTCAAAGCATTTCTCTGGCTATTTTTCAAAAATAAAATTTTAGTAAGGACCAATATGCAAAAAAGGGGATAGGATGGGGATATAAGTTGCAATTATTGTCATAATGCAGAATCCTTAGAACATTTGTTTGTGAGATGCCCTCATATTAGAGGAATGTGGGAATGGATTCTGAGCAGTTTTAAGATCAATCAATCTCCAAACTCCCTATCAGAATTAGCACTATTGGGCTCTGGTTTACACTCGATAGATTATCAGCTTTTCTGTTTAATAGGGGTTGTCCTGATTTGGACTTGTTGGCAAGAAAGGAACAAATGTTGATTTGATAATGCAATCCCTATCAAATTCAATGTATATTGTGCTAAAACACTCTCTCTGCTTGTATACTGGTTAGGGGCTTGGGACCAACGTTTGAAATGCTCGCTTGAAGTCTGGATGAAGGAGAACAGGCCAATGGAGACAACTAACATGAGGAAGAACCTGATGATTGCTGGAGGTGGAGGAAGTTGTTGGGATTTCATGTGTAAGTTCAAGAGGTAGAAAATTAAAAATTTTCTCCTCCATGTGACTCAATACACAAGATCTACCTTATTTTATGACAATAGCAAGCAAACTACACATAGACATTTCATCAAGCACCTCATGTGCATCAAATAAATAACTAGTAATCGTATTTATCATCTACACAAGAAGTTAAAGATTTATACCTAAAGAGATTGTCAAATCTCTTGGTAGAGAGAAGTCGATTTCTCTTCTAGATTTCTTGGAAAAACCATCGTCTTCTTCACCGGGTTTGGAAGCACCTTCCAACCTCTTGGTTCACCTTGAAGCTAAACAACAAACCAATACACCTCTTAGATAAATGGATGTATGGTTTAAAGCCTAGATCCAACCACCTAGCTCTTCATTCTTCAATGGAAAAAACTAGTTTATTTGGTGGCTAAACTATGCAAGAGATAAAGAGGAGAAGAGAGGGTTTCTTTTCTTCACACAAGAGAGGAAGATGGAGGGGCGACACTATTCACGGTACTGTAGCAAGAGAGAGAGAAAAAATTGATTTTTCACCTCAAACACATCCCTTTATATAGCCAAACCCTAGGGCAACCTTTAGTGCTAATTTGAATTAATTACACTAATGTAATTGCCTTCTCTTGTTACTCTTTAATCATATTTTGCAATGAGTTTAAATAAATTAATTTACGATTCAATAATACAATTATATTATTCTATATGTGATGTTCATATTATTATTATAATATTTTTTTCAACATTATATCAAATAATACTCACATATTCTCATAAATTTATTTATCGACTAAGCATGTCATATGATGACATTTTATTTTATCATTTTATCACATGTATTTTATTTCATATATCTTGAAAAGAAATACATCATATAAAATGCTAAATACTTGTTGTTTCTATTCATTTGGTGTGACCTTAAAGAGGATCTATGTCGTCTTCAGATTTAATATAAAATATTTTATATTATTGACTATAAGAGGTTCTATCATTACATTATAGTCACCCAAACAACATAGTCATTATTTTCTTTATCCACTTAAATTTGTGTTTATCCTTGTCGCATGATATTATGAATAATATTCAAAATAGGATCGTGTCAATTTTGCATTATATTCTTTTTTTTTGTCTCTCAAGTGAATTATAATTATAACTACATTAGTTATATTGCATGCAATATAATTCCACTTTACCAAGGGGCCAAATAATATCATAACTCAAATTAATTGAGGGACAATGATAATATTGATACATAAATTTCTCCCGCACAAGTCATAAATAATGAATTACTATTTTATTCCTATCATGAGATAGTTTTTAAATAATAATCACATTATATACTTCTCATGTGAGAAATCTATACATCTCATATCTAAGATTCAAAAACACTATGAGAACATTAATGACACAAACACAATCTATATAATGTTCCATCTAATTAGGTCATGTTCAATATATAATAAACATTTTATATATTAATGTCATTAAATGATAATCACTTATCAACATTTATAGAACTGCAATGTACTTTAATTGACATGACAATCTCATACGATAATTAATGTTCCTCCTTAATTATCTTGATTGTGAACATATTTAAGATTACATGTTTTTCATCAAGAGTTCTATGGTTCAAGATCAAGATCAAGCGCATCTTCTTGAACACTTCTAAAGATATAACATATAAATCTCAAGGAACAAAAATGTATGATAACATTTTAAATCATGAACAATACATAAATTCATTAAGAAAAGTAACTTTTGAAACACACATCCTTCAGAAGTGACAATGACAATGGATAGCCTCCTCTCATTCATTCTCATAGTGATGCTGCAGTGCATATGAGTCATTCTGTACCGGTGCCAGTTGAGTTTAGCGTTCAGATTATCTGGTATCATAAGTAAAAAGTTTTTTTTAGTTTGTTATAATTTTATGGGGTTTAAGTTAAAGAGACGATAACATAGGTGCACTGGTACCTCCTCAGATGTAAGTGGTACAAATGCAAAAACAGGTTAATAAGGCTGTGAGATTTGGGTCCAGTGTTTTGTAATTCTGGGTGTCGATTTTCCTGGTTGCATGAAAAATAATGTACTTGCTTCTTTTTCAATGGAAAGGAAGCGGCAGGAAATCACCCTACTCGTTTCAAAAAAAAATGTTACATAACATGATATCAACAACAAGTAACTTGAAAAAAGGGTTGGAATTCGTCGAAATTATGTTATTTGTGTAGACAAGGGGAAGAAGATGTAAAACATTTGTTTAACAACTGTCAATTCTCCACAACGATGCACATAAGTACTCAATGCCAACTGGTATCAGTAACTCCTGGCTTTATTCTGACATCCTAAATTTACATTGGGATAAGGAATATAGACAGTTACCACACTCATAAACAAATCAGAAAATAAACTTGAAAAAAAATTCTGAAAGTTGCTCCTAGCGGGACTTGAACATCTGACCTTTCCCACGAAAGCATTGAAGCATTATACCTCACCACTACACTAGATAAAATTTGACAACATTATTTTAAATTCTTACTGACCATAAATAGCCATTTTAAACTGACCGCGAAAATTTTCGTTGGATTATATTTGGAAGCACTTTTCCTTTTGTCGAATAGGGCTGGCTTTGTACCTTAATTTGTTTTTAAAAAAATGTTAAAATTTGTCTCGGCAAAATGTCACATTTTTGTTCATCACTGAAAAAAATCACATCACCACAAAAAATTTAAAAGCGTCGATTTTTAAGGAAATAAAAAATGTTAAGTTCCTTACCAGCATTTTTTATTTTGAGAAAAAAAAATACACGGCGATGTCACTGACCCTCCGTGTTGAACAGTATATTATGAATATAAAATTATTAATTTATTAAATTAAGAATATTAATATTCTGAACATTCTTTTTTCTCTTAATCCAGAACTTAATTGCTTGATCTTCTTAGGTAAAGAAATCGAAAGTATAGAAACCAAAATTGTTGCTGTATTGAGAATTTAGAATACATGGATTCATAAACTGATCAACTGATCAGCACCGAAGGCAAAAATCACAATTTTGTATCCACAAGAAATTGAAATGTTAAGATTTTTTATTTTATTTTCAATTATTTTGACTAGCTGCAATATTTTTTTATAAGGATCTTTCGAATATTGTAATCGGAAATATGTCTTTTCGAATCTTTCGAAAAGAAAAGAAGACGTTAAAGTTTCAACTATGATAAAATAGTATTAATATTATTCTAACTGAAGATACAGAGAAATCAAGTCATAGTTTTTCTCTTGTCTGATATGTATAGGATATATTTTTTTAATAAAATTTGATTCAATTGGTCGTATTAGTTAATCTTTTTTTCTTAAAACATGCGAATTATTGTTCAGGATTTTTCATTAGGGACTTTACCAACACTTAATGATACCACGTGTCATTTTACTATTAGTTAGAAAGGGTCAACTATGTAGATCGAAAAATAAAAAAAATGTTAACCCTATAGAATGATAAATTAAAAATTGCCAATTCTATAGAAGGATGAATTTAAAAACCGTAAATAAAAGATCTTATAAATAGAAAAAAAATTATAAATACATTCTCGAATTTATAAATTAATTGTATTTTAAATTTGATGAAATTTGAAATTCATTTCATGCTTCATCATAAATTATCAAAAAATACATAAAACTTGATGATCATTGATTAAATATGAGATAACACAACACTCGAACTGCATCAAATTTATTAGTTCCACCCACTGATTTCAAAAAAAAAAAAAAATTTATTAGTTCAACAATGTGTTTATAAATTTCTTGCAACTTTTTACGTATTTATTTGAGATTTTATTGTCACAAAAGGAACTCATTGTCATGTCCTCTTTAATTAATTGATAGCAACTAAGTTAGCTCGTCCGGTTGTCTATTTCTCCAGTTACAGTTTCTCTCTGGTACTGGTACAGGTACAACTTCAACGCCAACCAAATACACCATCGCCGCGGTCACAGATCTACTTCATGCTCTCTCTCTCTCCCTTTCTCTCAATCGTGAAGAGATCAATTTGACACTACATTCCGAATCTGAACCATCTAGAGAAACCAATTTGACATTTGCATTCTGGCATTGACTCTCTCTCCCTCTCTCTTTCTCTCTGCGCTTTTTATTGACGAGGCGTTTAGCCGTTTAGGCATAGCTTGAGCTTGATTTAGACAACTCGGCATTGGACAGCATGAGCGATCAAGAGCTGTCCTTCGCCGCTTTATTCGTTAGTAGTGCAATTGCTGCTTGTTTTGCCGAGGTATTTGTTCCCTTTTCAACTCAAAACCCTCCTTCTATGCTTTCGCTTTTCACTGTCTAATTTCTTTGATCCATCCATTCCGAGTAATTCACTAATTTCTTAAAGATCTCCGTAAATAAACAAGTTATTAAGCAAAATTTAAGTGCATTCTGTCCTAATTAGCAGTTTCTGTTGTATCAGTAAACAATAGCAGTAAATGTATCTGCAAAATCCTCTCAAGACTAAAGGAAATTGGAAAATAACATGGTTTTTGATGGTTTGCTTAGGCGGCAACGCTCCCAACAGACACAGCCAAAGTACGGCTTCAGCTTCAAAAGAAAGCAGCAGGAGATCCGACAGCAGTCAAATACAACGGATTGCTCGACACAATTGCAACAATCATAAGAGAGGAAGGAATAGGTGCTCTTTGGAAAGGTGTAGTGCCGGGTCTCCACCGTCAATGCATCTTTGGCGGCCTTCGTATCGGTCTCTATGATCCTGTTTGTTTCTTATATTTCCTTTCTAGCAAGCTTCTGTCCTTGTTTTGGTAGTTTGTCTATTTATCTGCTGAAACTCATTAGCTTGTCTGTCGTACTGTTTAAGGTTAAATCCTTCTATGTTGGTGGAAACCATTTTGGTGATGTTCCTCTGTCAAAGAAAATATTAGCTGCACTGACAACTGGTATGTAATTTTTGTCATTGTGACCATCTTACTCCATTTCCAATAAGTTTTTGATAATCCTTGAGCATGTGTGTGCTCCATGAAACATGATGCCTGGCTGATGTTGTTCTTTTAATATCTTCTAATTCTAAAAACAGGAGCAATAGCAATTGCAGTAGCAAATCCAACTGATCTGGTCAAAGTAAGACTTCAATCCGAAGGAAAGCTCTCATCAGGTGCAAAGAAACGATACTCTGGAGCACTCAATGCTTATGCGACTATAATCAAACAGGTTTGCATTTTCTTACTCACATTCTATTTCGAAGTATGTTGCATATGTTTGAGTTGAAATCAATTTCAGGAAGGATTGGCAGCTCTATGGACTGGGCTTGGACCCAACATTGCTCGGAATGCCATAGTAAATGCTGCAGAGTTGGCCAGCTATGATCAAGTGAAACAGGTTTCAAATATTGAAAAAGGAATCATTATTGATGCTGATTTCAGTTGAATTTTTTATGAACTGTTAACTATTTGAGTGTGCCAGTGTTCCAGAATTTACTTTGCTATGTTGATTGCAGATATTATTGAAGCTTCCAGGGTTCTCTGATAATGTTTGGACTCATCTTTTGGCTGGATTAGGTGCTGGGTTTTTTGCTGTCTGCATAGGTTCTCCTATTGACGTGGTATAATGTACTCATATGCTGCTATTCTATTATCCTATCACTTTTCAGTTGTACTGTTGACAAATTTATGGCCGTCGCATTTTACAGGTGAAATCAAGAATGATGGGGGATCCATCATACAAAAGTACCTTTGATTGCTTCATCAGAACTTTGAAGAATGATGTATGCTACTCTGTTGATCTTTTTTCTCTCTTAAGCATCTGATTTTCACTTGTGATGGTTCCTTTCCTACTCCCCCGGAAAGATATCCTCTGGGGAGCGATAGAGATACGCAGAGTGTGTATCTCTAATTTGGACTGTTGGATTAATTATCAACGGTCCCCCCCCCCCCCCCCCCCTCCTTTATTATGTCATGAACCCAGCACCTCCTGCAATCTATAGTAGGCTTGAGCACACCATTGACTTGTTATTCTGCTTGATTGTCGGTGCTGTATTTACAAAATATTTAATACACAATACAAGCAAAAAAAATGTAGCAGTCTCCAGTGCCAGCAAAATTAGCACAGTAACTTTTGGAGCAACATTTCTATTTTATGTATCCTTAAATATTTGGAAGCAGATGAAACTTATAGCTAACTAGAGCAAAATGTATGATTGATTTGCAGGGAATATTTGCATTTTACAAGGGCTTCCTCCCAAATTTTGTCAGGCTAGGATCATGGAATGTTATCATGTTTTTGACTCTCGAGCAGGTATTTCTAGGTTCTCCATTATACTTTCTTTCAACCGATGACAATGGCATTGTTTATATCCACCTGTTTTACCTATGACATGCATTAGATTTCTCTTATCTTCAACAGAAGTTACTATAGGTTCTTACTTTCATATTGTTTATTTTTCATGTGCAGATTAAGAAGTCCTTTATGAAACACTAGGCAGACTCGATAGCCCTTTGCTTTTCTTCTTTTCCCGATTCTCCATCTCACAGGAGCCAAAAGTTACACGGATATTATATCAAGTCGGTATTGCAAACGACAGCAGCAAATAAACACCTCATCACATTCGGGGAATTTTTAGTTATATTGGCATTCTTTTAATGGATCTGTTTTTATTCTAACTACGGCCCCAAAAAAAAAACACAATTTTTCATAGGCATGTACCATGTAACACAAATTTAATAATGTTATTGTTATCATTGGTTCCCTTTATGTTAGTTTCTATTCTATATAGTATGATTTTTTGCACCTGTGTTCTTCCTCCAGCATTTTTATGTTTTAATTCCCGGATGTGATGGTTTAGGGTTAACCGTTTAAGGATTTTAATAAGCGTTCTTATCAATCAAAACCAGTAAAATATAAAACCTTTGTTAAAAGACATTTACGACTGTTTTACCGTGCTATAATAGTTAAATTTTACGATCACCTAAATGGATGGGTCATACAGATGCATGAAATCAGATGCGTGTATCAATAAAAAATTAGATGTTAACATATTGCTATAGAGAACAAAAAAAATTGCTACAGTTACTTGCACTCCTGATAAAAGGAGTGAAGTTCGAGACATTTCTGAATTCCCACTTCCAACCAATTAACCTCAGCTAAAAATTGCATCCAACTTTGAGAGGTCTTTGATGTCAGTAAACAGGTAAGAATTAGACACCGGTGACATACAAGCTAGCAGCAAAAACAATGTCACGCTTGATGGCGTTTGAAGCTATCTCCATCTTCTTAAAAAGAGCAGAATTCCCCATAATTGCAGCTGCATTCTTAAACTCTCTGCATGTTTCATCTAATCTTACTATTGTTCTTACTATCAACCCTTCCGAAACATCTGTTAGCTCACAAATTTCTGCAAAAGGAGTTCCCTGCAATGCAAATGCACGCAACAATTAGAAAAGGGGGAAAGTATTAGGATTCATCTATACCTGTAGATGAGAAAACAAAAACAAGGCAATGATGATACCTTGGCCCATTCATACACCACTTCAACAAGGCCAAACTTGAGATTGTCGCGAGCATATTCCTTGGGGTCCACGGCAACTTTGAAGTGAGCTTGCAGTTCCCCTAGTCTGATTGCTGTATCAGTAAGTCTGACAAAAAAGCACTTTAGTTTCATGTATTTAGGGGGAAAAAAAACAGAGAAATAATAGTAAAGGAAATCTGGTAATATGAACCTTTTGATAGCAAGAGAGAGCTTGGGAGTAAGAGAGGGTTCTGATGCGTTGTTCTGTTGGAACACAAGAGCAGACATGACAGCAACAGTTTCTTCAGGTTCAAGGTCATCCAATTGGTTCTCAAATAAACATTCTGTGCATATCAATTCCTCGCCTGAGTTCATCTCACATGCCACCCTCCCCTTTAGTTGCACTACTAAATCTTCATCTATGCAGTTTATTTCCTTCAGCACGTCTATCTGCATATTCTTTTTGTAATGTGGAGTTGCCAACAACAGAAGGAAAAAAGAAGAAAGAAAGCTAACAAAAGAGGAGATTTACGCGGCCTTGGAAGTCTGGCATCTGTTGGAGAGCATCATCAGACATTAGGAATTTCAAAGCATTAACTTCCTCTTTGTGCCTTTTTTGCTCCTTAATCAAGGAAAGATGCTCCTTGAATTTAACACAGCCATAACACTTGTTCTCTGACATATTTTGCAGGAGCTTATTGTACGCCAAATACTGCTGCACAACTAACATATCCTTCAACTTCAGATCTGCATGAATGTATTATATCAGTGTGAATGTACTATATCATGTCCCATCACAACTTAAATCTATTTTTTTTTAGTAATGTACTGAATTCAAGCAAATATCATCTGTAGTATTGGATGGCATATGCAATTTTGAGATTCATGCAGAGTGAATCTCAAGTTTGCAGGTGCTGTCTGATTTTATCTGTACTAATTATATTACTACAGAGGATGTGAAGTCACTGAATTCACAGAGATACCTTTAACAGGGTCTAAGACAGGAGGGTATTTGCCTCCACCAGACTTCTGCTCCATAAGTTCCTGAACCGTCTTTGAGTAGACAGCATTGCTTGGTTCCTCTAGAAGCCTCACCTGATCTATCTTAATTTTTTTACAATCACATATACTTATTATATCCTTTGTAAAACGCTCCAGTGCAATAACCGCATAGCTCGTACCAGCTGCCACACCATACTTTGGCACCTCTATAGTCACAACACCTCTTCCTTTGCGAGAAGAACTTGATGAGACAGAGTAGTCGTCATCCATTCCCCTTTTACTCTTTGGGGCCAATAAATAAACACCACTTCCTTGGAGATTGGCACCTCCTTTTTCTAATTGATCTCTGTTTGATACAGGTTGCATTGATGATGATAACAATGCTGATGTATTAGTCGGGGATTCAGTCGTTAGGACTAGAACAAGGTAACTGTTGTAAGTAGTAGATGGGCACTTGAGTACCACACCCAGCAAATGCTCTTCTCCCTGTAAATTGAACCCCGGTAATCTCAAAGTTCTAAAAAGAATGAAAAATATAACAAAATGGTAATGAACTCAACTGATTGTGATTTGACAACAACAACTCTTCCAGGAGATAGAAGTTGCTGAGCAGAGGGTGACTGCATGATTGCCTCTGCTATTGCCTCTCTGTATGTTTCTGCCTGCACTGCCATATCATAGTACTCTTCAATTGCTGGATCTCCTTTTATGCACCTGAGCAACACCAGCAGTATTAGCTTCTCAAGCTGTGGTGAGAAGAAATAGTAATTGAAGAAGAACACATACTCAATAGCTTTAAGAGGATTGCGCAGCTTCTGTAGAAGTTCCTTTTGCTTTTCAGGCAAATTCTTCTGGGCATGGAACTCAGCAAAGCTTCTCTTTAGCATGTCTTCAACCTAGCCACAAAGAAACAAATTTCAGACATCTTCCATTTCTCTTGCAAATAAAGATGAATTAAATAAAAAAATATTGACAAGCTGCTACCTTAAGGTCTTCAACACGAAGGAGGTGTAAGATCATGATATAGGTGAGACGGAATCGAGACTCGAGGCGGGTGGGTTTTCCTACGATGAGATTTTTCAAGTCACTCTCTTCAGGGATGTCATCACGACACATCACTATTACAGTACCAATGCTATCTAGGCCACGACGACCTGCTCGTCCTGCCATTTGTATATACTCTCCTGCTAGCAGATTCCTGTACTCTTTCCCATCAAATTTCCTCAAGGAATCAAACACCACCTTTAGCGAAAAAGGAAGAAAAAAGAAACAAACAAGAAAAGAAAAGACGAGAAGATATGATTTAGGTTCCTCGAGGTGCTTGACTCGCATAACATATAAGGATCAGTGCCAAATGAAGTGGAAAGAAGTCTGAAGGAACCTACTGTTCTTGCCGGAGCATTCACTCCCATTGCAAAGGTCTCAGTAGAGAAAAGAACCTACAACGAATCATATCAATTATACGCAGCGTCACTTGAACCAAATAAATCATACAGCATATTACACATTTTCCCCAAGTTTGCCCTAAATTTTCATATTACCAATGTGGTCCTCAAAGTTTTATAACAGAAGCATGCTGACTTGATGATGTGGACAATAATCTACTTTATTTACTATTTCATGATAGCACGGACAGCAACATCAGAAGGCAAATCATAATAGTGACAGCATCCGTGTCATCATGCATCCATCACAAAGATTTTATCATTCTGCCAAATAATATTACTCAACGTCAGGATATCCATCATAAAGCCAGCATGCTGATCTCATGAATGTGGTTTTCCATCAATTTGATGGATGCAATTGGCTGCGACGATCTAGTAGCAATTGGGAAATTAGGAGCTAAACAGTAAACTTTCAAACTGAAGGGAAATTTTTTGAAAAATGTTGATCCTTTTAAGGATGATTTGAGTGGTTTTATTGCATAATTAATGCAGTACGAATGCTAGCTCATAAAGCCTATTAGTAACCAGACAAAAGAATATAAACAAGAAATATAGACCCAGGGAACTAAAAAATAAGTCAACAATATGTTAACCTACATATTGGCCTCCAAAATGAGAAACTAGAAAGTCTTTGAAGATTACAACAATACATTGACAATAACCTGATCCTGGTCAGTATGTCATTGAGCTAGTATAAGAAAATTTAATAGAAGTATTGTACTTGTATACAGTTGAATTCCTTATATTGTACAAGAGAAAACCTTTATAACGCCACGGCAAAAAAGCATCTCGACCACTTCCTTGACAATAGGAAGGAGACCAGCATGATGCACCCCTATTCCTCTTTTCAGCAAACCTTGAATTCTAGTAACCTGCGGAAAAATAACACACATTGACGCGAAATACCTCGTTTTTGTTTGATTTCTAAACTTCAATACTAGCTGGCATAGTCACAGTATTTAGGAAAGAAAAACCACCTGCGGAAGGTCTCTATCAGAACCTTTAAGCCGTGAAAAAGCTTTATCACAAAACAAGCGTATCTCACTCTTCTCAGAGTGGCTGGTAAGGTCAATTGCATACATCATGTCAGCTGATTTATCACAACGATTCTTTGAGAAACAAAATATCACAACCTGCAACATTTCCATTGAATCGAGTCAGAACGATGCCATGTACAAGCCTCCAGCTTGACAAATTAGAATGCGAAGTGAAAGCACAGGTTGAAAATACTAAATAGTGACTATAGGCTAAAGGATACCATACAGGCAACAGGGACTTTTTGGAGAGTTTATTGATAAGCAACAACCATGAAGAAGATTCGGATGCTCTCTTGGGCCCCACACTGCTCGGTTGTCCTGAGGAACTTGAGAATTGGTGTTGGAGTTGCTGTTGTTTCTGCTTCTGCCCTCTCCCTCCTGCCACTCCCCCTCCTCGGCTAGAATTTGTAGGCAAAAATGCTTTTGGTTTGGCGCCAGTACTGTTAGGAGAGTTCTTTTTCTTATAAGCATCTTTAGCTGCTCTATACCCTTGTGGAAGAAACACTTCACGTTGGCATGTTGTGTCATGTTGGCATATCGTGTATGCTTCCCCTGAATAGAAGATGCAGTGCTCTAGGGGAACCGGTCTTTTAGTAGTTCTGTTGTTTCAATTTAGAAATCAAAATCATCATTCCCACAGTTGGAAGGCACAATAAAAAGGTAATGTAGAAACAAAAACTCAAAACACACTTACGAAGTAACACGGATCTTCTTTTGCTTAGTCCGGCCAATCCAGTCTGCAAACTCTACCGTGTTTGGGACCTGTTTAACATTGTGAATATCAAGCAAATTGAGCAGTAAATCAGGGGCATTATAAAGAAACTCATAGACACCCAACTTGTTAAAAAAAGACTCTTCTAGCAAAAAGAAATCAACATTAATATGTTATGAAGTACGAACAGAAAGCAATCCACACCTCCCCCCTCCCCCCTCCCCTACAAAAGAAAAGAAAAAACAAACTCTATATTGCATTCCAATTATATGGTTTCTCCATTATTTACCAAAAAAAAAACAAATCTTACTATTCATGTAAAAGATTGACGCTTCAATTTGAATAGAATTTTGTAAATTTTGGACAAGCATACTTGTCTTTTTTATAGAGATGCACATATTAACTTCAAAAAGCAAGCAAGAAAAACAAACACCCTGTAGTGCATTCAATAAAGGAATACAACCACAAATTATTAAATTCAAGAATTATTCAGTTATATCTAAATATTCAACTATGCTTTCAATAAAATCAACCTCAAAAGACTAAATCAATTTGGTCCTTAGAAGACAGATCAGCATTTCTTGTGAGTCCTATGGGTGCAATGAAGACGATAGAGACTTGGATAATTGCGTATTGTATTCTTACCCATATTAAATTCTCTGATATTTGCAAACTTTTGAGAATAGTTTTTTTTTCTTTTGATGTTTGTATGGAGTTTGATTTCATATTTAATGAAATGGGTGCTTGCACCTTTTTTCGAGAAATTAAACTCTCTGATATGAACATATATGCAGATAAGGCACAATATAGAGAAGTTTGCATAGTAAACAGATGATGCAAAGAACTTCATGTTTCCAATTAGGCAAATGATCTAAATAATGCATTACATATTATAACTACATAGAATGCCATTAAAAATAATACAAAAATGACAGGCTATTTTCACGGTTAACAAGATTTTATAGTTCTTAAAGGAGTTCTCATAGGCTCCAGGTACTTGTATCCCTGTTTACTCCAACAAATGGGAGCTTCCATACTACTATTATGATATGATCTTAAAAGGATAAAGAGTAAAGCACTGGTAATGTAACCAGGACTCTGAACAATTCTCAATATGCACTCTTAAGTGGGTCTATTACTCGATTCAGATTTTCTGATTATTTGCAGATCCCAATACTACAATATATCCACATTCATAATCACATTATTCTCAGAGAACCACTTTATACCAACTAAAGCTTTGATAGCACGCACTCGCCACAAATCCAAATGTGGGTATGGAAAACCCTGTCCAGGAATTCCTTAATACTGACGTAGATCAGATCAAACGTGATATGCAACCTTTCACCCTTCATATGGATTGGGGTCACTTGCTACTATGATTAATCATAGATACACCTTTTCAGAATGTAACATCTGGGTGCTTTTTCAACTTTCAAAAGTGCCTTTTGCGTAATTACTTAATAAGATAGGATAATGATGAATCAGGATAGGAACAGGATCCTTTGAAAATATGTATCTTGAGAGTCGTTGACAATTTTCACAAGAACTTGAACTGAAACCCTCGCATTCAGGATGCAGACATTATATCATGATGATATATATGATAATAATGCTTGGTACATGTTCTACTGATCACTAACGAAGTAAACATTGCACCAAATAACCAATTTAAGCCTTTAATAAGCTAGCAATTACTCTAAAAATGGAATATGTAAGCATTACAAGCACAGCAGTATCTCAATAAAATCTTTTCATTGAAATTCCTTGGCTTGGTTTAAGAAGCTATGGTCAATATCATCGAAACAAAGCTATTTCCAG
>CAXKVX010000022.1:0-194049 GCA_964058865.1 Eleocharis quinqueflora | reverse complement strand
AACGCAAGAAAAAATTCTTGGGGAAATTATGTTTTTGCCACCCAAAAACAAAGAATTTGTGTTTTTGCCACTCAAAAAGCTCTTTTTGCTAAAATGCCACCTTAAAACTCAATAAGCTTCTCTTTTTGCCACTTATCACATTTCTAAAAATTTTGAGGAATAAAAAAAAATCCGATTTTATTAAATTGTCAGAAATACCCCTGTGCCCACTGGCCAGAAACCTTTCGCTTGATGGAGTATTAAGTTCAAATAGGTCAGAATCAAGTTCAAATATAGTTGAAGAGGGTATTAAGTTGAGCAAATGTTGAGTACTCTGTTTGAAAGTCCTCTTGTGCCTCTATCACATCCTCACTTTGTTTTCTGCCTCGTTCTAATATTCTGCACTAGCCACTCAGATTGGCACCAACATTTGTGTAATATTGAGCAGGGCCAGTAGGATAACCCTTGCGTGCTTCATGCCCCATTCCATATTGTTGTCTTACAATTTAGACTCATTGTAACTGTGTCCTTATTTTACCATCCCATGTGTTGTATTTTCATCAAATATACAAAAAAAACCTTATATCACAAATGGATTGAAATGCACACCCGCACCAACTCCATCGGCAAGCCGGTGTAATCTGGACGGTCAAAAGCGTTCATTGAAGTAAGATATGAAATATAGAAAGAAAATAATACATTGATGAACCACCCAATTATTATTTTTCAAATCAATTTCCAAATTATACCACTGTAATATATGAAACCCAAATGACACACACAATCAAAAGAGAATGGCTCCAGGTCGCGATGCTGGGCGATGAAGAGCTTCTGCTATTACGAGGAGCTTCTGCTGATATGGCAAGTCGAATGGGTTAGGATTCGACTGGGTTCGACTGGGTTAGGATATCTTAATTGAATGTTTGGATCCCAGGGGTATTTCTGGCAATTCAATAAAAGATTAATTTTTTAATTCGTCAGAAATTTAAAAAAATGTGATAAGTGGCAAAAGGAGAAGCTTATTGAGTTTTAAGGTGGCATTTTAGCAAAAAGAGCTTTTTGGGTGGCAAAAATACAAATTCTTTGTTTTTTGGTGGCAAAAACATAATTTCCCTAAAATTCTTACGTTTATTAAATGCAACTTAAACGCCACAGAAAATTCTTACGCTCGAAAAACATAACGTAAATGAAAGAGAATATTTGCGTAGTCGTTTCGTGCGTTTGACATCCCTAGTCACAAGTCACAACAGATATTTAAGCAATAGAATATACTTGATTAACTACAAACAAAGAGGGATGTCAAATTTTCTTTAAAGAAGCCAAATGTTTTTTTTATCGTACTTTGCTATGTGAATTTCTGTTTCTGACTGAAACGGTGAGGCAACAATTAATTTCTAAAAATGAAAGAAATACTGCTTTATAAGTAAAACACTGATATTTTGAAAAATATAAATTGTGTTGTTCGCTTTCCAAATTGCATTTTATAGCTTGTCCTGAAGATGACTGTCACTTAAGTTCAGCAATCTATAGCCACTGGTGAGTAATGTTGCATGCTGTCTTTAGCTCACGCCACAAAATATTAGAATATTCTTCGCGCATTACATTGCAAAATAGATCGTGCACCTTCTCAATCAAAAAGGTTTTCTCAATGGATAATGTTTCGTTTCGTAGATACCACAATTGATACCAACTATTCATATCGATTTTATTATGCACCTTTAGTTGAGTTATTCTGCATATTATTTGAGTTATTATACATATTATACCATAACTATTTCAGTACAAAAAATAACATGTATAACTATTTCAATACAAAAAATAACAGACATAATAACTCAAATAATGTGCATGATAACTCCACTAAAGATATATAATAAAATCGATAACATGTATACCTATTTCGGTATAAAAAATAACATGCATAATAATT
This sequence comes from Eleocharis quinqueflora, assembly GCA_964058865.1. NCBI lineage: Eukaryota > Viridiplantae > Streptophyta > Magnoliopsida > Poales > Cyperaceae > Eleocharis > Eleocharis quinqueflora. Next base: position 192,140 of record CAXKVX010000022.1, on the reverse strand, counting down.
CAAATTAATAATGTGCATGATAACACAATTAAATGTGCATAATACAATCGATATTATTAGTTGATATCAAATATGGTATCTACGTATCAGCTCGCTTTCTCATTTTATTGTTAACGTAATATACAAGTTTGAAGTATATTAAATGCTAATATTTTGCCCAAGCAGTGATGTATGAGAAGTATACATAAAAAAAAGTTATTTTAATGAATCCGTCTTTTTAATATCTACTAATTGTACTGTTATTATACATATCTTAAGCATTTAAAGAAAAAAAGAGGAACTACACCTATTATATATTAGAGTTCAAATTTTGTTGAATATAAAAGTTATTGTATATAGATCTCTTTTTCAAATTTTAGTTTTTTCCTAATAAATATTTTTTTACTCATAAAGAAGTTATTCTAATTGACCATAATTTTTGTACTATAGCTCCATTAGTTAATATTATTATTATTTTTGCAACAGATCGAATGTCACATCGCTAATCAATAATTCATATTCATAATCAAGAAAATACTCTCAAAAGTGACTTCGCAGCTAGGGATCACTGGCATAGATGCATGCATGACAACTTTTTTTTTTTTTTGATTGAAGACAACTTATTTCTTTATAGATAATTAAGTGATAAAACCAACGGCGATGCGATGGGAAATCAATCCAAGGAAATTATTTTTAAATTTGTGCTAAGAGACAGAATCCAGCTGACATGAATGCCTCTTCGCCACAACGTCGAACAAAACGCGTGAAACCCTTGACCAGTACTGAGATAATGTCAATAACAAATGTTTAAAATATGAGAAATTGCATGTGTGGGAATAATTAACAATTTGTACTTAGATATGAAAGAGCACGTTCCAGTATATATCTTCACTGATCAATTGCGTATTTAGTGAGAAATTAAATTTGATGTTGCTGCTGTTCTTTCCTGCTCCTCTCCTTCTCCTGCTGCTGCGCTGCTGTTGTCTCCTCCAATTTTGATGTTGCTGAATAAGGTACATTTTTGTTTTAATTTTTTTTTTGTAGAAATTAATTAGTTAGTTTAAATAAATTAAGTTAATTATTTGCAAAAGTTTGTGTATAAAATAATTATTTGTAATTTGTTAAATTAGTTAGTTTAAATAATAAAATTATTATTTAGTAGATAAAATAAAATTTATTATTTGATAGATAAATAATAAAAATTGTTAAATTTGTTATTTAAATTATATATTTCAATTAATTATTTAACTATTAGCTTATTTATTTGCTAGTTAAAAATTAGTTTATATTTATTCATGTTAAAATGTTATTAATTTCGAAAACTAGTTGTATCTTTAATTTGATTGCAAATATTTTTAATAAATTTGCATGTGTCTTAAAAGGTTGGAAAATTTGTTAGATTAAATTAGATAATTTGCATGCACACAATTTTTTTTATAACTTGTTAATCGTAAATTTGCATGCAGTGTTACTACAACGGTGAGATCTCGAAAAAGTACATCTCGGCCTAGTACCTCTCAGGCTTCGTTTGATTCCCGCTCATTTGATCAACGATTCTTTACGGATTTGCTGCAAATGCCTCTTGCCCAACACAAGATTTCGACGATTAAAAAAGCTGTAACTTTTTTTAAATAAAAGATTAGCGTGAAACTACAAATTTTCGTTAAGATTTCCATTACTAACAATTGGATTTTTTTAAATATTGTAGGAGAAACTTGAGATGAGATGTATTAGTCAAAACCAAAAAATATTATTTGACACGAGGTGTGGAGACACATTAAAAAGATTGTGATTGTACCACATCAGTAAGACGAGCCATACACACCGAGATAAGTCATTGATGAGAGCTCTAGTAGAGTGTTGGAGGCCTGAGAGACATACCTTTCATATGCCCCCAGGAGGGTGATGATTACGTTGCAGGATGTGAGTTGTTTGTTGTGATTGCCTATAGACGACCTGCATGTTATTAGAGTTTCTGATGCAGACTGGATTGCTATGGTAGAGAGGTTATTGGGAAGAGTAGTCAGGGACGACGCGTGGAGATGCAAGACGTACACCAGATGTGGCGTTACACAGCGAGCACCTTCAGGATACAAATTGAGTTTGAAATGTTTGTGTCATGCATGCGGTACGATGCCGCATAATCCCACTCCTAATCAGGCAAATCCCTACACTCGAGAAAATTAATGAATTAAAAAATTAAATTTGTTATCTTGTTTTAAATAACTAAATTGTTAACTTGAAAAGCTTTTTTAGATCTTCATCGGAAAATTTTGAGTACATGTTCTCGGCAACATGTTGCATACAATATCGGTACACTGCATAGTCGTTTGCCTCATACCATTCATATTGAGAATATTAAAAAACTTCTTTAATTCCCTTGTGTCCGTTTGATATTAAACATATCTTATTTATTTTATTCTAATGTTATTACAAATTTACCTACTATTCATATGAGCAAATTTTATTGAACATGTCTTAAATATGAGAGATGTCTCTAAAGGTTGTATGCAATTTGTATCACTGGCGCTAATTTATGGTTGAAATTTTCACGTGATTTAGTCGTTTAATATTTCACGGAATCCACAATGACAGCCATTTTTATTGTCATTGTCGTATCCATGTTCATTTCCTTCTTAATTGCATCGGTTATTATCTTAGCGGCAAGTTGTGCATGATGTACTCGTGTGATCGACTAGATACAATTGTGCAGGTACAAATTGGTTCTTATAGTTCATAAATTAGCGCCTTTGATACAGATGGCATACAACCTTTAGAGACATATCTCATATTTACATTTCATCACCAACTTCAACTTGTTACTGCTTTATGTGACAATCTCTATATTTTTTTTAGTGTGGTACTCACCAATGTCCATTGTCAATGATCTTTCGAACTGAATACACGATTTTCTGCGAACGATTGTCGGACGAAATTTGTACTTTGGTATAAATTTCGTTGAAATAAAAAATATCACTAAGCTCCTGAATCGGGTGATGCTTCTACTGATCTGCCTTGCACTATTATTCGACGATCCGAGTGATTGTTGTGATTGTACTTTGGATCATCTTCGTGAGAAGTGTATCCATAATCTTCTCCAGTCAGGAACTATATTATCGTCGTTGTTGTCTTCATGGCCTTTAGGGATATCGGATATGAGCTCATTAAGGTCAATAATTAGTCAATGTCTTTCGAAAGGGCTATGAGGAGTCTGGTCAGGGTTGTCAGGGACTATATCATGATTAAAAATAATTGGATCGGTATTGACAAAAATAATTGGATCGGTATTGACAATCTGGTATCCGATCTCTACTTACAATCGTAGGTTCCTCAACTATGTCACTAGTTTCAGATAGAGTGCTAGCAAAATTACTAGCATTCTCATTTGAAATCACATCAACATATAATTCGACAAATCTCCAATTTATTCTCGCTCGTGTCATTTCAAATATCATTCGCCACTTCTATATCGTCACATACTAGAATTAGAGAAAAATGGCAAGCACCGCTACTTGCAGTTTTATCGAACACTATCATAAAAACGAATATTGACTCTCAAATATTCCAAATTTTTGGTATATCATATTTTGGACATGTCCGTACGAGTATCTTCATTTTCTGAAAAAGTAAATTTAGGACACAATTGTACTCGATACCGTATGGCCCATTTCGTATCTCACGACCAAAATACACAGAAATTGGAATCATTTCTCTTGAGTTCAGTTGTGCATGAAAAAAATAAAATTTATTGTATTTAAATAAAAAGTTCCAATAATACATAATAAAAATGTTAGAATGAAATTTATATTGAGAATCACTTGTGCATGAAAAAAATAAAATTTATTGTATTTAAATAAAAAGTTCCAATAATACATAATAAAAATGTTAGAATGAAATTTATATTGAAATTATTTAACTTAAATTAGAAAAAATAAGTCATTAAATTTACAATGTTCAAATTATCAACATTTAATTTTATAAACTTATTTATAGTGTTCTAAAAATAATTTAAATTTTAACACATTAGTATACTAAGTACAAACTTTCAATAAATATCTTAATACATAAAAAATACTATATGCAAAACTGATGGAGATTCAAACTTCTTTCTTTTCCAAAACTCACTCTGTCTACAAATATTTTTTTGATAAATAACTCTCTTAATCAGTGTCTACTTCTCTTCTCTTTTGTTAACCGATCTGTCAACACTCACCTTCTCTTGTCTTTGTTATTTACTCTGTGTTCTCTTCTCTTCTGCTAGACGCAGCTTTTAATATCGAAAAAAAATCTGCTATCCCGTTATCAGATGACGAAACTATCCCATCATCTAAGATGACAGAATCATCTCGTCATTTCTGATAACGGGATGGTCCCGTTATCTGTGATAACGGAACTCCCACTTCAGTAAATTCCGTCCGAATTATGTTTTTTTTTTCTTTTTTTATTTGTTTCTTATTAAAAATTTCGGTTACTATCAATCCATTACTTGTGTAGCTTTCAAACATGTGGAAACGTAACCGCCATTAATCTCAAATTCACAATTTTCGATTATCAAAATCTTTCGTGCACTAATTTCCTTTGAAATAATTGTGAAGTCAAAGACAACGAGATACTGAAAATATGATCATATCATGGAATTGTTTGTAAGCTTTTTCCGTTCCACGTGCTTAGAGAAGTCAAATTTTTTCCATCGATTTATTCTGTATTTTTGAAATAATACGTTAATATACATTATATTTTCTCAATAAATCGAGGTCAAGTAAAATTGTAAATTTTAAGATATATTGTTTAAGAAAAAAAAACTGAATATTACAGAGTGAGAATTTTGTTTACATAATAGAGAATAAATATTTTTTTGTACCAATTATATTGTTTCCTATAAAGATTTTATAAAAAAAAAACATGTGCAAAATTTTATTAAATCTAAATTAATTGAGGGAATATATTTTTGATGACGTATTTTTGAGATATCCGATGAATATTTAAAGTTCAGATGAAGACTTGACTCCATCTATCTAAAAGCAAATGAAATAACGCCATAAAACTTTAGAAATTTTGTCATATCTAATTCATAAGCAAAAATATTTTTGTGAGATAGAATGAGAGTCTATATCGTTCAAGTCTAAATGACCTAAATTAAGTCTTTCTAGTCGAATCTGAATGCATGACTTTCCACACGTAGGGCGGATGCAGTAAGACCCAAGTGGGACAGCGGCCTCCACTGGATTTTTTTTTTTTGCAAAATATATTTTGTATATTTATACAATTCGTTAATTTTTTAAAAAAAATATGCTTATAAATTTAATTTCTTTGAAAATGTGTCTCATTTTACCTCTCTCTCTAGAAAAAAAATTATAGGTCTTGCTCCTCCCTAACGAAAATCCTGAATTCGCCCATGCCCACACAAAAAGCATTTCTCATAGTCACTATACAAGGACCAATACTTTATAAGAAAATATTTACAAAAAATAAATGGAAAATTTTCAAAATTTGAGATGCACAAAGTAACGCTGTCCGGCGACTCAAATCTCAACTCTGCGAGAAGGAAGAGATAACTGGTTTCGTGAAATAAGAAAACACAAAAGATAATTGCTAAGTAGCAAAGATAATTCTCGAAATTCTAAAGAGAACTAATTTTAATTCAACAAAAGACGATCTTACAAATGACACAAGGTCCATTTATATAGGTGAGAGAACCTAGAATAAATTAGAGAAATGCTATACATAGATATCCTAAAATTGATAGTGCTAAAGTAATTATAGAATTAAATTTAGAAAATATTCTAGGCTAAATATGACTCACTAAATATAGCAAGAGGTGATGTCAGATATCAAATCAAATCCTGATTCGAATATGAATCAGACCTAGATTAGATCTCTTTGCGTCAGGCTCTCGGAATTGATGAAAGCTTGACATTAAACTTGTATTTTTACCATAGTACTTGTGAAGATGTTGAACATTCAACACGTTCAAAATGTGCATGTCCTCAGGTAACTTGACTCGATATCCATTCTTGCCAAACTTCTCGAGAATTGGTTAGGGCCCAAACTTGCGTCGGGTGAGATTGTTGTAATCACCTTTTGGGTAGCGATTCTTGCTCAAGTAGACCCATATGAATTCACCAATTTTAAAATCCACTTGTCGGCACCTTTTGTCAGAGTGAGCCTTGTACTTCTCGTATGAGGCTACGAGGTTCTGGTGTACATGCTCGTATGAGGCAGATTACGGACTTGGACAACGACATAGAGTTCAACATCATAAACCGAGTAGTCTATATGTGAATCACCTAGCTCTTCACTGAAATAAGATACAAGTTTCTTTTCTTGAGATAAAACAACTCCAACTCCAACAAACGAGGCATCACATTCGACCTTCTACACCTTGCCGAAATTTGGTAGAGATAACAACATGGCACTTGTGAGCATGATTTTGAGTTGCTCGAGTGTCTTCTGGGCCTCCTCGGTCCAAGCAAAACTATTTGTTTTGAGAAAATCAGTGATTGGTGCACTGATCGAGCTGTAGCATTTGATGAACCTTCGGTAGTAACCATCGAGGCCAAGAAATGAATGGACTTCGCTAATGGTGGTCGAGCATGGCCAGCTTCGAATAGTTTGAACCTTGATCTCGTCGGGATAGATGCCCTGACTCGAGATGATAAAGCTCAAGAATACGAGGGTTGGAACCATCTAGGAACACTTTTTCGGGTTGGCAAAAAGCTGGTTCGCTTGGAGAGTCTAAAATACTTCTCGTAAATGGGGGAGGTGATCGGTTTGGTCCGATTGTAGATGAGAATATGATCGAAGTAAACCACCATAAATTTGTCGAGAAAATGGCGAAGTGCCTGATACATAACTCTCATGAAAGTGCTCAGTACATTTGACAATCTAAAGGGCATACATTCGTCACCCGACTTGATGTGAACCAGATGGTATTTGTAAAAACCTGTAAACTCTTTGCTAATTTAAAAATAATTATCTAACGAATAATAATAATTTTTTTTTTCGAGTTTTATCAAGAAAAAAACTTTAATTTAAATTTACGTGATAAGTGCAATAAATAAGTTTATATAACATAGGATATTGGTACATAAATAAATATTTTTTTCCTTCTTATTGTTACGCACGTGTTGTAAATAATTTGATTAATGGAATAGAGACATTTAATAACATGCACATATAATTTATAAGAAATCAAACGTAATACGAATACTTGTATATTTTTACAAGAATATGCCTAAAAATATAAGCGAATAAATTGTACATTCTTTGAAATCGTCACATACAAATGCACAAGTGACAATTTATGAACCATAACATTAAGGTCTCGTGACACTAAATAATTAAGTCTGAAATCTCATATTAATTAAATAAAGTCACTACGTTCGCGAAAGGAATTAACATAATGACTTCGGACTCACAATGACTCGTTACACGAACTTAGAAATGTCACCCATGTAAGTAAATGCATGAGATAAAAAAAGATCGTTTCACTATGTTACTAAGTCGGTGCCATAGAAGATCCGGAGACGCCTTGAATCCCTCCGATCTCGCCTCTTATCGAGGCGTTCCCTTTTCTATCTCTCCTTCGATGTCAAGCTCTCACTCGCCTCTCTCCCTGAGTCTTTATCTTCACCTTTTTCCTTCCTCGAAACCACGCGCACCCGATTTTCTCCCTTTCTGCCTCGGTATTTCCTCCTCTCATTAATAACCCCGCTCCCTTTTTCCTGTTCTTCCTCCTTTTTCCCATTTTTCTCCTTTCTGTCCTTTCGTAATTCCCTCGACTTGCTCTTGTCCTCCCTTCTACTTATTGCCTTACTGTGCAGGGCACATCACTGTTAATGGAAGAGAGGAGCTCTGTCGCTCTCTTTGACTTTAAGCCGAAGCCCTTGATGCTTTGTACGAATGCTCGAGTGGCTCACGTCACACCAATGTTTTTCCTCACCACCTCATACTGCGTCCCTCTCGTCTATAAATAGTGCGCACCACACTTCGTCTCTTCCTCTTGCTGTTAGTTACTCATGTGTTGAGGTAGATTCTGAAATTTTACGAAACGAGCACCTTTGAAAATCTCTGGTAACAAGGAAGAAGAGGAAGAGAGGTGGTAGACTCGAGTGGTGGTGGTGCACAACCAAGTACTGATCGTGACCCTTGATCTCTTACTGGTAACATAATAAACTTAAACGATTCGATCGTAGGATCGTTCTGTTGCTTACATCGTTATTTTCCCTTTTCTGTGATTTGCTTGCTTGTGTTCTTGCTTTGCTGTGCTGGTCTGTATTGATGTCTGATGTCTTGGTTTTGGTTAGTGCACTCTGATGGCAGTGGCCATCTAGCCACTGTCGTGCTTGTGAACTCGACCTCCATGCCCCCTGGCATACTAGTTTGATCTCTGTATCGGTGAATCTCGGTACCAGTCCTGTTTTGAACTGATACCAGTACGCATTCTGGGTTTTCTTTTGCTGGCACTTAGTGCCTTTTGGGTTTTATTTGCTGGCACGCAATACATGTTATGCCTTGTTTTGTACCGAGATCTTGTCCCTTGTTTCTGCTTTATTGGTTAGATACCAATTGGACCCTGATTTACCGATTAACTGATACCTCTCTGGCTGGTTGTTGTACTGGTACACTTGTTGGTCCTGTATCCCTGTTGTTGCTGCACTGGTTTACCAGCACCAGTGCAGCCACTACTAAGATGTGCTGGGTTTGTTGTTGCGTGATTTATTAAGGCCCAAAATGGTGCCTGGGTCAGATGGTTTTGATTGGCCCTTTGGAAAATGAATAAAAATAAAATTAGGCCTTTGGACAACTAAGGCCCACTGGACCTTCTGGACACTTGTTGGATAAAAATAATGAACAGGCCTTGGGCTTTATAAAGGCCCACTAGGCCTTTCTAACCCTGGTTGAAATTTAACAATACGTTGGCATATCGGGCCCGCTTGACCCAACAGATACTACACGATCTAAATAATGAAATAATAAAGATAGTTCTAAGTATTTTTAGGCTTGGGCTCTATTTTGGTAGAGTGGGGTATATACAGATATTACATTACAAAATTAGCGACACGACCCATAATACTTAGTAACTAGACCCGAAAGGTTAAAAGGGGACCGAGAAAAATGTATAATTGGGAAATGACGATTATAAGCCCGTGAAGTGAGAGCTACGGCGATGACGTATAATATATATACATATAGGTATATAAGTATAAATGTATACACATAAATATATATATATATATATATATACCTATATGAACATATACATATACGCGTAGATAATAATTTACGCCCGAATCACCACCAACAAAATTGGACTAAATATAATTATATATATAATAATATATATTGATCATTTTTTTCTATATCACAATGTATACTCAATTAATTATGTATAATGCACGAACGTAAGTGTGGCTAAGTAATAATATAAGCATAAATATATATTTATCAATTTCTCTATGTTATAACTAAATACGATACACATAGACGTATATAAGTAATATTTAATACAATATGTATACTGTACACTTAATTATGACTAAACAATTAGATAAACACAATAACCTATATTGATCAATTTTTCTATAAGCATAATACCAAAACACACTTATAATTATTAGAATATTTTATTCCTTATTTGCCTAGTTTAAATAAAAGTCCAACTAAAAGTAATTGAATTTATAACATGCTTTCATCGTGATGTGTTTTATTTATATTCTGCACATTATCGTCTTGACGTCACATTTAAATAATGGGAATAGTAACACACTCAGAACAACACTTAAAATTAAATAAAAAGGGAAAAAACATGTGATTGTACACACACTCGCTGTGCAGCACGGACACTGCACGCGAGACTTGACTAAGTAAAAATATTGGATAAAATAAATTAGGAGCATCAAGGACGTCTCAAATGACGTTACCTTTTCATTTGATTTCACTTAATTTACAAGTCCTTTGACTAACTAAACAAACCCGAAACATATAAATAGGAGACTTAGTCGACTCAGACTGACACACAGGGGACGAGACTGACGCTGCTGCATACGACGCTGTGCCCAGTGCGAACGCAGTAGAGCTTTCGTAGTTACGACTTCTCTCTCCATTCCAGGTGTGGATTTCTGGGGATTATATATCCCTTTCTCTCTAATTAGGACCTACCAGACTTACCTAAATTGAACTACGATACCAAACTACCTATAATTGTTAATCACGCCCGTAGAACTTGAACTGTCATATTCTCATACCGGTAATTGTTCTCAGTGTAGAGTATGCGTGTCATGTGTGAAGTATTGGAGCTATTACGTTCTCTATATATTTCTATTAGCCGATGTTTCGAGATCTTCTAATATTCGAAGGGCTTCCTCCTTTGGCCCCTAGTTGGTACAGAGGAAGTCTGGGGCTCCCCTTTGGCCCCTGGTTGGTATAGGGAGTTTCTTTTATTATTATTATTCAAACGGGTAGTCGGTTTCTTATTTTCGTATAACGGCTGAGACCGAGAGTTTATGTTTATTATTTTCTTTTTGTGAGGTAGGCTTCTCGGTTCGCTTTTGATCGAGTGTGTGCTTTTATAGCCGCTCTATTTTTACCAAGGCGTTTCGTTCTAAACTCAGAATTAAGTTAGATTGGCGTCTGATTATACTAGACTCGTCTAACGATACCCTTAGATTTGGCGGCTGACATACTAGGCCCGTCTATGGGGGCGAATCCTGAAGTCCTACACCCGGGTTTCAAAAATTTCATCCTTTGTACATTTTTCTGGGAGTTTGATATCTTCTCATATTAGTTATTGTATACTACTATCCCTCATAAATATTTTGGATTTCTTTCTCGTATCGTCTCTTTGGATAGATTTAAATGGTTGTTTATATTGAATAATGGTTAAACAAAACACAACTTAGGTGTAGTAAATTGATATAGATAATCTTAGTAAATGTGATTGGTCCAACCTTGAATCGGATATAATCCCAAAGGCTGGACCTTAATCCACACTGAGTAATTTTTATAAATTACACACGTTCCACCGTTGGTTGTGGGGTCCAGGTACGGAGCAGGAGTCACCTAATGTGTGGAAGAGAGCGTTAGGATGGTGTATCCAGGCGTCCTCCGTTTTGTTGAATCGGATCCTTGTTTTATTTTTTTTTCTTTTGTTAGGAGTAGTTTGTAGTAGGTTAGTGAGGTCGTTCCCACGTCCTTTGATGGGATCGTCCTCCCCTATATGTATTTTATTTTTCTTTAAGCTTCCGCTGTAAAACTTTGTACAGATCCTGGATTATATATATATATATATATATATATATGTACTTGTTGGATGTACATGTATTGTGTGTTCAATGTGTGTGCTTTTCACTTAAAATTTATGTATAATAAAATAAATCTAAATATCAAATTCTTGGTAATTAATTAAGCCTTTTGTGTAGTTGAAATCAAGTACACGTGGCAGAATTTACACCCATAAGATAGTCATTATTTCTGGGGTGTGACAGTATCCGCTCTTTAAATCGAATTTTGAGAAGATTGTTGCTCCTCTAAGCTAATCTAACATGTCTTCAAACCTTGGTATTGGAAACCAATACTTGTTGGTGATTCAGTTAATAGCTCGACATCAACGCACATTCGAAACGTCCTATCTTCTTCGGCATGAGTAATGTTGTCACAACACATGGACTTATGCTCTCGCGCACAAAACCTTTGTCGAGGAGCTCTTGCAATTGCCTTCAGAGCTCTTTGTGTTGATTTGAGGACATTCGTTAATGAGCTTTATTCGGAAGGATTGAACCTGACACCAAGTCGATTTGGTGTTGGATATCCCAAATTGGGGGAAGTCCATCTGCAACTCCCTAAAACATCTCGGTAACTAGCCAGAACTGGTTCAACTAGTCGAGGGTACTTCTCTTCTAGCTTGAATTATGTGAAAGTTATCGAGGCGGTGATTAAGCACATACCTGCTTCTTCCAAATCGTGCTCAATCTCATCGGTACGCACACACAATATTGTCTTTATCAAGCTCAAAAAATCCTTCTGCATCGATAAAATGTGTACCTTATTGTCTCCTATTTATAGTAAAGATGTCTTCGTCCGTCGTACACGGCATGATTGTCGAATTTCCACGGTCGCCCTTAGATGAGGTGTGAAGCATTTATCGGGACAATGTATGCTCAAACAAATGTCGAGTAATGCGGGCTAATGGAAAACTCGACTTGACATCATTGGTTGACCATGATCTCGACGTCCTTATTGACCCAACCAAGCTTGTATGGGTGCGAGTGTGCATAAATTGAGAGGTTGAGCTTCTTCACTACTTCCTTGGAGATTATGTTCTCCAAACTTTTGGATTCATTAATGACATTGCACTTCTTACCATTGATGAAGCACTGATTTTTGAAGATGTTGTGCCTTTTCCAGTTGTTCCGATTTGTGGGCTAGACAAAGTCTTTGTGCAACCAAGCTTTCCCGAAAAACATCTTCGGAATTGACTTCATAGACCTCATCTTTGTAAGCATCTCACTCTTCTTCGACCTCGGGATAATCATCTTGATCAGCAAACTGAACTCGAGCATTCGGACATTCATTGGCATAGTGTCCAAGGGTATGACATCTATGGTAGCAGATGTTAGCTTTGCGATCACTCGGGTTGTTAGTGCTCGAGTTAGTCACTGGTGGGTAGTGCGAGAGGAAGACAGGTTGGTGCTCGATTTAGCGAATGGTTGATCAGCACTCTTTGCAATCTCAGATTGGTTTCGACTCGGGAACAACAGATTCCTCGTGGAGAAAGTGCGAGTTCGGGATTGATGTTGCTCGATTGCTTTAGCTTTGGATTGAGCCTCAGAAACTGTATTGAAAGTTTAAACAATCAACACGTCTTGGATTGGGCCACGAAGTCCATGAAGGATCGAGCCACTCATTGGTCATCGATCTCATTGAGTTGGTTTCAAACTTCCAGTTGATAGAACTCGAGGGTGTACTCATCAACACTTCTCAATCCTTGGGTGAGGAACTGAATTGTCGAAACAACGTCTGTCAGTAGTTGAGGGGCAGAAACTCTTGGTTCATCTCCTGTTTGAGTTCAACCTAGTCGGTTAGTAGAGGGAGGTTAGCGGTACTTGCTTCTCTGATGGAGTTTCTTTCAACTAAAAAACTTCTTCCACGGTGTGAGTCTAGTCGAGGAACTCCCCGAGTTTGAGACTTCACGAAAAGTCAGGGATCTCGACTCAGAGACCACTATCCCAGTGTCGATCATGGATTAGAGGGTTGTTTACGTTTCGATGGTGACAATTGTCTCGGTTTTGGTTGTCATTATTGTCTCCATTTCGGTTGTCATATGGATTGAGGCAGTCTAATGTGGTCGTGATCATTTTTGGGTGTCGTGGGCGGCTGCTTCTTCACGATATTTTCGGTTATTGTCCTTCATGCGTTGGATCAACAACTCTTGGGATTTCATCATTCGTTCCAAAAGGACAGCAATACTAGGATCGTCCATGAGCGTATGAAATCGGTTTTCTAAATTAGACATGTGAATGGGGATGAAGATGGTATTTGGTGGTTTATGGGGATACAACTTCACGCAAGCGCAAATGTGGTTGTCGAACGTGTGCTCTCATCTTACTTTACCCTCTTCGGCGACCAAAATCTCAACTTCGCGAGGACAGTAAGAGATAACTGGTTTAGTGGAATAAGAAAACACGAAAGATAACTGATAAGTAGCAAAAAAGAATTTTCGAAATTCTAAAGGAAACTAATTTTCATTCAACAAAAGATGATCTTACAAATGACACAAAGTTCCTTTATATAAGTGAGAAATTCTAAACATGGTAGTGCTAAAGTAATTATAGAATTAAATCTAGGAAATGTTTAGGCTAAACATGACTCTCTAAATATAGCAAGAGGTGATGTCGGATATCAAATCCTGATCTGAATCTGAATCAGACTCGGATTGAATCCTTGATTGACATCCGTCACAAAGTTTAAAATGCTATGCCGGGAGCTTAGGACATATTTTTCTTGATTAAAAAGCTAGATATCTCATATTTGTTATCTAAATTAACTAAATTAAATCAAAATTAAGGGTTTTACGACACTGCTCCCCTTTTCTAATCAAATTTGGTTGTTAGTATTTGTTTGACTTTACAATATATCAAAATTGATCTAAGACGTGTTAGACGAGTTCATTAAATGAGATCATATTGTTGCCATTCTAATTACTGTTATCAACTCTAGTTATTTTGTAATAGAAATTATCAATTAATAACTAGTTCTGCGAATAAATAACTAATGAAATTTATATCCATAGTACATGCAGTAGTTGTCCTTGTCTTATGAATAATCATTTTGCTTTTTGAATAATTCTCACATCATATATTTTTCTGACTTTTGTAAGTCCACGTCACCATCCGTTAATCCAATCTAATAGGAATTCTAATGAAAGAATCCTTATCTTATCAAACTAATTTTAACAAAGTAGGATGACAAAATTGAGGCTGTGGAAACTTGAACAGAAATAGTGCATGCTGAGTCGAAAGAGTATATTAATTCCATTTTTTTAATTGCACGTGATTCATCGTGATCGTGATCATACTTTTTGGTTTCAAGATTAATTAATTGTTATGTGTTACATGATATACTAAAAATGCTACATTAATTAGTCAATTAAAAAAATTACGAGAAAACCTTTCATAGAGCACTTTCTCCTTCGGCACGACTTCATTTTTGCAATTTCATCACTAGTATTTCTGTCAGAAATGTAAAAAAAAAAAAGATTGTCCACTTTTTCAATGAATATACATTATATTATTGAGTTGTGCTAAAATATTTCATAAAGCATCAAGTTACATATATATTTTAGATTTGTATCTGAACAATCGGATCTAGTGACATTGGCATTTTCCAAATATTTCAAGAACATTTTGGAATAAGAGGAGGAATATAATGCCTCCACTTTTGTGTGTCTTTATAATGTCTCTAAATCTACATCATTCGTTAAAATCAATTAATGATCTAGATTTAAATGCATAAAAATGTGTGCATGATAAATGATGTGGATTTTAGAGGTAATATTGAGACAAGCAAAAGTGGAGGCATTATATCCCTCCTCTTGGAACAAAAACATAATACACACAAGATGTCATCCGGCCTCGCATAAAAAATGGACCCAAGTGACCTAACTCCACTAGTACATCCTTTCTTCGTAGACGAAATAAAAAAAAAGAATATTTTCAATGGCAAATGATAAGGCATCTGGTCTAGATGACTTCCCATCGATTTCTTTTTCAACATTACTGGGACATAGTAAATGCAACCATATGCAAGGTGGTCACGTTCTTCTACAATAACAAATTCGATCTATGGCGGCTAAATCGGGTATACATCACCATGATTCTCAAGGTACGAAACACATACAAAATAGAAAATTTCAGACTGATAAGTGTAATACTCGTAATCACCAAACTACTCTCTAATTTGACGACCGACAAGCTACAAGCGGTATTAGCACTCATGATATCGCAATCACAAACAACATTCATTAAGAGAAGCAGCTTGATAGACACCTTATTGGTAGCATGAGGGTCCATCGTCCTCCGACAAAAACTGTAGGTGCCATCGATTGTCTTCAAAGTTGATTTTTTTTAAAACCTTTGATACGGTATATTGGACTTCCTAATAGATCTTCTACGGGCTAAGGGCTTTCCGGATAAGTGGATCACATGGATCTGAAATTTGCTAATATATTCATCCTCCACGATACGAGTTAATGGCCTAACATGCCCTCTGTTCTTTCACAAAGGAGACTACGCCAAGGAGACTCACTGCCCCTACTCTTCATATTGGTAGATGATACTTTACAGTCCCTTCTGGATAAGGAGAGCCACCGCCTCTTCTTCATGCCTTCGCTACACCTAACGATGTTTCAACTCGCGAATGACACACTCATCATCTTGAAGGCACACCCTGACAACCTAAGGGGCACTATGCAACTACTACAAATATACGCTCAGATGATCAGGCTTGCCATTGATCCATCAAAGAGTACATTTGTGCCTATCCACATACCACCCAACCTAAAACCTATGGTCGAACAAATACTAGGGTGTACATCTGAGGTCTTCCCGATAAAATACCTGAGACTACCACTTACAATAAGAAAACCAACAAAGAAAATGCTGCTACCGATTCTAACAACAATCCAACAAAGACTCCAAGGATGGAAATGTGGAATTATCTCCAAGGGCGATAGGCTCATTCTAGTCAACTAGATGATTAACTCTCTTGCACTACACTACATGCAAGCATTTAGGATATCAAAATGGCTTGTATGCCACATCGAGCGAACCAAAATGCGATTCTTTTCAAAATGACATGTCAATGCCTCAAACGAAGGTTGCCATGTCAATTGAACGACAATATGCCTCTCAAAGAAGAACGGGGGTCTTGGATTCCTAGATCTAAGGACACTTAATATAGCTCTTTTCTAACCAAATGGATCTAGTCACTGTACGGAGGTAAGGAATCATTACATATCACTACAACCTCCCCCACATCCACTAGGTCAACAATGGAAACATCTTTTAACTTTTCCTTGTTCTTCTTAAGGGATATCCTCTCTCTCCTCTCACTTTTGCCCTTCCTACGATCGGCGACCACAACACAAAACAATGGAGCACTCGCATGGATTAGGTCTCCCACTGGGACATACTTGGCCAAAATAACCTACCAAGTACTTATTCATCTGAGAATAATCTCTAGCACGACTGAGATAATTTGACACAATAAGTCAGCTCAAGGTTAAGATCTTCGCATGGATGCCCGCAAGAACATGCTATCCACGACACAATACATCCCAAATACGAAATAAGAGTGCCAATATAGGTGCGTGCTTTGTCAAACACATATCCTCGAGATGACAAATCACCTCTTCTGGACATGCACCTTACCTAAGACCTTATGTGGAAGTATTATACCCTAAGCAAGTATCAATCACCACGACTCGATCTACGAATTCTGGGTACGTAACAAAGGCTGGTACATCAAGGAAAATGCACAGAATTGGAATACATACACGCAAACGATCCTTTGGTATTGTCTGGACGGAGCGAAACCACCGCACTTTTGAAGGTACGGAACGACCAAGAGACTTCTTACTACTGCAAACCAAAAAGGAAACTACTACAAGACTAACCAAGATGTAAGCCCCAAGGGCTGAACAAAACGGACACAACGCCGGGTCACCTGTCCAACATATATTTCGTTCTCTTTTTCTTCATTCTTTCCTTCCTTTCCATCTTTAATTTTAACAATAATTTTGTCAATTAATATATTAAGTAGGTTAAGTCTACTTCTTCATAAAAAAACATTAATGAAAATTTTTATGTTAAAAAAAGTTTGTACAACTTATGCTGATATGTAGTGATATGCCATAAGCCCTCGGCTCTCAGCTCGGTCACTGTAAATCCTCTGTCAGATCCAGCCCTGATCCGGCCCTTAGTAAGATTTTGAAAGGGCCGGACTCGTTCCAAAAATACAGGCTCCTATTTATCCGACCCTTTCAAGCTCCGACCCCGTCCGACGCTAATCTAGCCCTCTGCAATTTTTATCCACGCCAGCCCCTCAGACCCTTATCAATCCTCTCACAATTAAAAAAATTAAAAAAAGAGAACAAAGTCTTTATTATCCGACCTCTATTAAGTCCTCTTTAGATCCGATCCTTATTCGATCTTTTCGTAGGCCCTCTAAGTCCGATCTGACCCTTTAGACTTTCACTACTGATATGCGATAGATTACAACTATCCTATGGAATCGACTGAGAATATGACACGCAATTTCAACTGCTACTTGCTGTTATTTTAAATTGTGCAATTTAAATTGATTGAAACGAGTACATTCACATAATTTAATCGAAGTTATTTGCTTACTTATTTTTATTTTTTACAAAATCTTACTTTCTCAGTGAAAATTAAAGACATAATAGTATAATACAGATGCGCCTGTCGTCTTTGACCAGAAATAAATAAAGAGAGAGATGGGGTCATGGGGATGGGATGAGCAAATCTGCTGCTTTCTCTGTACTGTACACTCATTGACAAATTAAAGCTCAATTTGTGTAGATCTGTTTGTTGTTAGATTGTTAGAATACCAACCTTTCTTCTTTCTTCCAAATCCATCCTTCTCCTCCTGACTCCGACATTTCTGCTAAAATCAACGACTCTGACCTCGATATATTGTGACACTCCGAATGTACAAATGTATGCTTGCATTTACCAGAATATATAAACTTTACAGAACCTTAAACTAAGTGAGCATAGTTATTTATTTTCTGAACTCACTTTTAAAATATTATTTATTTATTTATTTTGTCCATAGAAAACTCACTTTTAAAATATTATAAAATTAATGTATTATTTTCTGAACTCTCTGTTACATAGAAGCAATTGCAAATAAAACAGTAAAAAATATCTAAGTTTTAATTGTCAATAAAGTTTCAATGTGTGGTCACTGGTCAACAACAAACAACTTAATTACTTGAGAAATTTAAGATGTTAAATGATTTGCTCTTTTGAGTTGCTCCGGCGTTGAATGATTTCTGCTCCTACTTAGACATTCATTGTTTATTAACATTAAAAACAAAAATGATTGTTGCACTCTTTCTTTATTAGTTAAAAAATAACAGTTAGTCGTGGATATTCAAAAATACAAACACTCAGGGGCGGATTTAAGGCCTGCCAGGGGTAGGCAAGTGCCTACCCCTGGAATTTAAAATCCAACAAAGAGCCCAATTAAATAAGAGAAGCGCCTACCCTTGAAAAAACCAAGTGCCTACTCCTGTTGTCTGAGCCCAGCCCAATTAGTAGTTTAACAAAAAAAAAAAGCCTGTGTGCCTAAATCCTGATGCAGCTTCCCCTTCCAAGCAACGCCCCAATAAAAAAAAAAGCTGAGCTGGGCAGCTAGCCTAGTCGCTCAGCGCCTCAGCCAAACAAAAATAAAAAAATTCATCCCACCTCTTCTTCGACAGTTCTGTACTTCGGTTCACATACCCGATTTCAAAAAAAAAAGAAACTGAACCCTAAGTCCCTAGACGCCGCCTGCCACGATGCCGCCGCCGTGCCGCGCCGTCGTCCGTTGCCCCGTCGCATCGTCACTCGTCGGTTGTTGCCCCGTCGACCGTCGCCAGTCGCCATCCGCGACCCAAATCCATCAGAGTATCAGACAATAGACAACCCGTTAGTGACTGAAGTGCTCGGTATATCGTTTGCCTGGTTTCCCTGAGGAAATTGTGTGGGGAAGTGCTCGGTATATCGTTTGACATGGTCGTGGTGCCAATTACTCCTTCCCAGTTCCTCTTCCATGATAGTGACCGAAGTGCTCGGTATATCGTTTGCCTGGTTTCCCTGAGGAAATTGTGTGGGGAAGTTCTCTTTTCTCTTGAAACTTCGTAAGGGGCCACTCATGGATACAAATTGAGGAGGCTTTTTCATTTGTAAGGGACCGGTGTGAGAAACAAACGACGGGTTCGAGAAGTTCTCGTCTGATGGTATAGTCATGGATGCACTTCTTACCATGACTCGCTTTAATTAGACATTTTTAGGTAACATTGGCATAATGTCTTTCTCACTGTCCTTCTCTTGATCAGACATTTTGAAACCTGGGAATTAGGAAGGTGAAAACTATAAACTAAGGAATTATTTGAAGTTTTTTTTTTCAAAATTCGAAGAAGCTAGCTATATGTTCCTCAAAGAGAAAATTTATTGAAATAATCATTAATTCTAAGAGATAAGGCGACAATTGAAACCTAAGGGGAGCAAAAATTACCTCGCAGTTGGAAACGAGTCACTAACGGCGGGTGTATAGTAGAAAGGAGATCAGCTCACCATAGCCATGAGAGTATCGACCGTCGTCAGTCGCCACTCGCCATCAGACAGCAGACAATAGTCGTCCACTACCCCACGCGCTGCGCACTGCGCTCAGACTCCGGTTGCCCTGCCCACTGCCCCACGTGCCGCCACTAGATGTACAATTGTGCCTACCCCTGGATGAAATCCTGCATCCGCCACTGCAAACACTAATATTATTAGTGTTGAAATTTAATCAAAATCGACTCTAATTATCATAGTTTAGTATAGGCTTTGAAAAATGACACTAAAGATGATTAGTGTCGACTTTTTTTTTAAATAAACTGATCACTCAACAACTTTCAATGTTGAATTTTTTATTTGAAATACTTGTTTTGAATTTTTGAAAGTGACATATTTTATGTATAAACACTAAATATTTTATTATTATTTTGGGGTCATTTTAAAAAATTCTAAAAATTGAAAATTTTGATATCCCACAAGATTTTGATATAAAGAAATTATTGAACATGACAAACCAAAATTTTTACTGCTCGTATGTGAGATTTGTTGATCAAGCACTGACTCATTGGTGCTTAATCAAGCACCATAACCCAATTATATATATATATATATATATATATATATATAGAGAGAGAGAGAGAGAGAGAGATAGGCTAGGGTGTTCCATGGAGCACCCTAGCCTTTCTCTATATATATATATATATACAAATGTTATGGTGCACTACGAAGTCATGATTAGTTTTGGCATCATTATATGAACAAATTTCATACCACTTTAAAAAATTGTAAAAACATTCTAAAAAATGAAAAAAAAATTATCTCTAGTGAGATTTCAGTATGGAGATCGCATTGGACAGTTTGGATCAACTGTTTCAAATTTTCTTATTTGAAATTTGATTGTGATGCCAAACCTAATCATGGTTTCGTAGTGCACCATGGCATTTCTATATATATATATATATGAGGAGGGATCCGTAGTCGCCATCAATTTCGTAGCCGCTCGCAACCACTCCATCATACCAAGTGTAAATCGTCGATCCGGACCGTTGAAACATTCTTCATACTAATGTAGACTTGGAGACCAAATTTTATAATTTTGGAGTTTTTTTACTATTTTGTCGGAAGTATTGAAAATTGGATGTTTGTAAATCGCTAGATAAATAAATTTTCAATCCATCTGATAAAATATTAAAAAATTCAAAAAAATGTACAATTTGGTTTCCAAGTCTATATTATTATGGAGAATGTTTTCAATGAATTGGATGTTTGTAAAAAAACTTGCCATAATATGCAAATTCAGCAATACAACCAAGGAATAAAATTCGTCCATTTTATGAACTTTCAGTTTAGTGAAAGTGGAGATGGTACGATTCAGTGGAGGTACAAATTCGTCCATTTTTGTGCCTGAATAAAGGGGAAAAACTCTCAGCTATCATGTTTAGTATAGTAACAGAAACAACATGATAAAACAATAGATAAATTTACCTTGTTCAATTTACCAGTTGAGAATGAATCACATTATCAAGCTGTGCAAATAAAGTTAGAATTGAAGTTAACAGAATTGTTTGGTCCTTCTTGCAAAAATTTAACAGAATTGTAACAAAACATAATTGTAACAAAATTCAACACATGCTGACACCATAATGGCTGACTTTAACAAATCTACAAAATGACACCTTGTCCTTCGATTTTTTCTGATTATTACTACGAATGTTGAATCCAACATGACCATCATATGCAATGTAAAAATCATATGCTTCCTGGACTATCTCAAATTTCATACCAACACAAGGTTGCAATTTTTCCTTGGTTGTCTCAAATTCATCATCTTCTTGTACTATCTCTACTTCCTCATCTTCAAAACCAACATAAGGATCATCTCTATCCATCAGCTATCCATGTACAGAAGCACATCCGTTAGAAATTCAAGCCTTCATACATAAATAAAATGAATTTAATCACATTAAGGTAATATGTACCCATAGGTCTATGCGGTCATTATCATCTTTGCTGGATGAGTCTAAAGTAGAATTGGAGCCAACTGAGACTGCTACACTACTACAAGCAAGTGGTCTCAACATCTTAGTATCAAGGTGTACAAATAAATTTAGAACAATCAGTGGCATCATCAGTGAAGGTATTATGGAATTTAATTAGTTAATTATAGTTAACAAGTTGTGCAAGTAATTAATTAGTTTAATTTAATTAGTTAAACACTGAAACACCTACTGGGCTAGAGATAGAGATATGTGCAAAAGTGAAAAAATAAAGACGAGATGAAAAAATAATTATAGAAGTAGCCTTAATGAGATCCAGCACTTGTGAAACTTACTGTTCTAAATCACATCATGATCAACTCTAGTGAGTAGCATGTGATGCGATACAGGTCCAATAACAAATTTTCTATTCAAAATCACATCCTGATCAACTCATCAACTAATAAATTGTGAACCGTAAACAACACATCAACACATCAACTATAACATGGCTTGTGTGGTACTGAAATTCTCCACTATAACTTATTTCCAAGAAACGAGCCTGAGTCGAGCAGCTCAGCTAGGAGAAGCTAGAGAGAGCTTGGAGCGGCAGCGAGCGAACTAGGGTTCTTCCCTTCGGGTCTGGGAGAGAGAGAGGCGAAAAAAAGAAAGGGACGCTCGCGACTAGTTTCGTCCAGTTAATTTAATTTCTGAAATCAGCGACGTCATCCAACTTGAATCTAGATAAAAATCGAACGCACGGGATGATCAAGCACCTAAGGACTAGTGCTTGATCAAGCACCATAGCTCAATTCTATATATATATACATATATACATATATATATATACATATATATATATATATATACATATATAGTCTTGCTAGTGTGCTTCCTTAAGCACTTCAGGTGAAACACTCAATAATTTCGATATATATATATAGAGATCACACCATAACCTAGTTATCTATATATATATATATATATATATATATATATATGCTATGGTGCACTACGAAATCACTCTAAAAAATAGTAAAAACATTCTATAAAATGAAAAAATGATCTCTAGTAAGATTTCAATATGGAGATCGTATTGGACGGTTTGGATCAACTGTTTCAAATTTCCTTATTTGAAATTTGAGTGTGATGCCAAACCTAATCATGGCTTCGTAGTGCACCATAGCATTTATATATATATATATATATAGAGAGAGAGAGAGAGAGAAAGGCTAGGGTGCTCTATGGAGCACCAAATCGCTCGTGCTTCACATTCGTTATATCCAATTTGAAAATTTCAACGACCAATTTGAAAATTTTTGAATTTTTTTGCTATTTTTTTAAAGAGGTAGAAAGGTTGCTAATCAAACGGTTTCTAGACCAACAAAAGTTGCAATTTTCCCACCCCTCTAAAAAATAGCAAAAAATTTAAAATTCAATCTCCAAGTAGATTTTAATATGTAGATCATGTTCAACAGTTCGGATCGGTCGTTGGAATTTTTTAAATTGGAGATACGATGTGGAGCATTAGGGGTTTGGTGCTCCATGGAGCACCCTAGCCTATCTCTCACTTCTTTCTCTATATATATATGTATATATATATATATATACACATATATATACATATATATACATAGAGGGGGGATCCGTGGCCTCCTCTCTGTAGCCTCCTGCCCTATTTTCCATCAAAATCAATGATATGGCCGATTCGGACCGTTCAAAATATTACTCATACTAATATAGACTTGGAGACTAAATTTTAGATTTTTTTGAAATTTTTTACTATTTTATCCGACAGGTTGAAAATTGGATGTCTATAAGTCGTTAGATAAATCCAATTTTCAACTCGTCCGATAAAATAGTAAAAAAAAATCTAAAAAATCTAAAATTTGGTCTCTAAGTCTATATTAGTATGAAGAATATTTTCAACGGTACGAATCGACAATTTTCGTTGATTTTGACGAAGAGGCTAGAGGAGGCTACGAAAAAGGAGGCTAATGGATCCCCCCTCATATACATATACATATATATATACATATATATAGAGGAGGGATCAAATGACAACAACTATGGTGACACCAACATAACAACAACCATTTTTTTCATTTTCAAAGTCCAAATTATTGATCCAAACCGTTGAATATGATCTCTATAATAAAATACACTTGCAGATCAAATTTTACATTTTTTTGAATTTTTTTACTATTTATTAAGACGGGTGCAAAAATATGCCAAAGTTACAACTACCTGAATCGTTGAATTTTACACCCATCTTAATAAATAGTAAAAAAATTCAAAAAATTATAAATTTTGATTTGCAAGAGTATTTTATTATGGAGATCATATTCAACGGTTTGGATCAACAATTTGAACTTTGAAAATGAAAAAAATGATTGTTGTCATAGTTGGTGTCATCAAAATAGTTGTCATTTGATCCCTTCACATATATATATATATACATATAGTCTTGCTAGTGTGCTTCCATAAGCACTTCATGTGAAACACTCAATAATTTTAAAATCTACCGTTTGAAATTTTGATTTAAATAACTCAATAATTTATTTATATCATAATCTTGTTGAATACTATTTTTTCCATTTTTTTATTTTCTAACTACGTCTAATAATTTTTTAAAGATGATCCTATTTGACATAGAAATTAAGGTATTTTTATTTTTTTTTGGCCAACTTTCAAAGATGGATGGACGAGATGGCGGAGAAGCATCACCTCATGTCTCGCCACACTACAGAGATGCACAACTACGTGCACCAGCAAGGGTATGTGCCGAATATGAAGCTGAGACCGCTCCTTAGCATGTAGGTCAACACAGGAGGACCTCACGTACTCGACGTTCACCTCATGAGTCTTCACCACGCCGTTCTCCACAACAATCGCCTCGACAGTCATGATTCTTTCACGACTTTGTGAGCATTTCTTACTCATTTTTTTATTTATTTATTTTTCTTAGCTTACTTCTTTTTGCACCAAGACGGTGCCTTTAGATAGGCTTTGGGGGTAAACTGGGAAATCGTATTGTATCTTCAATTACTTTTTTTAGGTTAGGAAAATAAAATCTTAATTTGATGCAAATTAGAGTTCAACAATACAATTTTTAGGCATATTAAAAAAATTAATTTCCTATATATTTTGTGATTTCAATGGTATAACATCATGGCACACGAAAAATATCTTATTTTTCAGCATTTAGGATTTAATTGCATATTTACTTTATGTTTCTGCATAATTTTTTTACAAAAAATAAAAAATGTATAAAAATAATTTTTTGAGATTATTATTTCGCTAAACAACTTTTGATTGATGAGTTTGACTAATTCACTCATTTTAAATTGATCTTTGGTCAGAAATTCGTTGTGCTACTATTGTTGAATCATAGTATTTTGAAAAGGGTTTCCTTCACCAATTTGAGTTATGATAGCTTAATACTTGTAGTCTTTGAATTAAAATCTTGTTTTGCAATGTGTGAGCCAAGTCTCAAATGCGTTATGCCAAGAGTTTCCGAAAGGCTTAGTGCATGTAGGAGACTTTTCGCGAGACTCAGAAAATCCAGCAATTGAAAAGAAATAAAAAAATAAATATCTTGATCCCTAGCAAGTTCATGAAAATCAAATCAATAAATATCTATATTAGAGAACTTGTGAAAGGTGAAAAGAAATGATAAAAATAAATTTAAATTAAGGATTTTCTGGAATTGATTTGCACTTGTAGAATTGGGGAAAATAATTCGGGATTTACTAATTCTAAAGTATTACAATAACTTGTTGGTGTAAGTGTAAATTGTGTACCCTTGATTTAGAACGCTTACGAACTTGATAAAAGTAGAACAACACATTTTTTTTAATTTACCAAAGATTTTGACGAAGGGTTTGTTCAGTAGCAGGTTTATAATCTGACAAAAACATGTTCATTAATTTTACATGTAGTTTAGAATTTACTTATTTTTATTTTCTTTACTTTAAAAAAAATTGTGCCCGTGATGTGAAGATGTTTGTTGAAAAATATTTCGAATAAATTTCACATTGTATGCCTATAAATTGAATTGTTTAAATACTAAATTGCCTTGAGAAGCCGAATTGTGATATATGTAGATAGATTTGATTTAGATTTCATAAAATACCCTGGTTGATTCTCATGAGTTTGGACTTGCTTGAGGACAAGCAAGGATTAGGTTTGGGGGAATTTGATAAGGCTAAATTATGCATGCTTTTATATAGGCTTTATTATGAAGTTATTCAAGTTTTGTTTAATTAGGATTAATTTGTTTAAAAGTCCAAGTTACTATCCTATGTGTGCTTTAATGAAGGAAAATAGATAATTTAGAACAAAACAGACGTAATTAGACACTTTGGGACAAGCAGGAATGAAGAGTGGAACAAAATGACTTCCAGTCAAGTCAATTGCGGTCGCAACATATCTCATTGCGACCACAATCAACCTTAGCAGTTCGACATTTCAGAAGACATCAGCTTTCCAAGTCTATTGCGGCCGCATAACATCTCATTACGGCCGCAATCAAGTGCTACCTAGTCAGCCAAAATTAGAAGGGTTTTTTTTCAAGTCAATTGCAGCCACAAGGCCAATATTATCGTTGCAATCAAGCATGCAGATTAGAGACAGAGAGGCCGCAGTTTCATACCCAAGTCCATTGCAGCCGAAATAACCAGTGTTGTGGCCGCAAGACAGTTAAGCTCCAGAGTTAGCCGTCAAGTCAAAGGCCATTTCAAGTCCATTGTGGTCTCAAGATATTTCATTACGGTCGCAATTAAACTACACAAAACCAAAACCTGTAGTTTCTAGGGTTCTATTTTTAGGGTTTTACTTCAAGTATAAATACCTATTTTTTCTCGGTTTCAAATGTTATGATTTTTAGCCAGTTTACAGAGGGTTTGATGTTAGTTATCGTGCCAAGAAGAGAAGAAGAAGAAGAAGAAGAAGAAGAAGAAGAAGAAGAAGAAGAAGAAGAAGAAGAAGAAGAAGAAGAAGAGGAGGAGGAGGAGGAGGAGATCAAGTCAATTCATCGCAGAAATTTGGTTTATCAACTTTTTCTTTTTCTTTTCTATAGAACTTTTCTACTTTGTTGTTTTCTACCCCTTAGCCATGTCCGACTAACATTATATTAGGATATTATTAAGAATGACATGAAACTATGTTATATGCTTGTTTGATTTAGTATATTATCAGAGAATTATTTATGACTTGCTTTCTATTTTAATTGTTTGCAATCTTGATCAAATTGCACATATTAGGATTTAATATTTACAATTGAGAAATTGAATGTTAGATCTTGACCGTAGGAAGTAGGGTAATCAATAAACTAAGTATCGAAACTTGACCTTTATTGATTGCTGGTATTACTTAATTGTTTTAACAAATTATACCAAGTACCGAGAGGAGAATTACAAGAACTTAGAATAATTAATACGATAGATCTTAAAGAATTTAGGCTAGTATAACCAAGTACCGAGAGGAGGTGAAGCTAGTGCTAGTTAAAACACGGTACCAATATAGATATATCTCTTGGTACTAAATTCACAAACCATACCTTCATATAACTTCAGAAAGTTACTACCAAACAAGTATCAACATTAGTATAAAAGTGTACCAATAACAAGCTTCTAATCATGATCTATAATCTAGTTAAAAGCATAACTTAGTTTATGTTTTTAGTTTAGAAATCAAACACCAAAACAACTTCAATTCTGAAATCTTTTCTAACTTTGATTAAATTTATTAGAATATGAAATTAGAATGACTTGTCCATGCAGATTCGACCCCTAAGTACTACAATTGAACAGTTTTATACTTGCGACCATAATTTAGAAACTAGGGTGTGGGAGATCCGAAATTAAGTAATGATGATCATGAAAGTACTCCTCAAGAAATTATAAAACCAGTCCAAATAAGAAGATCCACTAGAGAGAACAGATTTACTGGAAGATTTGCATATCTTCAAGAACATGAATTTGACATAAGCATGTTTGAAAATGACTCAAGAGATATCAAACAAGCTATGGAAAGTTCTAACTCTCATAAGTGGATCGATGTGAATAATGAAGAGATGAAATCAATGAATGACAATGATGTGTGGGATATTGTTCCTTTGCCTAAGGACAAGAAAATCGTTGGTTGTAAGTGGATTTTCAAGACCAAACGGGATTCTAAAGGCAATATTGAACAATATAAAGCACGTCTTGTCGGTAAGGATTTCACACATAAAGAAGGCATTGATTACAATGAAACATTATCTCCAGTGAAGATTTGTTGAGAATCATATTGGCACTGGTAGTGCACTATAACTTGGAGCTCCACCAAATGAATGTAAAGACGGCTTTTCTCAATGGTGACATTGAGGAAACCATCTACATAAGGCAACCGAAAAACTTTGTGGTCGGCGATCCAAAGTTAATGAATGCATATACCTTAAGTTTTGTGGGAGCAAGTTCACATTTATAGTCTTATATGTTGATGACATACTACTAGCTAGTAATGATAAGAACATGTTGCATCAAACCAAGAACTTTCTATTTAGAAACTTTGAGATGAAAGATTTTAGTGATGTCTCATTTGTATTGGGGATAGAGATACTAAGGGACAGAACCAAGGGCGTTCTAAGATTATCTCAAAGAAATTACATTGATAAAATGCCAAGTAGATATGGCATGAAAGACTGTAAACCAGGTGATACACCCGTGACTAAAGGAGACAAGTCCAGTCTTGCTCAATGCCCTAAAACTAATTTAGAAAGACTTGCCATCAAAGACATCTCCTATGCGTCCGTTGTAGGCAGTCTCATGTATGCCCAAGTGTGTACTAGACTGCACATAGCCTTCATTACGAGAATGCTAGGGCAATATTTAAGTAATCCAGGAATGGAGCATTGGAAAGTTGCGAAGAGGGTGCTGAGGTACCTGAAAAAAACACGGGACTATATGCTCACATATCGGAGAACGAAAAAGCTCAAGGTCATTGGATATATCGATTCTGATTTGGAGGCTGCATAGATAACATGAAGTCGACATTGGGATACATCTTCATGATGGCAGACAGAGCTGTGTCATGGAAGAGTGCTAAACAGTCGCTCATAGCACCTTCTACCATGGTTGCCGAGTTCATTGCATGCTACGAAGCCTCGAACCATAGCGTGTGGCTCAATAATTTTGTCACTAGGCTACAGATAGTTCCTACCATCCAGAAGCCACTTATGTTGATGTGTGACAACAATTCAATCGTACTCTATGCGATAAATAACAGAAGCTCGACCAAGTCTAAGTACATAGACATCAAGTTTCTGACAGTAAAGAAAAGAGTACAGAACAATGAGTTGAATGTGGAACATATCGGTACAAACTCCATGATTGCAGATCCCCTTACAAAAGCATTATCATCCAAGAAGTTTCATGATCATGTTGCTCATATGGGCGTAGTACCTATGTTACGATAGTTTAGGGAAAATGTGGGAGTTTGATTTTGTTTTTTTTTTAATGTTTCATACTATGTAATTTGTAACAAGTTATGATATATGCAAATTATATTTTGAATCTCATAGTGTTCTTTCCTTAAATTTTTTACCTCACTAAAGTTAACAAATAAAGGGTGACTCGTTTGTAAATAGGCACGTAAAATCACACTCTCGTGTAATTTCTAAGCTATATGATCAAAGTCTAATTCATGTCATCCAGAAGTATTTTGTACTATGATTTATATCAATAAAGTCACGAAGAAAATGTGGTGACTATCATTTAAGTCTTGTGCTGGTATGATTGGTGGACCGAATTATTTGAGAAATACGAATAGAATGACAGAAAAGTTTAAAGTGATCTGGCCAGATCCAAGACATGTGTAATCAAATGGACCACACTTGTCCATGTGGGAGATTGTTGGAATTGAGACGTCAATTCCAATAAATTAAGTTTGTACAACGTGTTATATGATTACAACATATTATGTACTGTCACTAATGTTACGAGGAGCAACATGTAGAAATGCCGCTAAAGGTGATTAATTAATATTCAAGGCATTATATGTATTTCACCAAGATTTTGGGCACGAATGCATATAGAACTTAACCAAATTGATTATAATTATTGATGGACTGATTATGATCAATTAATGTATATATGGGTCTTAGCGTAAAGTCAGAAATATTTTTTGGACAAAACCAAACTTAATATGGATTAAAGCCCAAGAAAAACAACACAAAACGAGATCTATTGGAGCTGCAATAAAATTCATTGCAGCCGCAATACAGTTAGAGAAGATGGCAATAAAATCAGCCAAGTTTTGGCATGGTTGATTGAGGCTGCAATGAATCTCATTGCGGTCGCAAGAGAATTGGTGGGAAGTTGCCAAGTCTGAAATTGCCAAGTCTATTGCGACCGCAATGAGATTCATTGCGGCCACAAGAGACCTACTGTAAGGCATGTTTTGACTACCTAGATCTCCTGTATCTTTTTGATTGGATAATATAACTTTTTGTACCAAATTCGTGGATGTATTTACAGCAGTAAATCTTAGAATTTGGAAGATAATGGAGATAATATAATTACAAATATTTGATGAATATTTGATAATTAATTTGGCATCTTTCCAAGATACACCTAGACCCCTATAAAAGGTTCGGGGTCTCCAAACGTTAGGGCTAACGATTACAGCAAAATTTTACTGTTGATAGGGCACATGAGTTGTGCATAGTCACCTACACACTATCCATTAAGTGTTAGTACTCTGTCGAGAATTTTGTGACAATCAGAGAAAAGAAAGGGCACATGAATCGTTTGGAAGGACTCGTCGGGAAGCACGATGTGAAGCCGCTTCCGTGATTTAAGATATCTTCGATGTTGATTGGATTAGAGACCGGAGATAATGTAAAAGGAGATGAAAAGTAAGTAAAACATGCTTTCTCCCTTTTATTATTTCATTCATGTCGCAACGATTTATTTGATTGATTGAATTACAATTGTATTAGATTAGAGAATTGTTAATTAATTGATACTCTAATTGAATTGCACAAATTAATTATCCAACACGCTAAACAATGAGTTGAATTACAATTGTATTATCACCTAAGATGTTTCATGATCATGTTGCTCATATGAATGTAGTTTCTATTTAGGAACGTTTAAGAAAAATATGGGAGTTTGATTTTGACTTTGTTCTATGTTATGAAACTTGTAACAAGTTATATAAATGTATGCAAATTACGATAAGTTTGAAATCTCATTGTTCTCTTTCTTTAGAGTTTAAATTTTGGAGAAAAGATTAAGGTGACTCAATTTTGACCTCATTGAAGAAATGATTAAGGTGACTCAATTTAATATCTAAACTATATGTCTGAATCTGGTTCGCGTCTTCCATGTGTATTTGACACTATAATTTAACAAAAATAACCACAAAGTGAATGTGTGGAACACCGCATAAGTCTCTTGTTGTTATAGTTGGTGGACCGTGTTGTTTAAGAGATAATATTAAAAAGACAGAAAATTTATGCATGCAAATAAAGTTAAACGGTATATGTAATCAATATGATCACACTTGTCCATATGAGAGATTGTTAGAATTGAGACGTCAAATTCAATAAATAAAGTTTGGACTACTTGTTATATGATTAATATATCAAATATTGTCGTAAATATTACGCTTAGTAATTTGCTAGGTATGCCATAAAAATATGATTCATTAAGGCATGACATAATACATATTTCGCTAATATTTAAATACCAATACATATAGGACAATAATGAATTAATTATAATTTTTGTTGGACTAATTATAACTAATTAAACTAATACTGGTAAAATAAGTGCCAAAGAGATTAAGATATGATTTGAGAATTATACAAATCAAGAAACAAATCAAATGGGCTAAAAACATACTCTTTGCAGGCCGCAAGAAACAAGCCTATGGACCGCAAATGGAGAGAGGAAATGGTGAGATCGAGTGCATCAAGTGCACTTGGATTCACTCCTTGCGGACCACAAGAGAAATTTATGAATCGCATGAGAAGATTTCCAGAGCACGAATCTTGCATGTTTTGCACTGCTTCATGCACAAATCATATCATATCATGTACACAGATGTACCCACGTTATGGAAATGGTTTAGACAAATGTGAGAACATTATAAAAATTATTTGACACAAACTTTGTTATAATCTCTTAGGTAAATGCATGATATTGCACAAAGATTATGGAATCTTTTCAAGATTTTGAAGGCACTAGCACTTTAGGGGCTGAATTTTCAAGATATGCTAATGTAGATGGTTTAGACAACTGTGAGAACATTATAAAAATTATTTGACACAAAATCTTGTTATAGTCTCTCAGGTAAATGCATGATATTGCACAAAGATTATGGAATCTTTTCAAGATCTTGAAGGCACTAGCATATAAGGAGCTGAGTTTCGAAGACATACTAATGTAATGTTAGCTGTGCATGTGTTGCACATTAGCTCTATGTTTGCTCTATTCTGTTAAGACAAAAATACTTTTTTTATATTCTTGAAATTAGAATAAAATTTAGCATTAACACGTACGACCCTGGAGTACCCATAAGTCAACACAAGAAATTAACAAGGAACACGATTGTAGCAAGACGCACATTTTATTCCATCTGTAGTGATTTCTTTGAGAAGATGAAAAGTACGTTTTCGCTTGTGCTAAGTAATTTAATATCTTAAGTCTTACACAAAATATTTCACAATTGGTTAATTAGAATTTGGTTTTGTTTCCAAGGAAATTGCTCCAACATACAATCTATACTGTTGGATACTACTATATATAACAAAAAAATAACCGTTAATATATTAATGTGATCTGCCTTTCGAAATATAACCTAGATGGTTATCCAAGTATTTACTAATTGGGTTTAGATAAGATGAACTGAAACCACAAATTCACAACTGAACTCTCAAAACATAGTAAAAAATAAATTAGCAAACCCCCAAATTTAGTGGTTATGATAAGATTTCCAGCTAAACTTCCAAAATAGTGTAAAAATAGGCTTGAACGTATATCTCGGAAAATAAACTTTGTACCACTTATCCTGTACCACTACCGGTGTATAAATACAGCATGGGAAAACAGGTCTCATTGCCCCTATCCCTCCTCTCCATTCCATCTTCATTTGGGAATCTGAGGGACCAGTAGATGTGAACCACGCACACTTGAAAACAAAGGAATCGACTCCCTTGCATCCTTCAGAGCTCGTACGTAAAAGCAGTGCAACAATGGCCAACGTTGAATCCGGAGAAATCGAGAGACGATGCAGCGCCAGGACGTTCGCCTTGGTTTGCGGCATTCTTGCCTCGATGACTTCTATTGTTCTTGGCTATGGTAAAATTAACCACCAAATTAATTCCTCATTTATATATTAGTAATTAAACATGATCACTAAATTTTATATAATTATATATGTGTGTGTCAGACATCGGCGTGATGAGTGGTGCCACTTTGTTCATCAAGGAGGACCTCAAGATATCCGACACACAGGTTGAGATCATCTCCGGTGTGCTGAACCTGTACTCGCTTCTCGGTTCATTTGCTGCTGGGCGTATCTCCGATTGGATTGGGAGGCGGTTCACAATTGTCATAGCAGCTGCAATCTTCTTCGCTGGTGCCATCCTGATGGGTTTGGCCACAGACTTTGCCTTCCTTATGGTTGGTCGTTTCGTGGCAGGAATTGGTGTCGGTTTTGCCATGATGATTGCCCCTGTCTACACGACAGAGGTTGCGCCGGCTGCTTATCGTGGTTTCCTCTCCTCGTTCCCTGAAGTTTTCATCAATATAGGTATATAGTGAATTGATTTCAGGATTTTATCATCATTGGGTTATCAATCTTAATTAAGATCAAATGATACAACCAGATAATTGAATGTGAACTCCACTAATTATTATCATTATCAGTACAACTCTCTCTATGATAAATTAAGTAATATGTAAGGAGTATTGTAAAGTGAGTTAACATGCCAATCTTTGATCCAATTAATTATAATGTACGCATGAATAAACAAATTACAAGTTTCTTACATGCATGTTGCACAAATTTTCTTGTCACATTGTTAACTACAATTTGTTTTCCTTTTTTTAATGATAGGGATCCTCCTCGGCTATGTGTCCAACTACTTCCTATCCAAGCTAAGGCTCGACCTTGGGTGGCGCCTTATGCTCGGCCTTGGATGTGTTCCAGCTGTCTTTCTCGGCATTGGAGTCTTATTCATGCCGGAGTCACCCCGTTGGTTGGTTCTACAAGGCCGCATCAAGGATGCGAGATATGTTTTGGATAGAACCTCCGAAACAAAAGAGGAATCTCAGATCCGCCTTGATGAAATCAAGAAGGCTGTTGGAATCCCAGAGTCTTGCAACGACGACAAGGTTGTCATTGAAAAGAAGAACCAATCCGGTAAAGGGGTGTGGAAGGAGCTCTTTCTTCACCCCACCCCTCCTGTCCGCCGGATCTTCTTGTCTGCTCTTGCAATCCACTTCTTCCAACAGGCTTCCGGTATCGACTCGGTCGTGCTTTACAGCCCCCGTATCTTCGAGAAATCCGGGATACACGACAAGAACCAAATGCTCGGTGCAACTGTGGCAGTCGGATTTGTCAAGACCATATTCATCCTTGTTGCGACTTTCATGCTTGACAAGTTTGGTCGCCGGCCTCTTCTTCTGACAGGTACTGGAGGGATGATCTTCTCCCTTCTGGGCCTCGGCCTTGGGCTAACCGTCATTGACCAACATCCGGATGCAAAGATCCCATGGGCTGTTGCGCTATGCGTCTCATCTGTGCTATTCTATGTGGCCTTCTTTTCAATCGGTCAAGGCCCGATCACCTGGGTCTACACATCGGAGATCTTTCCGATCAGGCTCAGGGCTCAGGGTGCAGCGATTGGTGTGGCTCTGAACCGCACCATGAGTGGCGTTATCGGCATGACATTTATATCTCTCTACAAGGCCATAACAATCGGGGGCAGTTTCTTCTTGTACATGGGGGTTGCGACGGTGGGTTGGATCTTTTTCTACACATGCTTGCCGGAGACAAATGGCAAGTCCCTCGAGGAGATTGGCGTCTTGTTTGGGCTCAAACCGGAGGAGATGACAGAAAAAGAAATCGAGATGCCAACCGAATCCAAGTAGGGGCCAAACTAGCTGTTTGATCATGTGTAAATCAAACTAATAAAATGACACGATCAAGTGGGTTAATTATTTGTTGTTATAACCCCTTAAACAAGAAGCGGAACGCTTCTTCAGTGTTTCATCTTGTTTATTTATTTGAAGGAATTACTTGATCTTTACTACTTTGTATTTGCTGGGTATTCTTTGAAATTAATGATCTTCGTTTTAATTATATGTGATTTATGTGTTATTTTCATAAAATTTGAGGTTTGCCATCAATCTTTCTCTCCACACCAAAAAAAAGATGTTATTTTCCGACTAATTACTGAGACAACAAAAATAATTCAGGAAAAAAAATATATTTTACTAAAGCCGCATCTCCTTCAGCTAATTTAACGTCTTCTTAATAGAACGTCTAATTGACATGCTTACATAAAAAAGAAAGAAAAATAAAAAAAACACCTAACTAATTGTTTGTTTTTATTGTTCAAATAATAAAGTACCTTACATTTTCGTTCTCCTTCTTCTTACGATAAATAACGATCTAAAATTCTATCCGCTTCTCTGTTTTTTTTTCATCTTTGTTTTGTAATTATTAAATTAGAAAATTCTTTACATAGAGTTGCAATGTTTAATTTTAAGTGTTTTTAAGGAATTTTCCACCGACTTTCGAACCTTCATTTTTTCATACGGAGCATACTAGCTGGGCTACTGGAAATTTGGTTCTAAAAAATTAAAAAATCGCTGGATCTTTTAGGCGAAAAAACCAGAAATTTTTGAAACAAAAAAAAATGAAAAATGAAATTTGAGATTCATGTTCTCAATCAGTTTAAAAGAAAATATTTTTACCTCTTTAAATAGATCAGCCCAAAGACAAGAGTGCCTGATTGGTTCATGTCCAATAAAATTTGCCAACACATTTTTCATCGAGTTGAAATAAATATGAACCAAATTTAGCATAAAAAGGGGTAATTGCACCATTTACTTGTACATGTGAGATTACATGGCAAAGAGTTATTTTAATAATTTTGATAATAATTTTTCTTATAAATTTATTTTGAAGATGCTTTCTTTTACATGCATGGGATTTTTAAATCTATTTATTTATTGCCTTCCTTCATGAAACTTGTTTGATTTTGTTTGATTAATCCGATTGTGCGAGGATTTGATCCACGAATTGACGATTCTTTCTTGGGAATTAGAATTTTGAACAAGTTAAGAAGAAGAGGGATTTCGTTTCGGTTGAGGTGTAGTGTTTGTACGTAATTAGAACCAGTACTGGTATCAGATTGGTATATGAGAGAGGGTATGTTCTCCCTTTGAGACACACCCTTTAGTTTCTCTCTTTCTTCATCTATTTTTCAACTTCATTCCTCTTTTTACTACTCACAAATGATAGTTTTGGTGGTACCATGAGAGAAGTGAGAACTAGAAGAAAACTTACTAGAAGCATGATGATCTTGATTGGTTATTGGTTGAGAGTAGGTTGATCTTCAAAGAACTTCTTGAGCTCTTGAGAAATTAGGAGAATTTTCAAAAATTTGGAGGCTAGGGTTTTGATCAAAGAGAACTCCAAAGGTCTAAATTCGATTTGAGTAAGAATACAATAACTTGGAGAATAAGGGTTTAAATAACTATCTCAGAACCCTTTTGTTACAGAAACCCATTATGTAGGATTCCAATCCGTTACAACGGATTCTCAGCCATTATAACAAGTCTCTCTCTTTTCTGTAACTCAACCAGCATTTAAAGCTCCAACGTCTAGTTTTTCAAAGTCCAGACTCGTTATAACGGTTTCCAGTCGTTATAATGTGTTGTCAACACGTTGCAACGGGTTACTGTAACGCAAGAATCATTTTTCAATTTTATTTATGGATTAATTTACTACTATGCTTCGAATTGAGTCTTTAATATTATTAGGGTTCAATTTAGCTATCAAATTATCTTTTGTAATCACGCAAATGCTCAGACTGAGTAGCAATTTGGATTTAAAGATCAAACAAGCATTACAAACATATGATTCAATTAAATGAGTATTAAATCATACATTTGACTACATGGCTCCCCTCAACATAATACTCAAAAGAAAATCAAATAAGGAGGTCTTGTGACTCTTTATACAATAGGTTTAGTTCCACTTGTGCTAGGCACATCAAATGGAACTACATTCTTTTCTTTCTTAAGACGACAAAAACATTCTTGATGTCCAAAATTCAGACAATATGAAAAAAGATAGTCTTGAGATTAATGTTGCTATGATCATAGTCAATTTCGTTCTTAGGTCTCTAATAACTCACCCTTGATCTAAATTTATCATTATAATTGCTTATAACTATTCTAGGATGATCAATAAGGTTGGAAGACATCATTGTATCTCTTTCTTTGATAATTGCTACCAAATTTGTTATAATCATTTTGCACATTTTTAGGGTTGTATTTTGGTTGAAAATCACCATTATACATTTTCCTTTGAAAATTGTTATCAAGTTTCTTATTATCATTTAACACATGAAATCTACTATTTCTATCTATAACATAAAGCTTTGATGATTGAACTCTATGATAGCTGATAATTCTATAATTATTTTTAACTTTAGGTTTGTTTACCACATTTTTAGAATTAGACTTAGTGAACTTGGGTTTCTTAGTGTATCTCTTGTTATACATATAAGCATGATTTTTAGCTCGAGTAGGTTTGTCAGTTGGCATAGATTGTTTTTCAATTGTAGAAGGTTGTTCCTTCACAAATCCAAGTTCGGTTTTGTCATGAGGACCGTGACCAATATACATCTTGTCATAGTCAATTTTAGTATTATTGTTTGATCTCTTAACAAACTTAATAAATTTTGAAGCTTAATGATGTGTTTCTTTTAATTCCTTTTCTTTATCTAAATTGATTTTGATCTCCAGGTCTTTTATCTTAGTTTTTAGCAATTACATCTTGGTCTTAAGATCATTAATCATAGCATATGTAACATCCATAGACTTTTTGGACTCATCAAGTAACTCCTTAAGCTTAGTCACATTAAAAGACTCTTGATCTTTATCCAAATCACAAGACTCGTCACAAGAATCATAATGAAACTTAGATCAAATTCTACTGTTTTAACTCGGCTAGGGGCCTCCATAATTGGGCACTTGTAGTCTTTGCCTTTTCTTGAGCTATCTTCTCTTTTGCACATACATCTTTATTTGCAAGACTTAAAGCTTTCTCAATTCTTCTTGAAATATCCATCTTTGGAAGTGTCAAAGATTTTTCAATCCTTTTTGGAATATCCATCTTTGGAAGAGTCAAGTGCTTCTCAATTCTTTTTGGAGCATCAATCTTTGGAGCGCTCAAAGACTTCTCAATCAACTTTAAGGTGACTATTTTTGAGATGTATGATGGCATCTCAAGTCTTCATGGGGCTTCTTATTTCTCTTTTGCATATGTATCATCTTTAGCTTGAGCCAAAATCTTTATGATGTGGATTTTCTTCGGATTCGTCATGCCTTGCTCCTTAATAACTTCAAGAGCTATCTCCATACAAGTCTTTTGTTTCTTTGCAATAAGGGTTAGTTTACTTTCTACTTTACCTCCCCGAGGTTAATTTCTTCTTCTCCATCTTCGCTCTCATAAGACTCACTTATTCAAGTAGCTTGTATTGCCTTCTTGTTAGTTCTCTTGAATACTTCTTGTGGTTTCATCTTTGGGGGAAAGATGGCATAGCAATTTTGAA
The DNA here is from genome assembly GCA_964058865.1 of Eleocharis quinqueflora. Classification (NCBI taxonomy): domain Eukaryota; kingdom Viridiplantae; phylum Streptophyta; class Magnoliopsida; order Poales; family Cyperaceae; genus Eleocharis; species Eleocharis quinqueflora. Next base: position 153,498 of record CAXKVX010000022.1, on the reverse strand, counting down.
TACTATGGCCTTCTTTGCTACAAGCTAGGCGCACCACCTTATTACCTTGAGCTAACCTCTTCTCATTCACTTTTATCTTAAAGCATATACATCCTTTGATAAACTTGTTGAGATTATCATTATCCTTGGAGAGCACTTGATAGAGGTTTTGGTAAATGTATTCACTCGAATCAAATTTGTAGGTGATGTTGTATGAAGATTGTGCAGGTAAAGCCAAGGTCTTGGAAGAGGTTGAGCATTTTGCTTCTTTGTGATTCTCCTCTGTGAGCATAGTTGAGCATACACATCTTCGGGTTGGTAAGGCATTTTGTTGTAGAGCCTTAATTGAGCTCACAATATCATCTCATCCAGGTTTCTTTGAGACCATTCGTAGAAGCTTACGTACAAAATCTTCATCACTAATGTTAAAATCTACTTCAACAAATTTATTTCTCAAAGAGACAAGTCTAAAGTAAAGATTCTCAAAAGACTCATTTTTCTCAAATTTCATGTTTTATAATTTTGTGGCTAAACCCACAGTACGAGTTTTTTTTCATGTGTTCATTACCCTCATATCTAAGTACCAAGGATTCCATATTTCCTTAGCAATTGTGGAATGAGTAAGAGATGAAGCAATGGTTTCATGAATTGAGGTAAGTATGGTGTTTATAGCATTGGCATCAAAGTATTTGAGGTCTTTGAACTCTTTGGTTAAGGTTACCATCGACTTCATACTTAGGTGTCCAACCATTCTCAACAACATTTCAAAGCTCAAGTACACTAAGGTATTTAACCATACATCGCTTCCAAAAAGAGAAATTCTAACATCATACTCCAAAGATTGGTGGTACTTTCACAAACTACAATTGTGTTATTTTTCACAAAACAAGATCAATTACTATCAAGAATTGATCTAATTAACTAGGTATGAATCTTTTATTGTGATACCATGTGAAACCCGTAAAATTTTGGACCAATTAAAACCTACATAACAATAAAAAAAATTCGTGTAAATAAATAAGATATTTAAAGGTAAATAAAATAATGTACAAATAAATAAAAATTTTGTAACAATATAAAACTTGCATATAAGTAAAATATTCTAGGCCAAATTATTTTTAAATAAATAAAATTGTGGACATATGTAATTTTAAAATAATGATGAAATGAAATAATGCATATGACAAAAATTTTATATGCAATTCAAAATGCATATATGCAATTTGCTTATATAAACAAAAAAAATTAATTAAATATGAACCTACAAAATTTTATACTAATTTTCATTATTTTTAACCATTAATACATTAAGTAAATAACCTTAATAAATAAATAAATAAAAGATTCAGCATCATATAGCGAGTTAAACGACCCGTTTTTAGTGCAATACAGCTTGCAACATCAAAGGTTGCACGAGTCTAGCCTCAACCGATCTAATAACTATCAATTAGAAACCCTAAAACCAACTCCAACTTGTGCTGCGACCAGAACCGACCCAATGAGTCCGGTTAGTGTCTTGCAGCAGCATGCCACACAAAGACAAGCACAAGGAGGCCATAAACCCAATCCCACTTACCCCTTTACCGCTCTCTCCTCATTGTCTGTCCCAAGACCCTATACACAATGGTGATGCGGGTCTACATGAGTTGTTGTAAGGATTGAAATAAGTGGCTATATGGATCGACACAGAGAATGGGATGCAGAAGATCTCGTCAACCAATTCGAGAAAACAAATCCCGAAATACAGATTTCCTCTCTCTCCTTAATTACTCCATGTCCCTTTCGATCCCACTTCACCTCTCTCGTTTCCTTCGCTCGACCTCTTGTCTTTTCTCTCTGTATTGCCACTCATGGCAATGGACACTCCTTATCTCCCTCTCTCTCATACCACATACTCATGGTACTTGAGTACGCCCCACTCCCAACTATTGCCTTCGTCTTCATCTGCCTTGGCTCGTTACTCCCCTGACACATAAACCCCTTCCACCAATCTTGTTGCATGCACCTTGCAACCCCATCACGAGCACTACCTCATATCTTCTATAAAACGACTCGAGACCTTCTATTCTTTCCCCGACTTGTGAGTCTTCTTTCCAGGAACTCGTCGCAACGACTTGGAAATCCGTTGTGACGGGTTATAACCTATTATGACGGGTTGATCATGCATTACTGTAATAGAAGGCTTTGTGAGCCTCTTATTTGCTTGCCTAAGTTGTCATAGTGCTCAACTTGACTTGTATATGATGTTGGAGACCTTTTCCATAATCAAATGTAGCGATTTCAACCCGCACTTCATCAAAACTCAATTGTGCAATGTTAGTACTTATTTATTTTGCAAATTGTCAAATCAAAAAGAGTTTAAGTTAACAATAAATACTTAATGAACTTAGATTGGTGTAATCAAGTATCATAAGGTGAAAGTTGTGCTAATTTAGATCTTGTAGTAACATAGAAATATTTCTTTATACCTACAACACTCCAAAAAATGTGCCTTCTTAAATACAAAAATAACGCTTTTATGAATCAATTACTTAATAACAAGAGTGAATATAATACCTAAAACTCAAATTCTCATCATATGCTTTCCGAAACATGTAAACCTTAGTTTTAGTTTAATTTAATTACATCCAACAACAATATGATTTCAACAACCACTTTTTAAAACTTAAATTAATTGCAAAAGATCTGAAACATAATACGACTTGTCTCCGTGAGTTCGATCTTTAAGTACACAGTTGTAATTGTATTTTTGCAACTATAAACATGTGAATTGAGGTTACTATTTCTTAGGTATATCAAAATTCCGTCATTGTTGTTGCCATTATTATTGTTGTTACTTTTAGTATTCTTCTCATTATCAAAATAATAATTATATCATTCTTAGTATTATTATTGTTATTTTTGAAATAATAATAAATATTATTACAATTATTTTATTATTATTTTCTATTTTTAAATATTGTTATTATGATTGTAATTATTATAGTAATAATAACCATTATTATTATTTACTTTATTATTATTCATGTTGTTATTATATAGTCTTATAATGATTATATCGTAATATTTGTTATTATATTATTATTTTGGTTTTTTTAATAATTATTATCATATTATTATTATATTATTATTCGTTAAAATAATAATTTATTACTTTATTTATTCCTTTGTCACTATTCAAAATATACAATTCAAATAATAATTTTGCTAACCCGAATAGTTAGAAATAGCACTATTTGAAATAAAAAATGTCGACATTTTTTTTGTCAATAACAAGAATAACACTATTTTTCATTAGCCCTAGTGTGATTCTAAAGAAAGTGTTGTTGGACGAAATCATTGTACCTCACTTTGCTCCACTTCAACCTTCTGCATTTATTATAAACACTTATTTGCGAGTAAAGCTATGGTGTTCTTAGGAGCACCAAGCTCTTTCGTGCACTTAGTTTAAAAACATCATCAGACACTTTTAAATTTCGATTTATCATGCTCAATAATTTTATTATATCAAAATTTAATAGGGACAAATTTTATATTTTAAAATTTTCTAAGTACTTTTTTGGATTAGCCAAACTGAGTTCAAAATAATAATAAAATAATCAATGTCTAATAATATTTTTATATTAAGAGTACATAAAAAATTAAGGGAGCTGATACGTAGATATTATATTTGATACCGACTATTGATACCGATTTTGTTATGCACATTTAGTTGAGTTATCATGCACATTATTTGAGTTATTATCCATGTTATTTATTTTAATGAAATAATTATACATATTATTGATTTTATTATGCATCTTTAGTTGAGTTGTCGTGCACATTGTTTGAATTATTATGCATGTTATTTTTGTAATGAAATAGTTATACATGTTATTTTTTGTACTGAAAATAATTATGATATAACATGCATAATAACTCAAATAAAATGCATAATAAAATCAATATCAATAGTTGATATGAAATGTGGTATACTTTATCCAAAAATTAATACTCATAAAAAATATCATAGTTTTACTCTCTATCTGCACGTGGAAGTACCAGATAGAGAGTAAAAAACAATGGTGGGGCGAATAAATAATTAAAAAAAAATACGTAAATAATAATAAAAAAGAGCAGCGTATAAATAGCTGACACATGAGAAGATGAGACAAAGGGTGCACATATTGACAAAGCGCAAGTAATTTTCTGTGAAAAAAGCGTACAATATTTGTTCAAAGCCCTTCTGACATAAGAAATTGATATGTATATGTGGATGACATATGGTATATATTAGATGTATCAATTTAATTCTGATATTTTAGTTTTATATTTTTACTTATTGTAAGAATATATCTATGTATAAGCATACATCTATTCTCATGGTATATATTTAAAAAATTTATTCGAATTAAAAAATTAAAATTACATGGATGTAATTCCAAATTTGACTCACTCTCTCTCTCTCTTTCTCTCTCTCTCAAACAAGAAATACTACAACAAGTTGAATTCTAATTTAAATGATATTTTTCAAATATATACACCATAAAAATTAAATGTACTTTATCTAATAAGTGTTATAGAAATTCTATATACTCATGACATGACGTAATACTGCGTCACTGTTCATTTCCACACTGGAATGAACGGTGTTTTCATTGTTCGTCGCTAGAGTAATTTTTTCCGTTGCTTTTTATTATTTCAATGATTTATTATAATTTTATTATTGCAATACGAAAATTTAAAATTTAACATTTCGCACGGAACGCGATTTGTACGTCTAGTACTTTATTCATTCTATACGTCGCAATCGGCACAGGAAAATCGGATCCTGCAAGAGTTGAATTTCATAAAATTCAATTTGCACTAATTTTAATACAAATAAATAATTCAAATCTGCTGCCCGCGTGGCAGGTGATGTAATTCCAAAAGGAATCAAGAACAAACTAGTCAAATTTGAGCCAGCTCTAGTGTGAACTTACATTTACCTGATTATTAGAATTGTGTAGATGGTTTGAATTCCTTGATTGCCTTTGTTTGGGATATATACCGTTTTCTTACAACCTTGCATTTCAGCAATTATTGCAAAAATTTCCAATATAATCAACATCCATTTATACTGCTTACTTCATTTGGAACCGATTTCACCGATTAGTCTTCTCTGCGTATCATGATGAGTCATCAGTCATGATGAGTTTTTTCTGAAAAATAAGATTTTGTTTTTATATAAAGCCACTCGGATTGTTAATGAAACTGACGATTTATGAATAAAATAAACTGGACATTATTGAATTTTTATGAAATGTATTATTTCTTGATTTTGATTGAAATTCAGTTCAAGTCTAACTGCTAAAACTGAATTGGACTAATTTTAAACAAACTATGAACAAATTATGGACTAATTGTGAACAAATTGTGGACTCAATGTGAGATTAAATGAAAATATGTTCAAACATCTCAATAGATCAATTAAGTTATAACTCTCTATTTCACATAAAAAGAAATAAGTTATTCAATACAGTGATGAAAGAACTTTCATTTAAAGAGGATTGTGCATTGTGATGTTCAAAATAAGACCCGCATGATTAACTTATGGACAATTATTGAACATTATTCGGTTATAAAATGAACTGAACATGAACTGAAAATAAGTAGATAATTATGGACTTGATTTGGTCGTGGACTTCAACTCCTCATCAACGAACTAAGCTGGACATGAACTGAAACTCATCCATTAGCAGTCCTACTCACTTGCCCAAGTACTTAATTTTTTAGTTGCTTCTTATTAATTTTTTTAAATTTCGTTGTCAGCCAAATTTTAATTCCTCGACCTTTCTCTTGAGAGGTTGCCTCTGCACTATACTAGATAACATAGATCTGAAAAATAAGAATCTAGTCTTAATTGATTTTACTAATTAACAGTTAGCACCACAAACTTTACATAAAAAGAGGAATTAGAGTCTTTCCACTCAAGAGGATTGAGATGAAAGTAAAAATAAATAAATTTATAATAGAAAAGAAGAGAAATTTGTCTATATGTCATTACATAACATGTAATTGTCAAAATGTCATTATATAATAAATAATTATTCAAATATCATCACATTTGATAATAATTTGTATTTACGTCATTATCTCTATTTTAACACAATAAAAAAATTCAAAAATACTCACAATATCTATTTTCTCCTTCTCCTCCTCCTTCTCCTTCCCCTTCCCCTTCCTCATCTCCATCCCTATCCCTGTTTCGTTCCCTCCACTGCCTCTTTGTTCTTTAACTCCCCATGATCGAAACGAGGCTGACCGTTGTAAATGGGGAATTTGACTCGCTTCTCTGTGATATGTACCAATAACATGTTGGAATTTGATGTGTAAGTTCAAGATGACGAAAATTAAAATTTTTGCCTCTATTTAACTAAATACACAAAGGATCTTATTTATATAACAATTGCAAGTAAGATTACACTATAACATTTCATCGAACACCTCTTGTGCATCAACAAAACAGAAAATAACACATTTATTTCTTGCACAAGAGTGGATAAAAGTTTATACCTAAAGAGATTGTCAAATCTCTTTGTAGAAAGGAATCGATTCCTCTTCTAGGTCTCTTGGAAACCATCGTCTTCCTTCTTCGGCCATGGAAGCACCATTGTCTCTTGGTTCACCTTGAACCTAAACAACAACCTAAAACACCCTTAGATAGATGGATGTAGAGGTTAGAGATTAGATCCAACCACCTAAATCTTCAATCTTCAATGAACAAACTGTTGAACCTAGGCGACCTAGGTTATGACCAAATTTCGGTTTATTACAACTACAAGGACTTATTTGCAAATTTTCACAACCTCAATTCCTAATGACAATTGCTAAATAGATCAATACAATTAATTGATATATTTCTCTAACAAGAATTTGCAACAATTAAATTGAGAGACCTTAATACCAATTTGGCTTAAATAAATTCTAATTGCGGAAGCGTATTTAATTCGAGCAATTCAAACAATTCAATTCTTCTCAATAAATTGTATAGCAAGTAAAGTAAATAGAGAAGAGATGAGAAATTGCAAACAAAGCAATCATGCACAAGAGACCCCGATATGTTAACGGAGTTCGGCTATTGACGAGCCTACGTCTCCGGGACTCCCGACCCCCCGACGCGGTAACAAGGTCGAGTCGTTTCCACTAATCAACAAGAATATCCATTACAAGCTTGAACTTGGTCTCTTTACACACAAAGGTAGAGAACCAAGCCAAAAGATGCACAAAGGCTAAAGAGAAATATAAGAGAATGGTCTCCTAATCACACTCAAGAAATTTGGCTAATTTAGAGTTGATGAACTTGAGAGATTTAGAGTAAGATCTAGAGCTTTTTAATGGTCAATAATGGTTGCTATAATGTTTTGAAATGATAGGCTAGGTCAAGGAAAGATGATACAACCCTTCCATATTTATATTGGATGAGTTTAGGGCTTGAAAATGTATCAAATACACGAACCGTCGTGTGACTGTTGTCAACCGTCACTGACTGTTGCCAACTGTCACTGCCGGTTTCCAACCGTCGTGTGACGGTTGTTCCTGGAAATTTTGGGCAGAAAAATGACTTCCGAACCGTCACTGACGGTTGCCATCCGTCACCGACGGTTTGTGTTGTTCGTGTAATCTTCAGTTCTTGAAATTACCATAACTTTTGATCCGTAGCTCCGATCGAGGTCATTTTCGAAGCGTTGGAAACGTCGCGATGAGCTCTACACTTGTTCTCAACACATCACTAGAAATTCTAAAGTTTTCCTTCTCAAATTTTGCATTCAAGTCCTAATACAATATTGATGCTTGTTCTTGAAGTATGCTTGCTCCTATTTTGCATCTCCAAGTTTGCTATAATGTCCTACAGAAATTCTAATACACAAAGCAAGGTAAAATTCAAGATAGTTTTGCAAATCGACAAACACAAAGAAATTGTTAGACACAACACAAACTATTTCATTTGATGACTAAACCTTGCAAGAGAAGAAGAGAACAAAAGAAGAGTTTCTTTCTACACAAGAGAAGAAGGGATGAATAGTAACACTATTCACGGTACTGTAGCGGCGGCTACTGTAGCAAGAGAGAGAAACAAATTTCCACACAAATTTTCTCAAGCATCCCCCTTTATATAGTCAAGCTCTAGGACACCTTTTGTGTTAATGATTTACACAAATGCTATTGACTATTCTCTTGTTAATCTCTAATTATATTTTGCAAGAAATTAATTTATGACTAAATAATATGATAATATTATTTTAATATGTGTTAATTATTATTCTTATAATGTTCTTAAACATTATACAAAATAATATCCACATATATTCTCATAAATTTATTTAATGATCTAAGCATGTCATTTTACATGACATATTACTTTAACATTTTATTACATGAATTTCGACTCATACATCATGAGATTAAATACATTATATAAAATGTAAAATGCGTGTTGTTTCTGTTCAGTTGGTGTGACCTTACAGAGGATCTACGTCATCTTGGAATATAATATAAAATACTTTATATTATGAACTATAAGAGGTTATATCACTACATTATAGTCTCCCAAACGACATAGTCGTTACGTGCTCGATCCACTTGATTCGTGTCTATCCTTGTCTCATGATATTTTAAATAATATGCAAAATAGGATCGTGTCATTTTTGCATTATATTCTTTTCTTGGTCTCTCAAGTGAATTATAAGTATAACTACATTAGTTATATTGCATGCAATATAATTTCACTTTACCAAGGGGCTCAGTAATATCATAACTCAAATAATTGAGGGACAATAATAATATTGACATATAAATTTCTCTCACACAAGTTGTACATAACGAATTACTATATCATTCCAATTATTTGAATGAACTTTAATAGTAATCACATTATATACTTCTCATGTGAAAAACCTACATGTCTCATATATAAGATTCAAAGACACATTGGAAACATTAATGACACAAAACACAATCCATATAATGCTCCATCTAGTTAGGTCATGTTCAGTATATAAAGAATTGTCATTTTATATACTCATGTCATTGAATGATAATCACTTATCAACATTTATAGAACTACAATGTACTTTCAATTGACATGACAATCTTCATGGTAAATAATGTTCCCTTTAATTACCACGATTGTGAACATATTTAGGATTATATGTTTTCATCTAAAGAGTTCTATTATTCAAGACCATGAGCATCTTCTCGAACGCTCCTAAAGATATAACATATCAATCTCAAGGAACATAAATGTATAATAACATTTAAAATCATAAACAATTCATAAATTCGTTATCAAAAAGATAACATTCAAAACACACAACCTTCATAACATCCTCAATTATAACTAATTGCTGCAATCCGGCTGGGATAACTATGGGGACTTTGATGCAGGCATTGTTTTAAAAGAATTGAGATTGCTCATGGAGTGTAAGTGTCGATCCACCTTACTGCAGCTAGCAGTTGGCAGTTGCATCTAGCATGCTGTTACTGGTTCATATAACTCCTTAGCTGCTGAGCATTGATTGAACAAGTGTGCCAAGCCGAACTGGGCTATAGAGGCCGGTATCATGCCAAATCGGGCTATGAAAGTCGGTATCAATTCCAAATCGGGTTGTGTAGGCCGGTGTCGTCCCAAACCGAGTTGTGGAGGCAGGTGCCATGCCCCACGCCGGCTGGTGGCAATCCACATCGGGTCGTGGAGGCCGATGCCGCCCCACACCGAGTCGTGGAGGTCGGTGCCGCCCCATGCCGTTCGGTGAAGGCCCTCAATTCACCCACATCTCTCTTTCTTAGAGACTTATAAAAATGTTGTGTCTCCATACTCGTAAATAAACTGTGTGGCGAGCGATATACCTGCAATTTGAGCACTCTAAACTAGAAACTTGTGAGGGCCATTGTAGAGCAAGCTCTAAATAAAACACAAGAATAGAAACTAGCCTTAATTGATTTTATTTATTAACAGTTAGCACCACAAACTTTACATAAAAAGAGGAATTAGAGTCTTTCCACTCAAGAGGATTGAGCTGAAAGTAAAAATAAATAAATTTAAAATAGAAAATAAGGGAAATTTGTCTGTACGTCATTACATAATCAAATATTCATCAAATATTTGTAATTATATTCTCTCAAATTCTCTTCCAAATTCTAATATTTACTGTTGTAAATACATTCACGAATTTGGTACACAAAGTTATATTATCCAATCAGAAAGATACCGAGAGATCTAGGCAGTCAAAACATGCATTACAATTGGTCTCTTATGGTTGCAATGAAACTCATTGCGGTCTCAATAGACTTGACAATTCCAGACTTGGCAACTTCATTCCAAGTCTCTTGTGGCCACAATTAATCATGCCAAAACTTGGCTGATTTTTTTGCCATCCTCTCCTACTATATTGCGACCGCAATGAATCTTATTGTGCCCGCAATAGATCTCATTTTGTGTTGTTTTGCTTGGGTTTTGATCCAAATCAAGTTGGGTTGAGCCCAAATAATATTTCTAACTTTACACCAGGACTCATATATACATTAATTGATCATAATTAGTCCATCAATAATTATAATCAATTTGGTTAAGTTCTATATGCATCCGTGCCCAAATTCTTGGTGAAATACGTACAATGCCTTGAATATTAATTAATCACCTTTAACAGCATTTTCACATGTTACTCCTCGTAACATTAGCGACAATACATGACATGTTGTAATCATATAACACGTAGTCCAGACTTAATTTATTAGAATTGACGTCTCAATTCTAGCACTTCAAGTTTGATGAAACCTCCCTTTTTTAGGAAATTTATTCTCGAGAAATGTTACATCTCTTGCCTCTATTTTTGTAATTATTCTTGTTGGATCGTCTCCAATAAATACATAACCCTTTGATTCCTCAGATTAACGTAAGAAAATACATTTTCTGCCTCGAAGACCAAGTTTTCTATAATTATGAGACTTGTCCAGAACATAAGCAAGTGACCCCCATGGACGTAGATGATCCAGACTTGGTTTTTTACATGTCAACAACTCATATGGGGTTCCTGTAACAGATTTCGAAGGTACACAGTTCAGTATATAGGTCGCAATCAACAAAGCATCTCCCCAAAATGAAATTGAAATTTTTGCATGCGCCATCATGGAATGGACTATTTCTAGTAATGTCTTGTTTCTCCTTTCAGCAACTCTATTTTGCTAAGGAGTTCTTGAAATAGTTAGCTGTCTAAGTATTCCTTTTCGATCACATAAACTCTTAAACTCATCAGAGAGGTATTCCCTACCTCTGTCAGTTCTAAGAGCCTTTACAGTAACATTTAACTGATTTTCCATCATAGTTATGAAATTCTTAAAACAACCTAAAGCATCAGATTTATAGGCTGATAAACATGATCATATCGAGTATAGTCATTATAAAGGTGATAAAATATATTGTTCCATGTCTAGCTTTCACATTCATAGGACCACATATCTCAAAATGAATTAATTGCAAAGTAATTGTTGCACGAATAGCCTTTCCAAAGGGCTTTCGAACAACTTTACCCGTTAAACAATGTTCACATGTTGGCTGATTCAATCTACTGACATGTCCTAAAAGACCTTCTATGGCTAATATGTTCATCATCTCTAACACAACATGACATAGTCTATCATTTCACTTAACAAATCAGAATCACAATTATTAACATTACACACAACAAAATCATATGAAGATGAATACAAGTATTAAGAACAATAAATCCATTATTTGAATAAATAGTACCACATAATTTTGTACCTAGATACAAGTTCATACCAACATCTACAAACTCAACTCTAAATCCATGTTTTAATAATACAAGTACTGATACAATAGTACGTCAAACATCTGGAGCATATAATACATCATGTAACAACAACTTATGTCCATTTCTAAACATCAATCCGCAAGTTTCAATTCCTAAGACTTCAACTATGTTCATACTGAGTGTTATATGGCGACAGTCTTTGAAAGTCACTTGATCCATTGCTATATGGTTTGTTCATACTGAGTGCACAGTCCAAACAGGAAATGTTTCAGCAGTCATTAAGCAAACTAGAAACAAAAATAACGGAAAATTCAGAATCTAAAACAAGTTTACTCACCTTCGGCTCTGTGCACTCAAGAGCGAAGTGACCCAACTTCCTGCAGTTGAAACACAACATCTTGGACTTGTCTTTCTGTAGTTTCTTTTTCTTGTTTTTCTTAAACTTTTTGGATCCAAATTTGCTTAAACCTAAACCAGAAGCACTATCAACATTTTTCTTGTGCTTGTTGCCATTATGGTTTTTCTTTTATACGTCAGAGGATACCGGATATGCTTCTTCAATGCCCTCCTCATCCATCAACCTATATTCCTCAAGTTCAACATGATGAGAAACTTTCTCAAAATTTCTTGATGTTTTTATTGTGCGTCATATTTACCCGCATGTGCTCTCAAGACTTAGAAGTGAACGAATAATTGCCTGCATTTATTGTTCGTCAATTAAAACATGTCCTGCTGCCTTCAGTTGACTTATCATGTTTGACATAGTAGTAAGATGCTGCCTTATTGAATGATCCTGACGCTTCTTATACCCATCAAATTTGTCAGCTGGCGCAAGCGGGTCATTGAAGTGCCACCGAACTCAAGTTTTGTTGCATCCCATATAGCTTTAGATGTACAAAATCGTTCAAAACGCATCAAGATATCATTCGACATACTGCTTAAAAGCATAATCGAGCAAATCTTTCATTTTCTTTTCAAGCGTTGTAAGTTGCTATAGTCTCTAGTAAAGCAGTCATTTCTGGTTGAGCCGTCACGTCGTAGATGGACTCGAGCACTTTCTGATCTTCCAGGAGATACTGAATCTTAAGACTCCAAACATCATAGTTTCGGTCATTCGATTTTTTTCCCTAGTTTAGATCAGTAATAATACTTTTACTTGCCAACATTTCTAACAAAGTAAGAGACAAGTACATATAATTTATTTGTCAGCATAATTACTAAAACAGATTCTGCCATACAATTAGAATTAATCTAAAAGTTAGTATCATTTCAATAATAGCATCGAAAGAAAATCTAAGATAACCAATCATCTCCAAAAAAAACTGAAATATACTACAAATAATTATTCAATTTATGCAAAATCCCATAACTTGTTCCCATAAAAATATCATCTTCTCCTATAACCCAGTTATAGACTTTACTAAGTTTCAAACAAAGTTTTAAAACCGAAAAAGACAATCTATTGTCTCTGATACCAATGTAAGAATTAATACGTAACATTAAATTATAAACATAAACATTTATTAAAGAGAAAGTCTTGCACAGAACCGACTTGTCTTCTTCTTACTGGTATTCTTGAATAAGTCATTTGTTTCCTCATATTGTCAGTAGAACGCATTCCAATCCTTGACGAGTGAACTGAGAACAATACTATTCAAAACACAGTTCAGATATCGAACTCCACAACTTCTATTAAAAGTGTAATAACTCTCTGGTGATCTGTACTTGCTGGTTTCTTTCTCGCCACCCTACTATTCTGATCTCAGGCCTATTTATAAACCTTAGAGAGTGTATCTAATATATTTGAAGATATTAGCAACTTTTTATAAATATTTGCACATTTGGCACATGTACCGAACACATCTGCAACATTTGGAACCTATGCATAACACATCTTCATATTTGGCAATTGTACATAACACATCTGCACATTTGGTACTTGTACCATCTATACATTTATACAATGCATATGTTTATTATTTCACTAATTCTTTCATTTAATACAATATTTGTATACATTTAGTGGATCGATGTATAGTGGAGGTCGGTGCCAAGCCACACGAAATTGTGGAGATTGGTGCCAAGCCAAACCGAGTTATAGAGGTCGGTATCAAGCCAAATCGGACTGTAAAAGTCGGTATCAACCCCCAAACCAGGACGTGGAGGCCGATGCTAGCCCACAACGAGCCATGGAGGCTGGTGCCATGCCCCCACGCCTGCTGGTGGCAGTCCGCACCAGGTCGTTGAGGCTGGTGCCGCCCCACACCGGGTTGTGGAGGCCGACGCCATGCCCCACGCCGGTTGATTGTCAGTCCACACCAGGTCGTTGAGGTCGGTGCCGCCTCATGCTGGCCTGTGAATGCCCGAAATTCACCCCTATAAATATAGTAAGTTCTACACCATGTGATATTGTACATACTTCAAAGATATATATAGTCTTCATCTACTCTATAATAATTACCCAGTTAAAAAAGTTAATTATTCCAGCAACCTGGCAAATGAGTACACTGACAGCAGGGGCGGAACCACTCTTGGAGCCCACCTGGGTCAAAGCACCTGTTTGGCTGAGAAAAATATTTATAGAGTCCTTAATAAAATTATTTTAGCAGTTCTAAATTTCTTTGATTCTGAACCCTCTGCACTGATTGCGGACTAGCAAAATCTAGTGAGGCACCCCTCTCAATATTTTTCTAGTTCCGCCCTTGACTGACAGGATTAGTTTTTTAGTCTGAAGAAGCTTATGTCAGTCTTTAACTAAAATCTTACTTCCAAGTTACAAATTTGAAAATTCAAACAATTTGATTGAAAACACAACAGATCAAATACAAATGTTCAAAGGGTGCATCTGCAAAATTCGTCTAGTACAATACAGCAATACTAGCCTAAATGCCTAATGGCTAAGACAGCGAATAGCACAGTAGCACATGTGTAGGTGTAGCCGTGTAGGTTAGTACTAGTCAACTGGCAGTAAAGCCACACCATTTTAAATTCAATATAATTTATTCTACATAATCTACCATCAGAACTTTATACAACCTTCTACCAAGTACACATGTACGCAGTTTAATAATCTTAAATTAACCAGTGAAAGGTCTTAAATGATTAAGTGTAAACAGTTGTAGATTCTTAACGTGAAGAAATAATTTAATTTTGTACTCGTCCACTGATTGGATCGGACCAAGCTTCTCCGTCTATATAACTTGTAAGCCACACCACAGGAGCTCTACAGAAGCTCACCATTAGTTTCCACACCTCTTCTTCTTCTTCTTTTCTCTCTCTCTCTCTCTCACACTTCATTATCTGACGACAATGGGGCAACCAAAACCAGATGCTAACTCAGAGTTAAGCCCCACTAACCTCAAAGGAGAAGTTGCCTCAGCAGGGAAGCGTCGCAATTTTCGCTATGCTTTTGGTTGTGCTATTCTTGCTTCTATGACCTCCATTCTCTTGGGCTATGGTAAAACCATCACTTAACACAAACTATATATTCTGTGTTTTCGCTCTTTAAATTAAGGACATCAAGTAGTTGTTTTAAGTTGATTTACTACTGTCTAACAAGCCAGAAGCTTTTGTCATGCTATTTAATTTACCAGTTCAATTAACCAACTATAACAGTATTACGACCTTTGTTCAAGGAAAATTTTGTACTTGGTTCGTTTGTCAGTCATTTCAGCTTATGCTCAAACTTTTGTTTGAAGTGAAGAAAGAAGGCCCACTATTTAGTTCCCATGTTGACGTATAAATGCTACAGTCAGGCATGTTTAATTTGACAGCTAACCTAGCAAAACAATTATTATTTTTTTATTGAGCATATGGCAGAGTTGTAATTAAATATGATTACATGTTGGATTAAAATAAGAGCATTAATGATTAAATCAAGAGAGTTGAAAATTAATTTGAAATGCAATTTCTTTAAGATTTTGTATTAATAATTCTACTTATTAATTAAACGCTAATTTGAAATTTTAATATATACCATCTACAGATATTGGTGTGATGAGTGGTGCTGCAAAATTCATCAAGAAGGACCTCAAGCTATCAGACGGAGAGGTCGAGGTTCTCCTCGGCATACTAAACCTCTACTCTCTGCTCGGGTCTTTTGCGGCCGGCCGCACATCAGACTGGATTGGCAGGCGCTACACCATCGTGTTTGCAGCCTCTATCTTTTTCGTGGGAGCCCTTTTGATGGGCTTCGCGATGAATTACGCTTTCCTTATGTTTGGTCGCCTCATAGCCGGCATCGGTGTTGGTTATGCACTCATGATTGCGCCTGTATATACAGCTGAGGTCTCACCGGCCTCGGCCCGTGGATTCCTTACCTCCTTTCCAGAAGTGTTCATCAACTCAGGTGTGAAATTGATATTGATTACTTTTTTGTGAAATATCTATTTGTTCTGAACTTTACATGTTACTTTAGTATAAACTGAGCTAGTAACATTCTTCAGCGTTTTAGTTAAAAGAGATCAGTTACTTTTCTTTTTTTGGAATAATCAACAAAATACCGAACAATTAATTCGAAGGTGAGTAAAAAAATATGAAAAGTGCACAGATTGGTATTGAATTGATATTTTCATATGTCATATTTGGTAAGGAGTACATTTTAGTGTTTTGATGAAAAATGATGATGATACTATACATTTCAATGTCATATCTTATTGCTCGTCTCCTAAAATCATCATATACAATCCTTTGTTAAGACAATATTTTTCAAATAAACCTCTCTATTCAATTAAATGTAACAGGAATCCTACTTGGTTATGTCTCCAACTATGCATTCTCGCATCTGTCCTACCAACTCAGCTGGCGTTTCATGCTTGGCATAGGTGCAGTTCCCTCTGTCCTCCTTGGTACACTTGTCCTGTTCATGCCTGAGTCTCCCCGGTGGCTCGTCCTCCAAGGCCGTCTGGCAGATGCCAAGGTCGTCCTTGAGAGAACCTCGGACACTCATGAAGAAGTTGCATTGCGTCTTGCCGACATCAAAAGGGCCGCCGGCATTCCCGAATCTTGCAACGATGATGTGGTGTCGGTATCCAAACAAAGCCACGGTGAAGGCGTTTGGAAGGAGCTTTTTATTCGCCCCCATCCCGCTGTCCGTCGGATCCTTCTAACTGCAGTAGGGATCCACTTCTTCCAACAAGCATCAGGTATCGATTCTGTGGTTCTCTATAGCCCGACGATTTTTGAGAAAGCCGGTATACATTCCAGCAATGCTCAATTGGGGACCACTGTGGCAGTCGGGTTCACCAAGACACTTTTCATCCTTGTGGCAACAGTTTTTCTTGACCGTGTTGGCCGGCGGCCATTGCTTTTATCAAGTATCGCTGGTATGATAGTGAGTCTTGCCAGTCTCGGTCTCGGGTTGACTGTGATATACAAACATGGCAACGAAACAGTCGAATGGGCAGTTGCACTGTCTATTGCCTCGGTATTGAGCTACGTGGCATTTTTCTCCATCGGGCTCGGTCCAATTACGTGGGTTTATACATCAGAGATATTCCCTCTCAGACTAAGAGCTCAAGGTGCATCTATTGCTGTTGCGGTTAACCGTGTAACCAGCGGCGTTCTCACCATGACCTTTATATCCTTATACAAGGCTATAACCATTGGTGGCAGCTTCTTTCTATACGGGGGTATAGCGGCAGTAGCAGCGGTGTTTTTCTACACATGTTTGCCGGAGACACGCGGCAAGACATTAGAAGAGACATGTAAGTTGTTTGGGCTCAACATTGACGAAGTCGAGGAAGAAGGCGATATTCAAATGGTGAAAGGAAGTGAAGGAGAGACTAAAGTGGCAAACTGAAAAAAAGTTTAGGGTTTTTTCCTCTCCTTTTTTTTAAAAAAGATTGAAGCTTTACTTACAAAAAAAAAAAAAAGATTGAAGCTTTACTTACAAAAAAAAAAAAAAAGATTGAAGCTCATACTTTCCAAGGTTCGGTGAAACAAGTCAGCATCAAACTATGACTTTGAAAAGTATGATGACTGATGAGAAGAAAACAAGGCTACCATGCGCGCTTATTTTTCCTTTTGTACTATATTATATGTATTATGCTAGAAAGTAATGATAGGAGGTCCCATTATGTAGTGTCCACATAGTCAAAACAAAAAGAGAGAAAAGATACGTCGTTGTTTGGAGAATGTTGTATTAAGTTACGAATGCCTCCAAATTTGCTGTAATATTTGACTTGTTTATTAGAATATGTCTTTTCTTAAAAGGATAGATAAAGAAAACGCATCTGGCCAATGATGTTTGATGTTTCACAATCTTTCTATCAAATTCTAAATTGAAAGCTTGTGATAGATCAAATTCACTGTACCAAAGAGAAGGATATATACATTTCTACATCTTAACTAAAATTTCTGAGGTAGATATATTTAATCAAGTTTTTACACCGTATTGCTGATAGACAATCAAACAACTAAGTTTATACACAGCTCAGATATTCAGATGCTTTTACACTGGAAATGATTGCTCCCAAAAGTAATGAAAAGGAAGGCACATAGATGCAGTGCATTGTGCTTAAAGCATGTAAGTTAACATCTCTGATGCTCTCATTGTGGTCGTAGATGTATAGATTGAGCCTCCTCGTGCCTTCCTACAGGTCTATTACCTGTCTTCTGCTCTAAAAAGAGGATTATTTTCATGGTGGATCTAAATATGGATTAGATTAAAAGTTATAGTCTAAAACTTTTTAAAATTTTTACAAATGATGTTATTAACAATAGTGTCCATGAATTACAACCAATATTTTATTATTTTTCTTAGTTTTCTTCTTTGTTTGTGAGCCACTTCAGTGCAGAAAATAGAGACGCTATTGTTAGTCGCGCCTCTAAGAAGTTTAAATAATTCTGAAAATTTCAAACTCCCAGTTGAAATTTATCTAAGAACGCTATTGTTAATCGCGTCTCTATTTTCTGCATACTGAAAAAAAAACAAGTAAAAAAGGAAGAAAACAATAAAACAATCAAAGAAATTTAGAAGTGCTATAATAGCGCCCCTATCATTTATAATTTTGATTTTAAGTTATAACTTTTAATTTAGTTCAAACTTAAGTCCATTATGAAAATAATTTTAAAAAACAAAAAATGTGTTCCAATTGCAACTCCATCTCCATTTTAATGAAACGGAGATATCCTTTTTAGTTTGGATAGGGCCAATCTCCTTAGATGAACCTCTACAATTCTAAGTGAAAATTGAGAGGATACAGCATGGTTCCTTCATAAGGGGAAATTTTCATAAAAGTCTACAAAACAAACATTTTCAACTGATAGGTATTACAGCATGGTTCCTTCAACTGATACAGCATGGTCAAAGACGAAGTATTACTTGTGTCTCTAAATTTTTCAAATTGTTTTTCATCTCCCGTGTATTTCTCTTAAAGTTGCAGTACAAATTTTATACTATAGAAACTCAACTAATATTTTAGTTGCGCTATATGCTTTTTGTTCAATTTTTAAAAGGCAATTAACCCTATCTACTAAAATAATTGTTTCTCTAATACTTTATGCAAAAATTCCCTTCATAAGTCACGGGGTTAGTTAACAAGCAATACATATGGACAAAAGATTTATTGGCTGATCCATACTAATATTATAATATACTATGATTGAGGTATCTTGAATAAAGAAATAAAGAGATATTCAAAATCAATAGTTGGCATGACCAAGGTCGAAGAATAACAATAGCTTAAACATAACTAGTAAACTATCTTCGCGTGGGTTTATTATTTATTTCCTTTAACATGCCAACTGAGGTCCAGATAATACAACACAACAAATTTCGTGTCAAAGAGACTCGTGGAATTTGCCTTGTTTTTTTCTATTCATTTTTGTAAGTTTAAATTTGAAAATTCTTTTAGAATAGTTTTTATTGGAGCTTTAATCTCAAGTCTTCTTCATGAAAATCTTGTGTTTTATCACTACATTAGATAAAACTTGATGGTAAAACTAACGTTCGTAAGTCGTATAAGAAATTATTTGTAAGTTCGTTACGATTCGTATGTTATTTATTTATAAAAAACAAAATTGTCACGTAGTTAGATAGCAAAAATGGCACACAATAACTACATAATAACTAATTGAAAACATCACGGCACGTATATAGTATCGTTATATGACATGTTTTGTCACTACGATAAAAAACGATTTCACAACGGATCTTTTGAGATTTATACACTGATTTAGGACTTCTACACGGAAATTATAAATAATGACGCAGATTTAACAAGAAATCTCTATCTGATGGCTATTATCAGCTTCGAAAATTTAAGAATAAATTTGAACTGTTGCCGGATCAAAATAACATAGGTGCTTAATATATAACAAGAATTTGTTAAATTTAGTCTAAAAATGATTCATTTTGTTTCACTTTATAATGACATTGGCAGATAGAGATTCTCGCGGACTAACCTTAGAAAAATGACGTTATCTGACTTTTCATATACAAAAGTAGAATAGGCTATCGTACCATCCACTATTATTTCAGTGTGACAAATTGTATCTATCCACAGTTCCACACTCCTTTTTTCTAGGTATCCACAGCAAAATCTAGTTGATGGAAGCAAAACAGGCGCATGCTATCAAATTTCAAATGATTTGGTACCTCTTCGACTTTGATTACAGGATAACTAGGACCTAATTGGATTCAAAAGGAGCCAATTAGTTAATCAACCAATCGATTTGAAAGCCGCATCGCTGAAGATTAATCAGACCGGCCTGTTTTCCCAAATTTTGATGTAGCTTTGTTCAGCCCACTTAAATGTAGGCCCAATAAATAAGTGATCCAAATACAAAGCTAGTGCGGCCCATAAAGAAAAGTGGCGCGTATGTAAGGGACTTGATCAAAACCTTTGGTGCACACTCTTCTTCATTGCACGACCATCATATGCCTCCATTGTCAAAGCACCGCCAAATCACGCAATTGGAGTCTCATCTCAGAGATCAAAACCTTTGGTGCACACTCTCCAAAACCTTTCCTCCTCCTCCGCCAAAACCTCAATCGGATATGTCGCCATCGAAATCTACCTCACAATCTTTACAGACTACAGATTCAAGAATCCCTCTTTCAAACAATTTTCATCTCTTCTCTAATTCTTTGACCGACGATTCCTCAATGACACACAAAATGTTGCATTCGATTGAATTAGGAGGACCAGATTTTGAAAAATTCCATGATGAATCAAGAACAGATTTATCATCCAAGTACCTGAAGGTGTAGGGAAACCAGAGATCATAGGAGGTATCTAACTTTCACAAAATGCTAGCTAATAGGATATATACAATATTAAATAGAATTATAAGTTTAAACCTTCGTGATTTTTTACAGGGAAGAAATATCATGAAGGTATAATAGCAGCTCATGAAATATTAGAGCAATTCATAAAAATAAGGAGCAAAGATTATTAATTAAAATAGATTTTCAAAAAACTTTTGATAATATAAGCTAGTATTATTTATTTAAAATATTAAGAGATAGAGGCTTTCATTAGCAATGTATTACATGGATTAAACAAACACTGGCTAAAGGGCATAGTGCAATTATACTGACCAGATTTTCTAGAGATTAAATGTGGCAAGTTATTTTATACATAGTGTATAGAGAGTTATTTTTAGCACAACAATTATTGATCTACAATTTATTTAATTTTCATCATGTTTTCATTTTGTTTTCTTAACATATTATTTAATATTTTTGTCATTTAATGCATATGGTAAACAAAGGGTTTATGTATTTTCATAAAATCCCACAAAATCTTAGAAGAATTTAAATTTGTAGGATTTTCTATTCGAGGTGAAGCCCGACAAATAGTTCTAGTTCATATAAATATTAAACATTCTTTGGAATTTAAAGTTTCATTAAAATTCAAATTATTTGTTTGGTTGGTGATTAATAATAGAATCTTACTAAGGTTAATCTATTAAAAAGGGGTATCATAGTAGATGCAAAATGTGTACTATGTGGCACCATGATGAATCAGTAGAATACCTTTTTATAAATTGTCACATTAGTAAAAAGTTTTGGACAACATTTAAATACGGAAATTTAAGGGGTTTATTCTAAATTTGTCATCCTTGGATGATCTATGACTCTCATTCATACATTTAAATAACATAGAAATGCAGCCATGAGATGTTTATTTGCTGCATTTATATGAATAATATTGATAGAGATGAATGAAATTATATTTTAAAATATGGAGATTAAAACACACACTACTTTGTATAATGTGGTAATTCATTTATACATACTCGACAGATGCAACTCCTCAAGTAGTCAAGTAGGTCACATTTTTAGATCTACAACAACTCTAATGACTAATGATGCAGCCCATCAAGAAATGATGAATGTAGAATCAGAAGAAGAGAATGCAAGCACCTCTAATGAGAATTTGCTCGGAACTTGAGCAATACAAGATGGTATTAGAGAGTGATACTTCATCTTACCATTAGGAGGAAGTTGGAAGATAGTAGCTTTTATCAATTTGAAGAAGTTTTGTTATACATCATCAAATGTCTGCAAGGAGTTTTGGTTTTCACTTTATTTCTTTTTCTTTTCTTTTGCCTGTTATGATTTTGTATTCAGCATAGACCTCATATGCTTTCTTTTGTGAACCTTGTTTCATTGTAATGGAAGCCGGCACCCTTTCTCAAGGTTGCTTTTATATAAAAAAAAAATTTGCGGTTGCTTTTATCAAAAAAAAAAATGCAGATCGGTTTGCCAGCAGTTGCTATTAAGGTCTAACCCTTTATTTTCCTGTACTATATGAATTTCGACCATGACTGACAAAATAAGCTTTATACAGGTGCTATTCCTAATTTTCTACTTGGCCGTTATGTTCAAGTTTGCTAATATAGTATCATCATTATTTAGGTCCAACAAAGGTAGGTCAACTGATTACATAACAATAGTAAAATTCAGTTCTCTTCAAACACAACAACAATCACATCACACTGTCAGGATCAAAGAACACCCTAATTCTCCCCATTAAACTACTGGATCTCGATCAAGATCACCTTATCGCGCTATTATTAAGCCATTCCTCCAGTTGTAGCTGTCCTTATTATCTGGAAAAGAGCTGCATTTGAAAGGAAAAAGAAAAGAGAAAAATATATCAGCAAAATTTCAAAATATAATGTCTTACTGTCTTACCATGGCAGACCTAGAAGGTCACCCTATTGTAGGTTTCCAACCTCTGGCCCTTTTATGAAAGAATACATCAAGGTAACTAAAACTATCAACATACAACATATTTATTTATTTAACAAAATAAAATGGAAAACAAGAAGATCGGAATTTAAAATTGCAAATTTCACAACTAGTAAGTTCGCTGATAATGTTTGTGAACCGTATTATTAGGTTCGCAGACAATTTCCATGAACTGGTTATGTATGAATTATGATACAGCATAAGTGTGTTTGCAGATATTATCTCCCAACCAATAATTTGGTTCACACACATTATGAATGATCTTCTCAATTTTACGAAAAGCACATTCCAACCTCACTATCTTAGCTGTTTTACATACTAGTCAAAATTAAACTGACTACAAACCAAAGTATCTAGTCGTCGGCCAACAAAACAAAATAAGTTACTCAGTTATAATTTCCAAGTCAAACAATTTTAACCATTTGTTCAACTTGAGCTGGTCATACTGAACTTACATTATTTTACTGAGACATTCGTGTGTGATAAATGAAGAGACAAGATGGAATCATCACTAATAAACTAACATGTTATATGGAAAGGAAATTAAGCATCGATGGAAGGAGAAGAACTTACAAGATCCAATGACAACAAAGACAAAGAAGCCAAGCAAGATGGGGCCCACAGGGTAGTCATTTCCCTTCTTCACTGTAGTCTCAGGAACGGCACCTCTCTTTGTTATATTTTTCTCAAATTTTAGAATTTTCCTGTCTGCCAGACGTCTTGAGGTAGTCTTTGTTAACAAAAGTAATTGAAATTAGAACAAATACAGGTGATGGAAAGAACCAATATACAAACCAATTTTTCTGATTAATCATAAGAGGATAATAGGATATAAGTAATAGATGTAATAATGCTGATTTCCGTGGAATAACGTGATGACCATTGTTCGACTAGACAAAATCTTTCTAAATTTTTCATTAAGCATCAAAACGGTATTTGGTGAAGAATACAATCAGAACTTTTTGTAAATTGGATACTTACATTTATTCTATTCTTTAAGAGGCTAAACCAGAGAACATCTATTCGATTATCAGGCTACAGTTAATATTTTTTCCCCATTGTAATAACACATCCAAATCTATTTATTAAACCGACCAAATTGATAATTTCTCTACAAATTACCGAGTATACTTTAAAATTAACAACGGATCTAGGAATTTCCACCAAAAAAGTACAGTTTTTAACAGAAAAACAAATCGATATAGATAAATCATAGATCGATCCAGGGTAAAGGAAAAAATCAGAAGCAACATTTAATATTAGGAAGAGAAAAGTAGGAGGTTTTTAAGAGATCTAACCATGATGCGACGCGAGAAATGGAGAATGGGAACAAAAAGACGAGCGAACGCAAAAGAGATGAGGAGGGAGATGCGCGACGAGTTCGGAGAGAAAGGTGGTTTGGATTTATATTGTGGTAGAAAGATGGGGTTTCGTATGCGCTAACTCTCAACTAATCGCTGTATTTATAGCGTGCTTAGAGGAGAATAATTGACTTAATTGCTGGATTTAATTGGATTTAATAAGATTTAGTCAGATCTATAGAAAGTTGAGTAGATATTCTTATGCTGTGAACTGGTGTACAAAAGTATAGCGAGTCGTTATAAACCGTCCGGTCTTTAATTTCGTAGTTTTGATTTTTGAATCTACTCGGACCGCCACACGGTAATATGTTATATCTAAGCAGCATAATATCGTAAATTCTCGAGTCTTCTCGACTACCGAGTGCTGGAAATCAGAACTGCCTTATTGTTTAATGGATCGGGTCAATAGAATGAGTCGCTTGGACTTTTTCATACTTTTTTAAAGACCATGTTTTTTTTCCTTTTAAGACCCTTTAATCTTCTGGGCCTCTTTTATGTTTCAATGGGCCAGGCCTAATAAAGCTTATATTGAATAAATGGGACCGAGCATATTTACTTGTGGGCTCAGCAGTGTGAAGATTACTAGGCTCGGCGGTTGTTTAAAAAGTCGTACCAGTAAAAAGTTTAATTGGTATGAGATAACAATATAACATGGAAAATGATTTTTTGTGCGAATGGAGTTTTAGTGTGAGAGAAGTTTGTGTGAAAATTTGTGAATAAGAATGGATGATAGATAAGAATGAGTAGGGCTGTAAAACTTGATCCGTTAACCCGTTTAATCGTTTTGTTTTGTGCGAAAGAAACGCTTAATGCAAGGAAATGTTGTTTCGTTAACTCATTTTTATTTCGTTTTGTAAACTAAACGAAATATGAAATCGATCTGTTTCGTTCGTTCTACCGTTTGGAATTCTATATTGCTGCTATTGTATCATTCTAGAAGTGTTTGGAGGACAAAAAGCAAGTTAGCATTCCTGTTTCTTCTTGATTTTCTTCGCGTTAGTGGTTCTTCTTTCTTTTTTTGAGGATAAAATAGCTTCGTCGTTTTTAATTATATTTATAAATGTTTATAATTGGTTCTCATTTCTTCTTTGTTTTCCCCTTTCTTTTTCTCTGATCATTATTAAATCACTAAATCTAATCACACTGATTCATAATCCCCTCCTTTCATTGCCTCCTCTCAATTACTGATCCTGACTCAAAAATCTTCGACACTTTGCGTTTGCATTCTCCTCTTGATTCAGAAGCGATCCAAGCATCGGAGCAGATTTTGGTTCCAACCCGAGTAATTGTTTTTGAAAAAGAGTTAGGTCGAGAGAAAAGGATAGGAGAAGACAAGGTGATGAAGAGAGAGAAAAGTGATTCGAGATTAACGAAATGGTTTAAACAAAACGATTAACGAAATTTAATCATTAACGAAACAATGAACGTAAACATTCTCCCTTCTGTTTATCCCACAAAACGACAAACGAATTTTTTTTCTTAATCGTCCATTAATAAACGATTAATGAAAATGTTGCCTTTCATGGTCGTTGTCCACGTTTGACAAATCTAAGAATGAGTCTAACTAAGAATGAATTGTACATTAAAAGATGTATTTTAGAAGGGGGATTTGACTCCTTACCACCACAATACAATAAAATTAGATTTTTGTCACCTTATAATGCATCCTTTGAATTATACCGTCCTAAATTACATCTATTCTGGAATTTTTCACAATTATGAACTTTTTTATTTTCTTCAATAAAAATATTTAAACTCAGGGCTGCTAACGGATCAGCATTTGATCCATATCCAAGTTCGGCTCATTACCTCCAAATTAATACTCGGGCTGTACTCGGCCCATATTTGAAAAAAAAAGATCGAACTCGGCTCGAGTTCGCTCAGGCTCGATTCGGGTATTCGATTTTCTCTTCTGTCGCTATGGGCATATTCGAAGGTCTTTGACCGAAGCAATATCATGAGTTCGCTATTTTATACTCGAATTGTCAGAAGTAATATCATGAGTTCTCTAACTGAGTTAAACATTAACATTAAATATTATTTTAGATTTTTTGTTCAAAGATCAGGAGTACTGGAGTAACTATACTGAATGTACATTCACGTAAATAATATTAATATCAAATTAAATATTAATATCAAAATTAAATAAAAGATAAATATTAGAATATAACATACCAAATTTAAATAAAACTCGATAGTTATTACACCAATTTCATTCACGATAAAACGATTTCTTTCACCAAGTTGAATATTGAAAAATAAAAGCAAAAAAAATGAATTAAAAATCTTCTTCATAATTTACTTTTTGTTTTCCTTCAAATTCCTACAATCAAAATGTACAACAAATTAGAACCAAATAATTAGAACCAATTGAGCTAACAAATGATTAGAATCAAAATGTACAACAAACAGAACAACAATATGTAGATATATAACATTTTACCAAATTTGAAGTAGATGGTGTGATAAGAAGATATTTCATGGTCCTGAAACAAAAAAAAAATACTGTTAGACCATAATAAAAAAGAGACCTGCAAACAAACTTAAGTGTATACTTGTGAATTTAAATAATGCACAATTTACATATTACATGTACCTTTATACTAATCAAGATTTTCGAATTAAAGGTAGGTATTTGTTCAAGTCAAATGCATCATCCTTGGGTCCAAACCAATCTTTTGCGCAAACAAGAGCCTCGAGTGTTTCACTATTCATGGAAGTGCGAAGGTGGTCGGTCAGTCGGCCCGCTGCACTAAAAGCCGACTCAGAGGCAACGCTGGATGTTTGCACAGCCAAGAAATCCCTTGCCATCTTTGCAAGTGTAGGATATAATCCGGAATTGTTTTTCCAAAATTGCAAGATATCAAAGTTCTCGACATTTCTGTCCACAAGCTTCTCTTGCAAATACTTGTCCAACTCGGACATCATCGGATTCAAATCTGAATTTTCAGATTTAAATTGATCAAATTCCTCATCAAGTTCTTCTGTTCCATATAACTTCGATCCAGATTGCGAGTATCCAACACTTGAAACCCGATCAGTACGAGTCGAAGAACTCTCGTACTCCTCATAAAATGTTTTCAGACAACTTTTAATATTATCTAACCTCGATTCGTACTATCTCCATATGCTTTCTTAAAACAAAACGCCAAAAACATTAACTTGTATCGAGGATCAAAAATAGTTCCAATTGTCAGAATAAGATTCGAGTTTTCCCCATATTTTTGGAACTTACTTTTCATTTTTAGAGCCAATTCTTGCAAAATTGCACACTCTTTAAGATTTTCATCCAACACCAATTTGCGAATGGCCCAAATTTCCTTAATATATGTGTGAGAAGATGGTTTCCTAACATGTGAGAACGTTTTTGTAGCACTAAGAAAAGGCTCTAAAAACATTGCCATTTCTTCTGCATTTTTCCACTCTTCTAAACTGGGACCATCTACTGAAGAATTATTATCGCCATACCTCAACAAAGCCTCTTTCAGCACGAGCGCTTCTTTAACCATTTCAAAAGTTGAGTTCCATCTCGTTGGACAATCCAATTTCAGACCTCTTTTAGATGGCAACTTTAGATCGTTCAAAATTGAATTGAGAATTTGAAGTCTTGAGCCACTCGAAGCAATATGTCGTATCAGTTCTCGAATGTTTCTCAATGCTGGCTGGATGATATTCATGCCTTCCTGCACTATAAGATTCAAAATATGCGCTGAACATCTCATATGCATTTGGCTTCCACCGAAAGGTATCTTTTCTGAGAGTTTCCTTTCCAAATATCTTATAGCACTATCATTCACCGAAGAATTATCTAGAGTAATTGCAAAGATTTTGTCGTCCAACTTCCAATCAACCCATATCTTTTCAACCAAATGCGCAACGGCTAGTCCCGTATGTGGATAAGGAATTTTCTTGAAACCTATTATTCTTTTCTGGAAATTAAAATCCTTATCAATCCAATGTGCCGTTAAGCACAAGTATCCCAAATTGGCACTTGAAGTCCATATGTCACTTGTGAACGACACACGAGAATCTAATTGCTCCATCTCAGCCAATATAAGTTCAAAACCGGTCTTGAAGACGTCAACACAGTCGTCTCGTACCGTCTGACGTCCAATAGATTTGTATTCCGGTCTCAATGATCGCATAGCTGGTTCCCAAAACCGACTTTCAATTCCATTAAAAGCCCATTCGTTATCAATGAAGAGAAGCGAGAAAAGACCACGTGTCAACTCGGGATCAAACTTGAAAGTAACAGGATCGAACCAATCATCTGCTTGACTTGTTAATATTGTCGTTCTTTCTTCGTCGGTGATACTACGACAACTGGTCGCGATATGACGACGCATGTGTGAAGTTCCTGAGCCTTTAACCTTGCTCAATGGCTTTGAGCAATGCTTGCAGACTACTTTTCGTCCAACCTCATCAAAATGGTCCCAAACCACAGATCTCTTCTTCGAGGGGTTTGATCTTGTTTCAATAGTCTCGTTTCGGCTCTCAGTTTCCTCCATAGTAGTGTCGACATCACGACTTGGTTGGGTCGCAGACGACGACATTCTACGCAGAGTTACAAACAGTTTACTTTTTAAACTTTGTCTCAGTAGCAAATACATATTAGGTTTTCGGGCTGGCCAACCATCCTAACCCACTTATTGAATACCTCGTCTCATTAGCGAACATACGTTAGCTACAATTTGGTACCGAAGAAAAATCCGGCAGCATTTCCCCTCAGCTCCCCGAGTACGCCAACGCATATTTGCATATACGTATGTACACGTGGGAACAATAGGAGAAATACCAAACCAGATTTTTCTTCGATACCAAATTGTAGCTAACGTATGTTTGCTAATCCTAAATGAGACGAGGTATTCAATAAGCAGTCCCAACAGGGAACTATTCGAGATTAATCCCTATTGAATTAATCTCGAACGGGTACAGACCTAAATTAGCATTAAGGACCGGCATATTGGTGCCTACATGACAATACTAGCAATTAATTGATGCATGCTGAATAGAAATTAACGTTTCAAATAATTTTACCTCCAAATAAAGAAAAGGATGAGAGAGTTTTGCAACTTCGAGTGACTAACGAAACCTACACAAATTAGATCACAACTAATATGATTTAGTAGTCTACGTAATGGTGATGTTGTTGCCCAATTCTCACAAATATTCTCCTTAAATTGTTTAGTAGTCTAGTAGAATGTTAAACATTTTCTAAACTGACCCAATTCTGAAAAGTGCCCTATCTTCAGGAACCTTACGCATAAAACAGAGCCTAAATTAACATTGGCGGGCTCACTTGAGAAATATACCCACAAAACTAATGAAAGCACCATACGACAAAACAGTCAGTAAAGACTAATACAGGCAGTCAAGCAAAGCCCCATACTATACACACAAAAGTCAAGCAAGCCCATACAGATACCATTAGACACCTCACAAGAACTACTATCAAAGCAAAGGAGTGGAACTCAGCAAAAGTACCTGATGCTTATGAGAGCAATATCGAGCTTCCTTGCAATTATTGCACAACTTTTCTCCTTTCCAGGTACCTGATGTTTCTGAGGAGCTACACATTCAATAAAAAAGACTAAACAATAAGTTTTATTGCAAAGGCTAAACAGTTGTTAGTTTTGCTTTAATTGTTTTATTGCAAAGGCTACACATTCAATAAAAAAGACTAAACAATAAGTTTTATTGCAAAGGCTACACAGTTGTTAGTTTTGCTTTAATTGTTTTATTGCAAAGGCTAAACAATAAGTTTAATTATCAGTTAATTCTTACAGAGTTGAAAACGTATCATTTAAGTAAACAGTTTTGAAGAATGGTATTGGCCAAATGAGACAAACAAAACACAACCAGCATTTCTTGCACAATTATTTTCTAATCCCTCTTGTTTCATGACCCAATTTTTGTAGATAATGAATTATCGAACACCATAAGCTGCTAATAAAAAATAGATAGTGTGGTCTCATGATTTTGGTAAATGCAAATCCATTTTCATAATAAGCCCCACCAACACAAAACCGACTTTGGTGGCCTGTACTAACATGTCACCTCTATATAGAATCCCATCTTTTGGCACGGCACACTGGAAGAATAAAGCCACTCATTGGTACCAGTATACAAGCCACCAGTACCAGAGTACAAGCCACCAGTACCAGAGCACAAGCCGTCATAAGATCAAGCTCCAAAACCAAAAATTACAACTAAACAACCCAACTGTTAAGCAGAAATCGCAAGTGCCCAAAACCAGAAATCGCATTTGATGCTCAACAAAATCAAAATCAAAAGTACCCAAAAATGATTAAATTGTTTAATGAAAATAAAATAAAATTGGGAGTAAACTCAATACCTGAAAGTGCGGAGAGTGTGTTGAACCGATGCACAAAGTACGAACGCGGAGAGAACACAGAGGAGCCGAGGGGACGACTTAGACGACGGGGGGGGGGGTCGAAGTAGAACTGTAGAAGACGGTGGAGGTGAATTGTTAGGGTTAGAAAATTAGAATCGAGTTTTAGGAAGAAAGGAGACGAAGACAGAATCGAGGTGAACTGAGTCGGAGATCGGAATGCTCGAGTTTTGACTCGAGTTTAGAATCGAGTTTTACACGGCCCCGTCCGATAATTTCTCGGTTATAACCATTGTTCGAACTCGAGCCGATCTTTTAAGCCCGGATCGAAAACAGCTCGGCTCGAAATGCCAAAATGGATTTAGGCCCTCTATATTCGAGGGCCGACTCGACCCATTACCAGCCCTGTTTAAACTATTTTTTGTGACTAATATGTCCCTCAGCAGAAAAATCAGGCCCACATGTAAGTTCTTCCTTCTTTATAGAACACATGGAAAGCAGTCAGAAAGTTCACTGGGTATTCGATACAACAACATTGTTTTTGTGCCTTCTTCAGGTTTCCGTACAACAACACTGTTTGTGTGTCTTCTTCACTGGGTTTCCGTACAACAACACCATCAGATGGGTTCGGGTACATGTAACAGTATAGGTTCTGATACAAGTATAGCAACATCATCAGAAAGTCCACTCATTTTTGTCCGGAGAAAACCATCGAACAAAGGAGGTCTAGTGATGGTGTTGGCGAATGGTGGTGTTGACGAATGACAGACGCGTAGGGAGGAAAGGTGGAACAGTGGTACTCGATTAGGGTTCCTCCTTGTCGAGTGAACTCTCTAATTCAGTGAATTCGACCCTGAGTTCGTTAATCGAATCAGATTCATTTGATTCAACACAGGGGTATTCTGGTCACATACAAAAATAGTTTAACTATTTTTGTTGAAGAAAATAAAAAAGTTCAAATTTGTGGCAAATTTCAAAATAGATGTAATTTAGGGTGGCATTTTTCAATGAATGCATTATAAGGTGGAAAAAAAAATCTAATTTTAGTGTTTTGTGGTGGCCTGGAGCCAAATCCCTAGAAGTACTACAAATAAACATGACGTCGTAATGTAACAACATCAACAAGAAGTAAGAAATAAGAGTTTCTCTTTTTTTTAACTTGACAAAATCTATCAAGGAAGAAAAAAGTTTCTCTCTTTTTCTTTTTTTTAATTATTGGCAAAAGTTGTCAAGCTGAATTGTATTGATAAAATAAAATTACATCTAACATCCATCAATAATCTGTTTGAATTGAGACGTCAATTCCAATAAATAAAGTTTGGACTACGTATTATATGATTACTACATGTCATGTACTGTCACCTAATATTACAAGGAGTAATATATGGATATGACGTAAATGTGATTAATTTAGTATTCAAGGCATTATACGTATTTCAATAAGATTTTGGGCACAGATGCATATAGAATTAAAGTAAATTAATTATAATTATTAATGAATCGATTAGAATTAATTAAACTATATATTGGTATTAGTGTAAAGTCAGAAATATTGTTTGGGCTGAACCCAACTCAAATTGGATCAAAGCCCAAGCAAAACAGCAGAAACACAAGTCTATTGCGACCGCAATAAGATCCTTTGCAGCCGCAATAGAGTAGGAGAGAATTGGCAACAAATCTGCTAATTTTCAGCAGATTGATTGCGGCAGCAAGAGACTGCTCTAAGGCAAGTTTTGACTGCCTAAATTTACCGTTATCTTTCTGATTGGATATTGTAGCTTTCATACCAAATTTCATGGAAATGTTTACAGAAGTAAACAGGAGAATTTGGAAAAAATTGTAGATAATATAATTTCAAATATTCCATGAATATTTGATAATTAATTTTGCATCTTTCCAAGATACACTAACACCCTTATAAATATCGCCGGGTCTCCAAGCATTACGGGTAATCAAAATTATATTGTTTATGGCACATGTGTTGTGCATAGCTACCGACGCACCTCTCCATTAGGTAGTCATACTTTGTGAGGCGTTCGTGCTCTCAGAGAAAGGATAGCGTCCCATGATTGCTTGGAAGGACTCGTTGGCGACTCTTCTGCGATTGTGCAAAGACATCTCCGCAACTTCTCAAGGCTTCCAAGAAGAAGATTGGACGAGAGATTGATAGTAAATTTTCGCTTCTGCTATTTTTATTGCAAACATTTAGCATGGAGAATCGATTTGAATTTCAATAGTTTGTCGTAATTTAGGGATTTGGTAATGGCTTGCATCCTAAATTGAATTGTACCAAAATTAAGTCCAACAAGTGATATCAGAGCCAACTTCGTTGCTCATGTTTGGAATTTTTTGTGATATTCTGAAAAACTCCAATTAATTGTTGTATTTTTGTTTTCTGCTTTATTGAATTTGTTGAATAATTATTTTTTGGGTATTTTAAACAAGAAATTTGAATTTTGTCAAATTCCTCGTTTTTTATGCGAATTGAAATTGATATTATTCAAATTTTGGGTTTACTAATATTTAGAATAATTATTTGAACAAATAAAGTTGATCTTAAGAAATAAATATAACAATTTAAGCGATGAATTTGAAATAGGAATTTCCAGAATAGTATTTACAGAACAGAGCAAACTTGAACTGAAAACAAGTCCATTGCGGTCGCAATGACTTTCATTGCGGCTGCAATATATTTAGGGAATGGTTCTTTATTTTGGAAATTCAGAACTAAATTGACAGGTGTCTTGCGACCACAAAAAGACCATTACGGCCGCAAGATAGTAAGAAATTGCCTCTGTTGCGGGCAAAATTAACTGAACTGATAAGTTTTGATTATGAGTTGTTGGCTGCATAAAATTGAAATGACATGTGTCATTGCGACCGCGTCCTAGGGTATTGCGCCCGCAATAGAGTTGTTTTCTGTGGTTTTCTAGAAAATTCAGAGAAAAAATTGAATTGACATGATGTATTGCGGCCGCAATGACTCCGAAAAATGGTACAAACATTGAATTGACATGTTTATTGTGCCATTTTTCAGAAATTTAATTTTCTGTTAATTAGGAGTAGTTGTAAATTAATTTTAAATTAGGACATATATATATAATTGAATTATATATAATTACAATTAATTTTGGCTACAAAATTATTATTATTTTATCTTAATATAGAATTTAGCTAATATCTATAATTAGTGTAAATACTAATAAAAGAAAGGATAAAATTGCTAAATTCTAAAAGGATTTCATTTAAGATTAAAACGTGGTATTGATAAATATTTAGTAATTTTCTAAAGGTTTTAGTAAATACTAAATATGTTTAAAGTCTATATTTTGTAAAATTGGTTAAGTCTAATTTAAAGCTCCTATTAGTTGATAAAACTATATATATATTAAGGATGAGTAGTTCCATTTTAGGATACGTTCTAATGTAGACTTTTACACGATTTTAATATATTTAAAGGGAATTAGAAATACATGCCTCATCTTGTTAAATGACATTGTTTGCTTTCGAACACTATCACTAAAGTTGCGAGCAAGATTACCCATGAAAGATTAAAAGGACGTGTATTAAAACAGATTGTTAATCTCTCCCTTCGGAGGATTAATACATTAAGTAGTTGTTGATACACATAAAGTAAGGTGCATAAAGAAAAGCAATTAGAAATTACGTGCTAGTGATGTCTAGAAAAGCATTTGAGGCTTGGTATTTAAGTAGTCTGCTTGTGGTTCACCTCTCTCACTTGACTGACCTGGTCATTAGTACGTAGGTATGTCAATCTAACCCTTCGGCAGAGCGACAAAATGGCAAATATTTTACTTGTGCATAACACCAAAAAACCCAAGAGTATTGACCGCTCCCTTTGGAGCCTCATGCTGGATAGTATTGTTGGTTAAAATTAAATTAATGGAGACATTTTAGAGTTCTTTTGTCAAGGCCTTTAAATAGACTTTAAATTGCGATTAAGGAACGTGACACATAAACTGATATTTCTCGTGTTTTTCTAAAATTTTCCAAACAATTTGGCAATGATGAATCAGATTTCGTCTCTGAATGTGGCAAATTTTAAGTTATGAGAATCAAAGCTTAGATTGTTTCTGGGTATGATGAAGTATGATCGGGCGCAACATTATGATCGCCCAGTGCCAGCCGATAAAGAGCCTACCGCTCTTGAAAAGGCTGACATTGAGGATTGAGATCATAATGACAGAATGTGTCTCATGATCATGAAGATGACAACCCATGAAACTCTCCAAGGCTGTGTACCTGACCAAGATTATGGCGCTAAAAAAGTACCTAAATGCTCTAAAGGAGAAGTTTGTCGTGAGTAAAAGGACACAAATTCGTACACTCATGACCAAACTTCACACTCTTAAGTATAATGGAAAAACTGGAATCAGGAAGCACATCACTGAAATGATCAAGCTTCAACGTGCACTTCTCTCGGACGAGTTCAATTTCTTTGATGACCTTCTCATTGAGTACATCTTTATGTCTCTTCCTCCCTCCTTCAATCAATTCAGTACGACTTACAACTATCTGAAGGAAAAATGAACAGTGGTTGAGCTTGAAGCTCAGCTGGTACAGGAGGAGGAGAGACAGAAGATTGCTAAGGGAGAAGAGGCTCATGTTGTAACACTTGATCCTAAGAAAAAGAAGCGTAAGAACAAGAAGGAAAAAGAGCCCATTAAGAAAGTTACAGACAATAAGAAGCAGAAGGTAGACAATACTCCCAAGAAATCGGGAGATAAGGTCATTTGTCACTTTTGCAAGAAGATGGGACACATCAAGATACATTGTACCAACTACGCTTCGTGGTTAAAAAAGAAAGGTATGTGTCATGTCTTAGTTTGTTCTGAAGTTAATTTAAGTAGGGTATCAAGATATTCTTGGTGGTTAGACTCAGGTGCAACATCTAATATCAATATATCTATGCAGGGTTGCCAAATCAAGCTGAAGGTGTCATTTTAGGCATGAGACTGTTAGTTTGTAATAATCTAGAAGTCAATGATACGATAAATTATCATAAAACTTTGTTCATGAATTGAGTGATTAATAAATTGTCATTTTGTTACCTTGAGTATTATTGAATATATGAATCATTTCTTTATCTGACTAGAGTCAATAACTGGAATTGTGAAACTTCATAATATAAATGATATATATTCTTAAAAGTCTCTAACCAAGGTAATTAGCAGGAACACTAACTAACTGTTACAAAGTTAGAATGTGGATTAAAAGATGGTTAAGTTTTACAGACCATCGAGATGAGATGTCGTTTTACACAGGAATACATGTTGCAGGAACATGATATTTGACATACCTCGAATGAAACATTAAATGGAATTGTGTACGTGTCATTAATGTTTTCATTCAGTGTTAAGTTCTAAAGTATAAGTTATTCATCTTTTCTACTAAGAGATGTGTTTGTGTGATTGTTATCTAACGCTGTCGGTAAAACGCAGTCATAACGGTAGCTTTTCGGTATACATAGCTTAGTTGAGGTAGTGATGGTTTACCGAAAGTACTATTGTCTCTCGTATCTATATACGAGTTACAGTATCACTGGGCTCCTTGATAGAGTAGGATTATCTGCATGCAGTATAATTACAAGAGTAACTATATTTGATACATCTGCTCAAGATCGAGAAAAGATTAAGTTTGCAAGGATGACACACACCTACCTTGAAACTAATCTGATACTGTGAGACAAAAGAATTAACACGACTAAAATAGTTTAGTGGATCGTGGTATTGTACAGTACAACATTATCTATGTAATTGGATGGTCATAGTGTAGATGTCAAATGCCTCCTATGATTATAGAAGTTAAAATGGTTTTAATTCTATTTACCAACATAACACAGATCCTATTGGGTCACACCGTATAAGAGCTAATCAGAGAATCTTACTGATTAATTATAAATTGTTTATAATTAATATTAAGATGGTTATAATTAATTATATGTGATATGATTAAATTATATATGTCATATAAGATGACAAGCAAAAACAACGGTTGAATTTATAAAGTATTCGATACGTTGTATAAAATCATATCGAAACCAAACCGATACCGAACCCTGATAAATGTGATTGTTGAGAACAATTATATATTTATATATATTTAATTTAGATTTTAAATATTAATTATGGTTTTGAATTTGGAATGAAAGTCATTATCAAATTAGAACCTTAATTAAAAATTAAAATCTTAATTTAAAATAAATAAATAAAAATAAAAAATAATAATAATAATAAATAGAGGTCGACAAAAAGAATATTTTTGAAAGTTGAATTTTAGATATTTTTTGTTTTGCCACCTCTTAGGGGCAAAATGGTCATTTTGCCTTTTCAGGGGTATTTTGGTAATCAGCCAACCTTCTCATTTTCCTATAAATAGAGGGGCATGGAGAGAGAGAAAATCACATCAAAAATCGTATCATATATGTTAACTCAGGATTGAATCTATAAATATATTTTCTCTCTATCTCGGTTACGGTTATTTACGAGATTCGAAAAATAGTATTTTTGCGAAAGGAGCGGTATTTCATATTTGAATAACTGCGAGTCGTAAAGATATTTATTTAATCCTTATCTTGGTGAATAGTGTTTTTTGCAGAATTCCGCAGTTTACGATATTTCTGGCAGAAGAAATAAGCCGCTCTCTGGTCGTCCTGGTGGATCACCGATAGAGGTATCATACGTCTGATACTCCAAGGAGAGGAGCTTCTCAGATTCGGTCTTCCGAGTCTACTGCAATCCAATTTGAATTTGGATCAAGGTATAAATGTTATATTAATCTATTTAATTTGTAAGTAAATTAAAATTTTAGAAATAAATTATGGAGTAGATCTGTATAAGGATTAAATCGGGTTTTGATGCCAAAGATAAACGGGAGGTGGACACCCTCGGTAGTTTATCTAGCATACCTTGTTTAATACCTGGCTTAAGTTAGAAGTAAAATTTTTGTTTTATGGTCTTTTCGTATCTTAGGCCAATTGACGGGTTTTGAACTGTTCGTAACCTAACAGGGACACTATACAACATCTCTCGTAACCTAAAACAAATCGAGCCTCCCGAGGCGATATCGCCCTAGGAGAGTACAAAGACTCGGTCAAAAGCGAATCATTTGTGTACCTCACAAAAGAGTAAAAAGATAAATAAAAATAATCTGCCTCAGTTGACATAGAAAAATAAGGAACCGACTATCCGTACAAAAGAATAATAATAAAGGAGACTCCATGTACCAACCAGGGACCAAAGCGGAGCTCCAGCCTTTCCTTGTACCTAATTTGGCAACAAAGGAGAAAGAACTCTTCGGACATATTCGAGATCTCACAATAATCCCGCTAAATAAAATAATAATAATAAATGAAAGAATAGCTCCTGTAGATCAAATATGGCACGCATACTCTAAAACTGAGACGTCGAAACCTTAATCACTCAATGAGGAAAAATTATACTAATATAATAATAATAATAATAATAATAATAATAATAATAATAATAATAATA
Organism: Eleocharis quinqueflora; assembly: GCA_964058865.1. NCBI lineage: Eukaryota > Viridiplantae > Streptophyta > Magnoliopsida > Poales > Cyperaceae > Eleocharis > Eleocharis quinqueflora. The sequence goes on along the minus strand of CAXKVX010000022.1, from coordinate 115,297 downwards.
ATAATAATAATAATAATAATAATGATGATGATGATAAGGAGATTGAAAAAGAAAATCTCTGCTATCGCTCTGAGCCATCAAGTGATGCACTAATTGAATGAGCACAACCAGGAATCTATGAAGGCGTCCCGATGAGAGTATCCTACGGGCTGTGTCATACACCGTAAATATGTAAACCATACACGATGCCCTCAAGCTACTTCCAGCTGACGGCCATTCGGCCCATACTCTCAGCACTCACCAATGTTGTTAAAGTATACTACTTATATTATAAAGTAATTTACTATCTACCTATAATAATATAATACTACGATTTGTATATCAGATCTCACATGCAAAGTATGAACGTACGTTGATCCAATAGCTGGTGTAATTTACCGTTATGCATATGACAGGTCAAGCCTTACGGTCCTTTATCAAGTTCTAGTTATATTTGATACTGCATCTTAGTTAAAAGAAAAATAAAGGTATGTCATGTTTTGTCCTATACGAAGAAAAGATATAAATCTCAGGAACTCGCACCTAGGAGTGCTGGAGAGAAAAGTGTAGTTGACTCTACTCCAGGAGAAGCTCCACGGCGACAACATTTACGGGGTCAGATATACCCCGACCTCTGCGAGGAGATACGAATCTACTATATCTCCTAAGTAAGGTTTAAGATTTGCTTTGATGAGTTCTCGATCAATGAGGTTAATTTTGGAGTTTGACGTGAATCAGCATTGTCATTTAGGCGTTCTTGTCACTTTTATTATTTGTGTAATTGTTTATCTTTGATAGACAATTAAATTTAGTTAATCTTTATATTATGTAATTAATGTCCAAACTGTTTATAAGTTCATGTCGCATGTCATAAACGTGGGATCGGTGAATGTATAAACAAAAATTAAAATAAAACAACACGAAGAATAGCATGTTATAAATTCAACAATTTTTAGTTGTGCACTTTTAACTATGAAACTAATAAAAGAAGAAAGGAAGAATTAATAATCTAGGATCCTAACTAGTAGGTGTGTATTTATTCTTATAATTATGTTCTTATAAAGAAATTGATCAATATATATATATATACCTAGTTAGTTATAATTTCCGTAGGTGCGTGGTGTATATATTTATCTGTGTGTTCTATTTGATGTGACATAGAGACATTGAATATATATATATATATATATATATATATATATATATAGAGCATGGCTAAAATAATATGCATAGTACACCACATTTCGTACTATGCGTTCATTTATATTTAATTTGATCATTAAATTGATATTTAAGTTGCTCAATAAATTCTTCATATCAAAATCTTGTAGGATATAAAATTTTGTAATTTTTAGAGCTTTCTTGCTATTTTTTAAATATTTTTTAAAAACAGCCCAAAAATGGCACTTTTGTAGTATTAAATCTGGACTGTTTTTAAAAAATATTTAAAAAATAGCAAGAGAGCTCTAAAAATAACGAAATTTGATTTCCTACAATATTTTCATATGAAGAATTTATTGAGAAACTTAAATCTCAATTTATTGACCTATATATATATGCATAGTACAAAATGGTGTGTACTATGCATATTATTTTAGCCATGCTCTATATATATATATATATATATATATATATAAAGGGGATCCATTAGCCTCTTTTTTTTCTAGCCTCATGTAGCATCTCCATCAAAGTAAATGAAAATGGTCGATCAGGACCGTTGAAAACATTCTTCATACTAATATAGACTTAGAGACCAAATTTTAGATTTTTTTTTACTATTTTATCGGACGGGTTGAAAATTGGATTTATCTAACGACTTATAGACATCCAATTTTCAACCCGTCCGATAAAATAGTAAAAAAATTCAAAAAAATGTAAAATTTAGTCTCCAAGTCTATATTAGTATGAGTAATGTTTTGAACGGTCCGGATCGGCCATATTCATTGATTTTGGTGGAAAATAGTGCAGGAGGCTACAGAGTGGAGGCCACGGATCCCCCTATATATATATATATATAATATTACTGGGTCATACTTGTGTTGTGTCGTCCCGTATTATGTTGTTGTAATTAATATCACTTTGTTATTATTCTAGTATTGTTACTACTTAATATTCTTATTACACTTCATATTATTATTATTATTATTATATTTATTTTTATTAATTATTGTCCTTAATATTTTTCTAAATATGGTTATTATTGTTTTAAGTGTTATTAGTATTAATGATATTATTTACACTTTTAATTGCATATATGATTAACTAAATAACTTATATTGTATTTATATATAATATTTTAGTACTTTAAAATAAGTATTAAAATAAAGAAGTAAAGAAAGAAAAGAAACTCAATAAAACTCAATAAAAATAACAAGGATTGGTTGTCCAATTTTATTTGTGTGTTAATTATATTTATTGGGATCGAATGTCAGAGTTTTATTGTGTCATAATATCTGTTCTCTTAGTACATGTTCGAGAATGCTCAGACAATATTTGTCATCATTTCTCACTTTTTAATTAGAATCCATGAAGCTGCCAACCTCTTGGGATAGCTTCATTTATTTTCCTTTTTTTATCCGTATTTTAAAACGTACAATATATAAAGCGTCCAAATATAATTAATGAGCCGGACATGTTTATTTTAATTCATTTCCAACTCAGCTCACGAATCAGAGGCCCAAGCCTCTTTTATTTATTTTCAAAATATCCAGCATAGGCCCATTAGAAACCATTTAATATTTTAAGTCTTATAAGGTCCAAAAGCCCATATTTTTTATTAAATATTTTTAAGGGTTCAAAAAAGCCAGAAGGCCCCATCGAACCTCACAAGACCTAGTCATCACTATTGGGCTCAAATCTCACACAAACAACGAAGCACAACATAGGCATGAAATAATTGCACTAATTGCACCAATTTGCCCATGAAATATATTGTCATCTGTTAGTGAAATAATTGCACCATTTTTTGGTAACATGACCATTGTCCATGATATGTGGGAAGCACTAGTGAAAAGGTATGAAGGTAATGATCAAATAAAACGAAACAAGGTTGTCGGTCTAGACACGGAATATGAGAATTTTAGAATTGAAGAAAATGAAAGTGTAGAGAAAATGTACCATAAACTTATTCTTCTTATTAATGAGTTTATTGAAATTGGTGAACCACTTACTAACAATAAGATTGTAGGAAAACTCATTCGCACTATGATTGTTAGATTAAGGTGGAAAGGCTTTGTAAGTGCTCTTGAAGCGGTGAATGGAAGAAACGTTGAATCGTTCACCCCCGAGAAGATATACACCTCTTTTAGATCCGTTGAAGAAATTCTAAAACAAACCATCGATAAAAACCATGGAGGCAAACCGTAGCCTTTTCGGCCCAAAATTTTAGAAATAACCACTCATCATCTTCAAACTCCCGATCCACAAATGACAATCCCTTCTAACACATGGATCAAGATCATGACAACGAAATCCAAATCCTCGCAAGAATGCTCCAAGAACTCTTTGTATTTGAGAAAATGTACAACTCCAAGCGAGAAAGCAATGAGAAGAAGATTGTATGCGTCATGTGTGAAAAATAAAGAAGGACACTCAATTCATACATGTTACAAGATCTTTTCCCAATTGAGAAGTCAAGATGACGACGAACAAAACAACAAGAAGGATGGGTACAAGGCAAGAAAAATATAAAAGTCATGCATGCCGACATGTGGAGTCATAGTGATGAAGAGGAAGTTGAAGAATCGGATGTTAAAGGTGATGGAGACAAGCAAGCAAATTATTCTCTCATGACTCTAGTGAAAGATCAACCAAATGCTAGCGACATCGACTCGATCATTGCTAGCAACAACATCACTGATCTCACAACAATTGAGATATTGAAGAACACCATGCTTGCTAAGGTGAAGAAACTCATGATCAACTCAACCAACGAAGAAGAAGCTAATTTTATTTGTTTTGTTTTATCTTATATGTTCAATATGTATATATATTTATTTTATTTAATGTTATTTTTAATTATCTAATTATTTATATATGAAATTTTTATTGAATTAATTTCAAATAGTCAAAATTGACAGAGATTTTTATATGATGTAAGTTGTTGATATTTCACAAGTTTCACACGGACCATCAAATTAAAGATCAACGTTCGATCGCTAATCATATAATTAAAAAAAATTATATTATTAATTTGAATTGCTTATCTTTAATCTAACATTCAAATTAATAATTCTCTTATCTGCAAAAAAAAATGTTTCGCAGAGTGAATTGATTAAAGGGAGCTGATACGTAGATACCATATTTGATACCGACTATTGATATCGATTTTATTATGCACCTTTAGTTGAATTATCATGCACATTATTTGAGTTATTATGCATGTTATTTTTTTGTAATGAAATAGTTATACATGTTGTCGATTTTATTATGCACCTTTAGTTGAGTTATCGTGCACACTATTTGAGTTATTATGCATTTATTTTCTGTAATGAAATAGTTATACATATTATTTTTTATACTGAAATAGTTATGATATAATATACACAATAACTCAAATAATGTGCATTATAACTCAACTAAATATGCATAATAAAATCGATATCAATAATTGATATCGAATGTGATATCTACGAAACATTATCCTTGATTAAAAAAAGGTTTCTATGAACACGAGCTTCACGCCAAGCGAATTGGGCTGGCCCCGGAGGCCCGAACTACTCGGATCTCACCTGTGATGGAACGAAATGCTCTGCGAACTGTTTTTTCTCCGCATTCTGCAATGATTTGATCTGATGGTGAGATTAAATATCAACGGTTCAAATAAATCTCTCCGATCCGGAGAAAAAAGATCTGCAGACAATACGGATCCCTCGTGTGATGTGATGACTCGCACCATTACCAACCACATGAAATCCATCAGTTCCCCCATAAACCCTCTCGCTCCTTCTCTCGAACCTCTTCTTGCCGCTTCCCAAGTTTATCCACTGAGCACTGAGCACTGAGCAAAAGCAAGTTATGGACCAGCCAGAATATTCCACCTCTTATCTCTTAGCGCCGTAGAAATAGCACTCTCTGATCTCTCCAATGGCGTTGTTTTGTCTGCGCACCATCCCCTCCCCCTCCTCCCGCCTTCCTCCCTCCTCCGCCTCTACTAGAGTGACCTTGCTTCGGGTCTCCAGATGTTACTTCCACGGGCTCCAACCTAGGTGTCAAGCCGTTGCTGCGCGGTATCTGAACGGAAATGATTATTACTTCCACGACGAAGAGGAAGGATTTAGCGACCTTGAGCTCCCTGTACGTCTCTCTCTCTCTCTCTCTCTCTATATATATATATATATATATCACACACACACAATGTGTTTGCTTCAGAAAAGATTATGTTGTGCCTAATTTTTCATTATCTTCCCAGGATGATCTATTGAAATCAGAGGACGAGCTTGATAATGACAGTGAATCTGAAGAAAATAAGGGTATTTCATGTTTCAATATTTAATTGGATATCAATAAAGACATTTTGGTCATTAATCAGCATTAGTGCGTCGATCAAAGCAATTATTCAAAAATTCAACTAAATTTCTTGCTGATATGATCAATATTGAGTCACTACATTTGACATTTCAGATAACAAAAGGCTAAGAAAAGAACACAACAAAAGACACCCTAGACCTGACTCTGGCATGAAGTATGAAGATCTCATCATCAACTTTGATGGTGATGGTGATGGTGACAGTGGCGATGACGTTGTCCCAAAGAAGAAATCTAAATCCAGAGTCGGTGTGTCCTCGAAAAAAGACTTAATTGACTTGGGAAGTATCGGAGAGGTAACTGTTATAAAGTTATAGTTCTATAGGGACTCGAAAGCTTGTTATATCATGTGCCAGAATGCATTGTAAAATATTCAAATTCAGTCTTGGCAACTTTGATCATTATTTTAGTTAAGAGTTAAAGTCTGAAATGAGCTTTTTAGGCATAATATGTGCTCATAAGTCATAAGAGTGATCAAACTTGGTGCTTTGGTGCATGGTATGTATATCAAGCATTTTAAACTTTTCAATGGTTTGATTTTGATGACCTTTAATGCATTGTCAAACAATAGTCATCCCGCATAGACTTATAGATAATATATCCATATTCCTTGACACATAGTATTGGTAAATTACATTGTCATCACATGTCATACCTTACATTTTAGCTTATATCTCAGCCAGATTGTACTGGTATAGAGCTGGTACCTGGTATGGCAGTTTTAACAAATAAGCATTGTTTCTTCATATAACAGCCGAAGCACACAAACTTCTCCAAAAAGTGTTTTGAAATGCTGCAAGAAGACCTTGGTTTCGACCCAAGGTGGTACCCTTTAATCAACTACTTGAGTACCTTTGGTCTGAACGAGTCTGATTTTGCAAGTATGTACGGACGCAATATGCGATGTTTCGACATAAGCCTGACATGTGTCCGTGAAAAAATGGTTCTTTTAACCACCATAGGTGTAAAAATGGAGGACATGAAGCGAATCCTACTGCGGCAGCCCCAAATCTTGCAGTACAGTGTTAATAATTTGTACTCACATGTCGAGTTTTTAGTGAGTATTGGAGTCTCCCCTTCCAAATTAAGGCATGTTATTGCAACTGCGCCTTCTCTCTTTTCTTATAGCATCGAAAAATCTCTCAGACCTACAATCCAGTACCTGATTGAAGAGGTCGGTATAAAGAAGAGTGATATTGCAAAGGTGGTGCAATTGAGTCCGCAAATCTTGGTTCTACGGATTGATCACTCATGGAAATCAAGACTTTTCTTCTTTTCTAAAGAGCTTGGTGCGCCTAAGTATAATATAGTCAGAATGCTGGCCAAGCATCCCCAGTTTTTGCACTATAGTATAGAAGATGGTATTTTACCAAGGATTAATTTCTTGAGGAGTATTGGTATGCAGGATGAGGAGATCTTGAAAGTTCTGACAAACTTGGCACAGGTTGGTGTTCCCATCATTTTCCTGGAATTTTGTTACCTTAACATTTAGGATAATGCTGGCTGATATTGGATGGTAATGATAACATACTAGTATGTTACTTCTAATCATTGAAACACCATTTAAATCGTAGATGTAGGGTTTTGTAGGGTTCCATACCTGAGATTTGTTAGGGCCTTTTACGTATTAGTTGACTAGTTCCTCTGCAAACTTGCTCTAGTGCAGAAGGTGTTATTCCTTGCTTCATAGGAGCTATGGGAAAGACATTATTTTCATTTTAGGGTTTCAAGGTTTTGGCTTTTATGGTTATATTGTTGTTTTAAGGTTCTTTAGGGATACACTTTGATATTTAAATTCAAGGTTTTTAAGCCAACAATTTGATTTTTAATGTAGACAAACATGCGCCAACATATGTTTTAGGAATGTATCCAAAGAGTTTGGCATCATATAGGAGTACGTGAGAATTAGCGGTTCACGTACCAAAATCATGACCTAGAAATTAGGGTTCAGGAGAAGTATGATAGTTGTGGGATATAGGACACTGGTTTAGACTCCTACGATTTATTGTGTAGTTTTAATTGTTGTTATTATTAGTATTAGTATTATTTTTTTATTTATTACTATTATTATTATTTTTATTATTTCTATTTCTATTATTATTACTATTACTATAGATAGTTAGATACTATTTTACTATTTGTTATATTACTTTTATCTACATGATTTTTCAATACTATTGGATTTCATCTCTAGCCTATCCCAACTTGTTTGAGATTAAAGGCTTTCTTGTTGTTGTGTTGTTGTTTAGTATCGCAATTGTGAGTGTCTTAGGGTTTCTTATTGGCCAAAATATATATATTGGCACCTTTGTCTATGTGAAGTCTTTAAGTTTTTCTTTCTGACTTCCATTTCAGGTACTATCTTTATCTCTTGAAGGCAATCTTAAACCAAAATATAACTACTTAGTAAACGAGCTAAGAAATGAGGTAGACGCTTTGATAAAGTATCCTGTGTACTTGAGCCTCTCCTTACAACAGAGAATTCGTCCCCGTCACTGCTTCCTAGTTTCTCTGAGGAAGGCCCCACAAAAGGGTCCTTTTCCCATTGGATCTCTGATGCCCAGCGATGAGTCCTTTTGCCAGCAATATGCTGGTACAAGTCTCGATGCATACCTGAAATTTAGAGAGCGGTTCATGTTGTCAGATTTTGCTCCAAACCATGAGAGAAAGGCATTTAAGGAGCCTCGTAGAAGTGCTCCTAAGCATGAGAGAGAGGCATTTAAGGAGCCTCTGAGAAGTGTTAGTGGTAATAACTGGAGAAAAGAGGTGGTGAAGTCGGGCTATTGGTAATTAGTGCAGCCTCATTAACCAATTCTAGGAATAGATGGCGCTTTGGAATCTTGAGAGTACTTCTAGATGTATAGGACTTCTCTCTGGAGGTACAGTAGTTCTCTTTCTTCTTTTTTTTTTTTTTTCCTTCTTTATCTTTGCAAATAAAATCCAACATTCTTTTGTGGTGTTTTCAAGTACCAGCTGACTGTTTGATGAACTTCAAGTAATAGTTAGCTAATATTGAAAATTGTTCCCTAAAAAAATACTGAAAATTCTATCCCTAAATCTCATGAGTCTTTAGGGGGAAAAACAAAAACAAACAGATAACAATAATAATATTAGTTTTAGTAATAATACAACAACAAAGTCTTTATTCTCAAATAAATTGGGGTAGGTTTGAAATGAAATCCAATGTGAAATGAAAAATCAATATAAATAATAATAATAATAAATAGTAAAATAGTAGTAAAATAGAAGTATAGAAATGATAATAATAATGCTAAAAATAATAATAATAATACACTATTTTACTAATCATAAGTTTAGACTAGCATTCTAAGTCGTTAATTCTGCACTACAATCGTACAACTATGACACTTTCTAAAATTTAGTTTGTCACTGTTTTGGTATGTGAATCGCTGACTTTCATGCACTCTTATTTCATATCAACTCTTTGGAGACATTATGTGCCTTTTAAGTTCTTTTTTACAGTTTTATCCCATGTCAATTTCGGTCGACCACTACCTCTTCTCGTGTTTTCGACGCGACTTAAAACTCCACTACGTATCAATGCATTAGAAGGCCTCCGTTGTATATGCTTATACCATCTTAAACGATATTGAACAAGTTTTTTTCCAATCAGTGCAACCCTCACCTCGTCACGTATATCGTCATTTCTAATGCGATCCTTTCTTGTATACCCAAATATCCATCGTAACATACGCATCTCTGTTACGCTCATTTTTTGTATGTGTTGTCATTTAGTAACCCAACATTCTGCTTCATATAACATTGCGGTTGATCGCCGTCTTATAGAACTTTCAACCTTTGTGGGACCGTGTCGCATAGGATGTCAGATGTTTGTCACCATTTTATCCAATCCGCTCTTATTCTATGACTAACATCTTCGTCAAATATCAGCACAAGTTGAAATATGGCATCGATCCCAAATATCGAAAGGTGTTTCTTCAAGGCACTGCTTGTCCCAACTAGACTGACATCTCCATCTTCTGCTCGAGCGCAAGTGAACTTGCATTTCATATATCCGGTCTTAGTCCTACTAAGTCTAAAACATTTTTTATTCTTAAGTCTTCCTTCATAACTCTAATTTTCTACACATCCCTACCTCATTTTCGTCAATTAGGACCACATCGTCCGCAAAGAGCATGCACAAAGGGATATCGCCTTGTATATCTTTCGTGATCTCACCGATCACTAAGGCAAAATTGTAAGGGCTCAAGGTTGACCTTTAATGTAATCCTATCTTAATGGAAAAGTCATCAGCCTCACTGTCACATTTTCTGATACTAGTCACAACGTTATCATACATTTTCTTGATAAGGTTGACGTATTTTGTTGTGACTTTTTTCTTTTCAAGTGCCCGTCACATGACCATCCTCGGTACCCTGTCATATGCTTTCTTCAAATCGATGAATATCATATGTAAATCCTTCTTCTGCTCTCTATATCTCTCCACTAGTTGTCTTGTTAAAAAAATCGCCTTCATAGTGGATCGTCCAGGTATAAAACCAAATTGTTTTTTCGTAACTCTCGTCATCTTTCTTAAATGATGTTCAATCACTTTCTCTCAAAACTTTATTGTATGGCTTGTATGGCTCGTCCAGGTATAAGCTTGATTCCTTTGTAATTAGTACAACTTTGAATATATCTTTTATCTTGAAGATAGATACTAATATACTTCTCGTCCACTCGTTCGGCATTTTGTTTGTTTGACCGGAAGATTTGTTGAACAACTTAATTAGTTATACTACTCCCAATGTTGTAAAATGCGGATTTGAATATGCGTGCGGAGAGGTACCGCATACCGCATATGCGTTATGCGGATTTATATGCGGTTTCACATATGCGACTGAATTTACCATTATATTATGCATTCATACAAAATTAGATGAAAACTACAAATAAAAGTGCACCTTAGCCGGTGTAATACTCTAGATTTTCAGAAATATGTGGTATGTAATTATTTTAAATCATCTTTAATATTTATAAATGTGTTACTTATTAAATTTTTAAAATTTCATATGTCTGAATTAATAAAAAACATTATTTTTATTAGAAAAAATAATTATAGCAAATTAGCAATTATATTTCGTAAGTTTTTCCTAGATTAAATTTCTGAAATTTTCATTTAGATTATACTGACACAATTCGCGTAAATTAATCTCAATGAATTTTAGAACATTAGATTTGTATATTGACATATTCGATAAGAATGCATCAATTAAGTAATTAGGTGAGTTATTGTTGTGAGTGAAAATAAATAAATAATATGTAACCTCCTAAAAATATTTTGAAATATTTGGTAACTTATTTTAAATCAATTATGATATTGATAAAGATGTAAGGTTAAAGTTAAATGAAATGACTAAATTACAATTCTTTAAACCTTTGAGGGGCTAGATAAAGAAGAGAATTACAATTTAATTATAAACTCAATTTCAAAGGATGCACATATGCCACGCATCTGCATGAGAGTATGTCTCCACTTCCACGTGTCTAATGTGGATAAGTGTAATTTTAAGTCCTTTCATAGTTACATTTAGATTATATGGTGTCTCTCTCTTGGTCCAAATCAAGAAAATCAAAAGTCAAAAAAATATAAAAGGTTCGTTTCCGCATAATTAACAACGCATATCATATTTAACGCGACCTTCGTTTCGCCTGCGCATATGCAGGCGCATAGGCGGACGCATCAATCGCCTTTTACATCACTGACTACTCCTATGTCTCCAAGGCATCTCAATACATCGATCGGGATGTTATCAAGCCTTACCTACTTTTATTCTTTTCAAAGTCTCATTCACCTCTGTCTTTTAAATTCTTCGAACAAATCACATGTTGGTGTCGTCAAAAGAGTCATATAGCTCAACCATAATGTTTTCATTATTTTCATTGAACAACTTGTCGAAATATTTTCCATCTGTTCTTGATCTCGTCGTCTTTCACCAAAAGTCTATTTATCTCATTTTTTATGCATTCGACTTGGCTGAAATATTTCGTCTTTCTCTCGTTGAGTTTGGCAATCTTATAGACGTCATTTTCGCCTTCCTTCGTATCTAGCTTATGATATAAATCCTTATAAGCTAGATCCCTTGCTTCACTTTGCATTCTTTTTTGCTGTTTTATATTTATGTACGTTGTCTCCACTCTTGTCAGAATGCAAACACTTTGTATCAGTTTTTTTCTCCTTGATAACTTTTTGCACGTTCTCGTTCCACATCAAGTGTCTTCAGGTTCATGTCTTTAGTAATGGTAATGATAACAAATAAATAAAGGTTCATGTCATTACTCAATGATAACAAATGAATAAAGCCAATAGAATTAACTTTTTGATACCACAATCCATGAACTATCTTCAAAGATATTTGTTCGAGTTTTTATGATAAGGCTAATGCATGGGCAACTTGGTCATTGTATTTGAGATAATCTTTGTTCGTGCAGTTTTCTTTCTAAAAAGAGTGTGACTTTTAAAGAAAACAATCCTGACATGAGGGAATGTTATGGGGTTCAAATGCATCTATTTTTCTGTGCGTAAATTATACCTCTGAAAATCTGGACCACTCATCAACTCTATTTTATTCTCAACTCCACTTTTTATTCTTGATGAGTGGTCAAGATTTGAAAGTATCACGAAGGCACAAGAAATAGAAGCATTTGAACCCTACTTTTATTATTATTGTAGATATCAGAAATAGAAATATCAGGTGATATTTGCAAAACGCCAAGTGTAATTTGCACATAAGAAATTGGGTCGGTTGAGATTGATCAAGGAGATTGTGTCTTTGACAGGAAATTTACTGCATTGGTCGTCGCTAAGAGCTCAACGGGAGCTACGTTGGAGTGAGAATGCATACTTAAAAGAAAAAAAAACTCAGTTGTAAATGTTTTCATGATGAGTTAAATAACTACGCAGATGGATGAGAAATGCATACTCACGGTAAGATCACAAGGCACCATATAGTTTCTGTATTTACAGATGGACAATTATGATAGGATTTAGTTTCATTATTTTTATCTTTATTTATTTTTTTCTTAAGTTCTACGAATGTGAGGTAATATACAGAAAGAATAAAGATCTCATGCTCCCAGTTTTGCCCCTGAGTTGCTCCAAAACACAGCCCCCCTAAAAGTCAAACCCCGGGGGCGCTATGTGTAAGTGGAGGTGGGGGAAATGAGGGGGCATAACAGGGGGCGTTATATCAAAGTCCAGAAAGAAAAATGGTACATAATGTGAAGAAGGCATATGTAGCTATTTTTGTACAACTCTTGACATACTGAGTCTGTCGGCCCCCAAATATTTGTATGCATTCTTTATACGGGTTGTTTGGTATATGGGAAATGTAACAAATGTTGGATGGGAAATGTAAGTTTGGTGCACCTTACGGCCTGTGTCACACTTATGGAGGGCCTTTTGTACAAAGAGGTGAAGCCTAAGTTTTAGTGGGCCTGCAGCACTCTTCAGCCATTATAACATGTATTAAACTATAAAACCATTAGTCTAGTGTTACAAGTTACAACTTATAGTAGACCTTTTGTGAGTTGATTGAAGTCCACACTTTTATGTTACTTTATGGCATGGTTCATTGGTTCTCGTTTCTGGTAGTTGGGTTCCAAAACCATCCTTGGTACATACAGGTGATATGGTTTCGATGCTTCAGCCTTTCCGGTGCTAGGAACTTTAAATGCAGCCTGTTAGCCATTCATACATTGAATAAAACATTAAATGTAACGACCTTATCCATTAAGAACCAAGGATACCCCACAAATCTAGAATTTGTGTGTAATTATCACATGGGAAGACAGCTCCATCTCTCATCCGACCAGTCTGTCAATTGACATTACAAACTATTCCATCCTCTAGTTATTATCAGATAAGCGACTCGCCATAGCACCGTTCCACAACTCAATTAAGAGGTTGAGATTTAAATATTTAATTTCTGGTAAATGTTCGGGATGGGCACCGTTCCACAACTAAATTATATTTAAAAAATCTAATTGGTAAGAACGTAGCATATTAGTATATGTGTAAAGCTTGAGTTACCCCTCGCATATTAACATTAACATTTTTTTTTATAAAGAGTGGAGAAATTCCACCTGTTTCATTGAATCATTGAAACAAATGTCTTTAGTACAATTAAAACTTAAAAGACAATGCATCAGAACGACATATTGACAACTAACCGAATAATTGTTCGAAATATAAAACCTGTTACAACCAGTCATAAAAAACATATTCCTACAACAAACCATCACCTACTTGTTTTTACAAGAATCTTCTTTAACAACAAAAGACTGTTACTGTTAAAATCAAAAGACAAGTTTTTAAGAACTGAATAGTAGAGCACAAAAAGCCATGCAATCAATTTCAGAAACTTTCAAGGCTCAGATCTTGTTCAAACAAAGATTCTGTTTGCAAAATTTATGCACTTGATTTCACCAACAGATCCACGTGCTCTACTACCACCATCTGACTTTCGGTGTTTGAAAATATTAACATTAAGTCATTAACATATGAATCAGATCTTTCAATGGTGACATTATTTTGTCAACCAATGAAAACTTGATGAAAATAAATATATAAAACCAATTAGAGTTATAACTACCTCCTCAAAGGAGATAAAAAAAATCAGGCTAGGTATGTAGTGAACTAGGCATAGTCTAATCTAGTTAAATATTAAAAGATGCAATTAACGAAACATACAATTAGAACAAGTAAACATGAAAGTTGGGAGCTGATACAGTGATACACAATTTGATACGCAATTGATACGCTCGTCCATTTCGTCCTAAAATTTTCTCCATTTTTTACAAATTATTCTCTCCAGTTAATTTGTAATGCATATTAATTTAATTATAGTGTATATTAATTTATTTATAATTTGTAATGCATGTTAATTGTTTTGAGTTAAGATTTGTAATGCATGTTAATATATGATAGATTTTCATTTTGTATATAGGCGAATTTGTAATGCATATTAATTTATTTATAATTTGTAATGCATGTTAATTGTTTTGAGTTACTATTTGTAATGCATGTTAATATATGATATATTTTCATTTTGTATATATGCGAATTTGTAATGCATATTAATTTATTTATAATTTGTAATGCATGTTAATTGTTTGAGTTACGATTTGTAATGCATGTTAATATATGATAGATTTTCATTTCGTATATATGCTAATTTGTAATGCATATTAATTTATTTATATGCATATTAATTTTTTGGTGCATATTCATATTTTTCCCAGTTGTTATGCATATTAATTTTTTCTTAGTTGTTATGCATGTTATTACAGCGCATGCATATTAAATTGACTAACATGCATAAAAGAACAATATTAAATTTAAGCTGCACAACAACTAGAATAACATTCATAACATCAGAAATAACTTGCATAATAACAAATATAACATGCATAATAAAAAATATAACATGCATAACAACAAGTAAATAAATATGCAAGTGTTTTTCAATTAATATAAATAACAACAGAAAATTAAGTTTAAGCTACATTATATCACAAAAACTACTATAACAACTATAATAACATGCATAACAACCAAATAAGTATGCATAGTAAATTAACTAACAAGCATAACAACAGAAAAATGAAGTTTAACATGCATACCAACTAGAATAAGTAAGTATGCATAATAAATCAAATAACAAGCATAACAACTAGATTAACATGCACGACACTAGAATAACATGCATAACAACTTATAAAAAAAAAAGTATGCATAGTAAAATCAATCAACATGCATGGCAATTAGAATAACATGCCTGACAACCATATTTTGTATGCTGACGTTTTTAATTAACATGCATAATCAAATTAAGTATGCATAGTCAAATCAATCAACATGAATGACAGCTAGAATAACATGCCTGACAACCATATTTTGTATGCTGGCGTTTTCAATTAACATGCATAACCAAATTAAGTATGCATAGTCAAATCAATCAACATGCATGACAACTAGAATAACATGCCTGGCAACCATATTTTGTATGCTGACGTTTTTAATTAACATGCATAACCAAATAATTATGCATAGTAAATCAACTAACATGTATGACAACTAGAATAACATGCCTTAAAACCATATTTTGTATGTTGGCGTTTTCAATTAACATGCATAATCAAATTAAATATGCATAGTAAAATCAATCAACATGCACGACAACTAGAATAACATGCCTGACAACCATATTTTGTATGCTAGCGTTTTCAATTAACATGCATAACCAAATAAGTATGCATAGTAAATCAACTAACATGCATGACAACTAGAATAACATGCATGAAAATCATATTTTGTATGCTAGCGTTTTCAATTAACATGCATAACAACAGAAATAACATGCATAACAGCAGAAATAACATGCATGACAAATATAACATGCTTTTCAGAGAAGAAGAGATCGAAACCAGGAATCAATCGGAACAAATGACGCGATGAAACAGTTTCAAATAGGAAAGAAAATGGAACTGTCCAGTTGTCAAGGTGAAAAAAATTAGTGGATGTGTCCATTGACTGGAAACATCCATTCTGTATCAATTGCGTATCAAATTCGGTATCCCCAGAACATTTTCCTTGTTTTTTAAGTCGACAGAATATCTCAGCATAAATTATAATAAGCAGCTTGTAATGAATATTTTATTTAAGAATCAAAACAAACCTCCTAAATTAAGGAGGATTGGTTTCTTAACCGAGATGAGAAGCTGGGTTACTATGGAGAGGTGCAGTACTGGTAATTCTATTATTTTTCTTTCTATTATGACACAAACAAATTAATCCTACTTGCTGACAACAGATTTAACAAATTGTGATCGCCTAAAGAAAACTTCTGTTACCCCTCAATATCAGTTTGAATATACAGTTCATGACAGGTACTGATGGGTCCTGATAATCTATCAATAACCACATCAAATCCAGTATATATATCAGGGAATTCTCATGACGACAAGACAAGTTCAAACAGAAAGGGATAGACAGGAAAATAACTAGGATTTATCATGTCAGGTGTGTCCCATGAATTTTAACTAAGTTTGTCTTTTTTCCACATATTACTTCAGGATAAAGAAGTCTATAAAATGACACTCAAGCTAATCCTAAAATAGAGAATTTGATTGGTTAGCACAGATTTTTGAAAATGGCAGTACTATCTTCAATTTTTTTTTCTCTCCATAAGGAAAACAACTCATAATTAGTAGGCTATTGCAACCAATTTTTATGGCTTTTTATGGCTACTATTTTGTTTGCCTTAAAAATGGTCTCCAAGTTTTCAGCGCGCACTTACATATATTTAGAATTGACAGCCAAAAAAAATGTACCCGTCTCATGACCCTCTCAAAAAATATAATAAATTTTGCAATATATAGAAAACATTATTTTAGTGATGATAACCAATTTTTAGTCTAGTAGCTAAAGTAATGTCTTTTGTGTAAGATAAGTAGATAACACGTTCAAAACCTGAATGCTATGGATATTTAAGACTGAGCATTTGACATCCATCTTTGAAAGAAAACCGTATCTATTTCAAGTAATGAGAGAAACAATATTTTAAACATGCTCACGATAACAAATATAAACAAATGACACACGAGAACCCCTTGATTATATAGATAGATAGATAGATAGATAGATAGATATCGGAAACAGGCGACAAAAAGCATCTTCATAAAGCAATCTTCACAAGTTAAAATCAACCATTATGTGTGCAGAGTGACAAAAGAAAAAGAAAGCGATCGATATAACATGCATGCAATCCATGAGTGCCGAAAAGTATCATTTATTTCACTACAAGTTAAATTTAATCTTAGTTTCACGCTAAACCTATCAGTTATATGTATGTATACACCTGTTCCTTTGTTCTATGTATCTGAGTAATCCACATTTTCTTTGTTCTTTTTTCCTTTTTTATTCTTTTTCTCCCACTTATTGTCCCATTACAGCTATCTATCTAACTATTTTCACATGTCAACTTCAGTATTCTGTATTCTCTTTAAATTTTGTATGGTACTGCAAATTTCCCTTTCCACCTTTTCTGGGAAGTAAGAATAATGATAAAGCCTCTCTGAAGTATACAACTTGTGCTGATAAGCTTGTGAGTTGGCATCACTGAAAGGTTCCAAATGGGTTTTCTGGCAGTTCGAAAGGACAGCTGCAACATGAAAAAAAATAGAAGAAATGATATTATTTTCGAGTTCAAAGGAAGTAATAAAATGACAGATGAGAATTATCCTGTAAGTTGAAGATAGATAATAAATTAGGATCGGTGTTTGGTAGGAACAAAAGAGATGAAATATATTTGATAAAAAGACAACTATATCATTTATTACCAAGTGTAGTAACGAAAAAAAATGTTAAATATTAAGAAATATGATGTTACAACTTTATTCCACCCATGAAGATGTTTTTATCTTCAATCTATCTTAAAGCACCTTAAAATACTTTCCATTCATGCATTAAAGTATTTTAAAGGACATCACTATTACTTCACTTCCAAAACACTACGACCTAATTCTGTTTCCTTACACTACACTTGGACCTTGAATTCTGCTTTGGGAAACATCCCTCGAATTTTTTACTCTTAGAAAGCTATAGCACGGTAAATTGCAACTTTGTTATCAAAGAGACTACATGTGTATATTACAGAAGCTTTTGAAAGACTAGAAACAAATAATCATACATCAAGACAATACAGTAAAACTTAAAGCTATAAACCATTTACTTTCTCGTATTATATGTTTTGGTTGTACCTGTCCTGATCAATGCAAGAGTTGTTGCTCGTATCAGATGAGGCTGAGTTATTGTTACTTGTTGGAGATTTATTTAGCGCATCAAGGGTATACTTTAGTGGGTCTATCATGTCGAATTCTTTCTGATCTGAAATCAATATCAAACTCCATATAAGAATAAAAAAATAATTTTGCTTTGAAGTACTCTGTTAACAGATAATAATCCAAAATAATTTGTCATTTGAACCTGAATGATAGTTGAAGTTGTCTGACTTATTATCACGGGTAGATATCCGAGTCATTGGATTGAATCCAAGCTCGTTGAGTTGTATCCTCTCTAGTTCCAACTGAGCCAAATTTTCGTTGTACAACTGATCAATGCTGGTATGGTGTAGGTTGTAGCCAAGGTGCGGTCTGATCTTCTCCATGGAATGCCTGCAAATTGGATATATAATTCTGGGTTCTCTTTAGAAAAAAAAAACAGTTAAAAATTGGATGTAATACATAAAAGCCTTGATTACATGTGTGTGAACCTTTTATTACCTTGCCTTCTCACGGTAAGGTTTAACCAGGACTCGGGCCCCACAAATGAAATGGGGATGGCGGTTTGCTAGGATGAGCTGCACTGTCTCAGGGCTGTGAAAGCTCACAAAACCAAACATTCGCCGGTCTTGGCATGGTATCCTCACATCTCGTACCGGTCCGTATTGACTATTTCAAGAAGGAAAGAATGACGAAGAGAAAGCTTGATGTCAGCAAGTATTAGTACTGGGTGACTAAGGTCTTTGTATTTGTAAGCAACTATGTATCGTTAAAACAGTGCAACTGTTAAGGATCTATCTTAATACAGTACAGCATTCTGAGGGTTTGATATGGAAGATTGAGACAGTAAAGCTTTCTTTTGATTTTAAGCATGATAAAGCATCAGAAGTGAGATGTGATTGTTTTGATATAAAAATTAAAATCCAAGCATTTAAGTAAAATAAAAGATTTCTTTTTTGAGAGAACAAATAAGCAGAAATCCCAGAATGTTAACCATATATACCTAAAGTACGAATGAACATCCACCTCAGTAAACACGCTGTCAGATGGAAATGTGAGGTAAATCTGATTTGCAGGATTTGGGGTTGCATTGTTTTTTTCATTTCCAGAATCTACAACGTATTTGAAAGCATCTTCAGCAAGAACCACAGCATGCTGTCCATGTGGTCTGAGAATGTAAAAAAATTCCAAAGTTAGGCAAGTAACTTACAAAAATTCTATGTGACAATTCATTTGCTATTAAAATTTTGTTACTGAAAGTTACATCATTGTTGTACCAGATTCTGATTTCCAAAATATTGGTATGGACATCGGTAACACATCTATATTATTAATTATTCAAACTGGCAACAAGTAAAGCTATGTACCTCTCAATGACCGCAATTTTGTTAAGCCGACAAAGCAACTTAGTGAGACTATAACCCGTCTTGCCATGCCTTTGACTTTCAGTCAAATACCCGTCAGCTTGCAACCCCTTCCCATACATCTGGCCGTAAAGTGTTGGCAAAGAGGCAATAGATACCGGCTGTCCAGTATTTGATCTGAGCAAATCGACAATCTCCATTTCTAACTTCTCTAATGATGCTGGTGTAGCACCTGTACCAGACCCGATACTCAAAGTATCGCTCTCCGAAAAATCTGACGGAATGTTGTGGTGCGAGTAGCTACAGTTCACACCGTTCTTGCACATTCCTTTTATGTAATAGTGGCAAGGTCGTTTTGGGACTAGCATGGAATGTTTTACACCCAGTCTCTGCCCTACCGGGTCATGGTACATGTTCGCATCTGAAATGTAACCTGATAGGTTGTTCATATCGTCGTATGGTTCATTAAACCCAACAAATTGCTTGTTCAGGTTATGCGTGTAGTTATATCGATCAACATGGTCGCAGATACGAGATTGCAAGTGTAAGTTTGGATTTTTCAAGGAGAAGTCGCTCAGGCCTGTGAAGGGGTAATTGTAAGATGGGATTTGGGATGAATTTCGGGGTAATTTAGTGCTAAGATCTGCCTTGGCATCATTGATAAACGACATTAAGGTTGCATGAGAACCATAGGCAAGTTGCATCATCTCTTGTTCGTCAGGTTCACGCAAAAATATGCAACCAAATATTCTTGCAGTATTATCAGGCTCGAGATGTTGGATCCGAGAATAAATAATCTTAGCTAGCTCTGCAAACTCCATCACAAAATCGGTCTCTCTCTGAGTGAATGCAAAAAAGAAAGTTAGAAAATATAAGGGAACTATAAAAATGGTTACTGAAGGAATGATTATATCTTATTTGCCTTCTAGCATTACTTCCATACAAAAGTCGCTCGCCAGACAAGTTATTCATTCTTTCAAATGTTTGAGCTTTTGATCTCAGCATATCAAATTTTTGAGCTTTTTATCTCAGCACTTTGGTTGGTGGCAATTTATTAAAAGAAATGAAGACAACATATAGAAATTCCAAACAACTAGCATCCAATAGAAGAGAAATTAGCAAACTATTTTGCAAAAATAAACATCTGGAAAAATGATACCACAAATGTTGCAAAATGGGTGCTTCTTTCGAATTACATTGATTACATCATTCTTGTGTAACAAGAATAAAACACAAAATGAATCCATGAGCCTATGACAAAAGGGCATTTTTGTTACTAATCCCCAATCACAGTTAATCAGATACCAAATAAAAGAGAGGGAAAAGGGTATTCAAGAAAACTGCATTCCTTCCACCGATACTAATAAATAATCTTCTTAATAATTTGAGCATGTCTTTAAAAAATACTCTTTTTTCAATTAGATTTAAGAAAATACTCAGTTGATATGAGAATCTTAAAAATATCTAAAAGCTCGTTAAAACCATTAGTTATTGAAAAACCAATTGAACTTCTTCCCATTTAATTTCTTCGTAGATGGAACTATAAAGGACCAGTGGTTGAACTAGCAGCTAAATACAAAATAAAAACGGAACTTTAAAAACACAAATCAAAAGATACAACATCAGGAATTTTTTTAAAAAGAAAAAAAGAAGACAGATTTGGGAAATGAAAATTAAAGCAAAAAAATGAAAAAGAAAGAATCTTGATACCCGCATGGAGGAGAGACCCGATTTAACCATAGACCACAAGTTCTCCTCTAACTCGAATCTAATTATGGGATTTTTACAACTCAGTACCATTTCCCTCTTCCTGAGTCGCTATATATTCCAACGCTCCGTAACTAAATAAAGCAAGAGCAGTTCTCCAGTTAAAACCCCCTTCACTATTTCTAAATGACGAATCTACCCCTCTGAACTGTGCTCTGTGAATTGTGAGCTGTCAGCCTGTCACTGGCGCTGCATACGATACGAGCGGAGTTGCAAATTTGTAATGAGACGTGTCGAGGGGGTTGATTTGGTAATTTTACAGTTAATGACCTGTTGGCAGGAAAATAGTTGGCGGTAACGGTCTCACGGGATCCTCTAAATTCTCCCTAGACTTGGTTCGCAAGATACCGTGTAATAATTTCGAACGGGGACCCATTTGTCAGTGTATTAGTTTTTATTTCCGAGTTTAAGGACTTTGGTCGCGGTTGTAGCTGATCACGGGATTTGAAGGCGAGGGAAGTTTGGTTCGTTTCCGCCGTTTTTCACTATATCTAGATGTATCGAGTTCTCTAATCTCTACCGTTGGATTTTGATCGGACGGTAAGGATTGGATTTTTCTAGATTGTCCCGATAAAGCCTGCTGATTGAGACATTGATGTGTCCGTTTTAAAATGGACAAAACGGATTTGAAAAGCAGGATCCTGTAACACTGTTTTTCAAGTTATTGCTGTTTCTGGCTTCCTACTTGTACTCAATTCTGCTTCCACCGTAACCTCAGTTAACTAAATATTGTAAAAGCATAAAAGCAAAACCCATTAAGGTGGTTGGTATAGAAACTAATTAGAGAATGTTTTAACCAGTCAAATGTATGTATTATTGGTTTTTGGAGTATTGAACTATCTGTAAATAGCTGACTTTTATACTCTCTCTATATAGAAAAGCCATAACATTCCGAAGGAAGATGGTGCTTATAATAGATTGAATTTATCAATAATTGTTTTGCCCAGGATTACTGGAGAAATCGCATAATAAATGAATGTATTCAGTGTTAAGTACACGTGAATTATACAAAAGAGAGGATGAGGTAAAAGCAAAAGGACATTGCATTCTTTCTATTTGGGATTGTTGAAGAGAAAGGGACAGAAAGGCCTCGTCTCAAAGAGCTAACTGGTTAGAGAGTTTGATTAATGACCCAAAATCAAAGTTTACTGGTAACAAAATCTACATTGAAAGTAAAAGCTTTTATGGGCCTAAATATGGCACATAAAAAGCCCATAATTGTTTAAAAGAAGTGGTTCACTGGTAAGTGGTAACTGATTCACATCAGTATAATACCAGGGCTGGACTTAATAACTTTCTCTCAAGTTGACATTGAGGACTCTCTCATTTGGTTGAGATGTCGGATCAATATAGGCTATTAGGCTCTAAGGTCAAATATGATGGACATATAGACTCGTGATATTGATACTAGCATACGACTCGCGCTTCGTGCGAAAAAGTTAAATTTTAAACTTTCATATTGCGATAATAAAATTATAATAAATTGTTTTAAAAAAAAAACAACAGAGAAAAAATTGAAAAATATAATCTACAGTGATGCACTGTAGCAAGAACAGTACAAACACTGTTTATTTCACTGTAAAAATGAATAATGTCGCAACATCACGTCATGAGTATATAATAATAGAATAATTCCAATTAGCATTTGTAATTTGTAAACAATACAACCTGCCAAGTGCCAACCCATTTTTCCAATAATAGATCCTCCTGTCTGAAGCAGGGTTTGTAACAGTGAAATCTCTGACAACGTTGATATGCAATAATGCAATTAAATAAGAAGAAAAAGAAAGAGTTGGTTCCAAATTTGCACTGCTATGTAATGTCACTCAGATCACATTTTGTGATATAAAATTTGGGGGTTTAATGCTCGTCTTTTTCTTAAAAAAGAATTGCTCGAGGCTGAAGAGTTGTCAACTTCTTTTGTTGCCATCACAGTGTGTATTTGAGTCATTGTGTGTGAGGTGGTGATGCATTAATATTAACATAGTCATGGCTAACATAGTCGTAGAAATAGTACCATTTTGTCTGTACTTCAAACAGTTTAGCTTTAACCATGTTAAAGATCTCAATTTATTTGATTGGTTTTGATTTAGAATAATATTCAATTTAATTAATTTTTTTTGAGAAAAATAAGGGTCCAGCCCTCATTTTGTTCATTGAATTAAAGATTCAATTACAATCCTAACTAACTAACAATAAATTTTCATGAGATATAAAACTTATTGGAATGAAGTAAATCCAAAAAAATAGTGCAAGTATTAAAAATATTTGGAATAGAAAGATAAGGAAATATTTTGTTTTATTTTCTATTTAGATTTAGACCAACGCGGGCACCACTGTCCGGAGGCAACCTTCTTGAAATTCTTCAAGGACCTGATGAACGAGGTTATCAGCATCCTTCATGTCTTTCCCAAAGATTCGTGCACATCTTTCTCTCCATATTATAAAGCACCCTACTGCTAGCACATGTCTTTCATGATTACTCCATTGTTGGTTGGTGATGTTATCATATCTGGGTTGATTACAACTTGTGCCAAATTTTTGTAAAGGTATGTTATTGTTCATCGCCAGTCTTGTGAAAAGCTGAGTTGTGAAGGTACACTCATGGAACATATGATGCCGTCTCTTCCCATTGCCTACAGAGATAACAATTTTCTGTAAGTTTCATCCCATTTTCTTCAAATTTCTTGTTGTCAAATTTGTATCTTGAAGCATCAGACATGAAGAAATCTTCATTATGCGCGGGATTCACAATTCCCACACTATTTTTATCATGCATTAGGATAAGGTGTAGCTTTGAGAAACTTGTAAAATGAGTGTATTGTAAAAGACCCCTTATAATTTTCCTTCCATATGATTTCATCCTTCTCGTGAGAGTTTATTCGTTGTCCTGACATGATGTACCTCAATCGAATCAATTCATCAAATGCTTAAGGTTAAAGGTTCTGCAAATGGAACAGGGATTGGCTTGAGAAGTTATGCTGTAACGCCTCCAAAACCGTGCAGTTGGACTCAGCAAGAAAAGAAAAAGATTTGGAAATCTGTATTTGAGAAGTCCAAAATTCTAATCGTTATGCCAAAAGCTTATCATTGTTCCTGATTTAACTGTCCATTTTATTCTTGTTTCTAGGATTGGCACAATTTTGTCCACACTAGCCAGAATGGTATTCTTCTCTGATCACACCATGGCCTTAGAACTGTCATCATGTGATTGTTTAATTCAGCCCATAAACAGGTCTTTCCAGCCATCTCCACACCAATTTAGCCAATAGAGCATCAGTGAAAACTTATAAATCGATTATTCTAAGACCCTTCACATCTTTTGGTTTACACAAAGCATCCCATTTAACTAATAATTTTCTCTCGTCCACTTTCAAGTCATGCCAGAATAAATTGTTCCATACCTTGTTAGTTCGCTTTATCACTCATACTGATATTTTGAAAACTGACATATAATATATCAGTATGGAGGACATGACATAGCACCAATCTACCAACTGATGATAACAACATCGTCTTTCACCCATTCAATCTTGATTCGATTTTTTATATGAGCGACATATAATCGTCCTTACGTAGCTTCTCAAGAGACAACGGTAGTCCCAAGTATTTCATTGGAAATTTATCAATTGAGCATCCTAAAATTCTCACCCATGTAATTGTGTTATGGTTTGTTTTCCTAATTGTTGCTAACTCCGATTTTGTCATCTTCACCTTCAATCCGGAAATCTTCTCCCAAAACATCATGAGTAATTTTATTATCTAAAAATTATGATGTGTTGGCTTGATAATGTAGAGGAGGTCGTCAGCATATAAAATGCATGACCGAATTCTCCTAATTGGCACTATCGCGACTCTACTTTGTTGCAGTTTACAACATCATCTGGATAGAAAATCTGACGCCAAAATGAAGATGTAGGGAGATAAATAATCTCCATGTCTAACCCCTCTTCAGGATGATCTTTTTCCCAAAGACTTTATTTATAATGACTTGAGAATACCCTTCCAATACTACCTTTTGTATCAAAGCAATCTATTTTTGTGAAAAAGCTCTGCTCGTAATGTAGCAACGATAAGTCCAATTGATGGTATCAAAAGTCTTGTGAATATCTGCTTTGAATAATGCTAGTGGTTCATTATCAATTATAGCCTTTTGAATAGTTGTTTGAGCATACAAAAATGTTTCTGCAATTTGTCTGCTAATTATGAAGCTCGTCTGGTTATAATCCACCAAATTGTCTATTAACTTTCGCATCCATGCAGCCAAAATTTTGGATACAATTCTCTGTATTACATGGACCAGACTAATAGGTCTGAAGTATTTTGGTTGCAAGACACCTACAGTTTTGGGGATGAGATTAATATATGAGGAATTAAGAGGACTTAGAGACGTTTGTGACATCAGACATTTTGTAATTGTCTGCTAGATGTCAGGAAGTAACTGGTCAAAAAAAAGTTTATAAAATTCACCCGTAAATCCATCTGGCCCGGTGCCTTACCACTTGACCATCCTTGAATTGCTTCCTTGACCTCCTCTATTGTGATATCATCATCTAATTCTTCTAAAGGTCTTTGATTTGGATATAGTGCTTCCTAATGAATAAATGCAGAATTAGCCTCTGACTTAGCACCAATTGTTGCTGCAAAATGGTCATAAAAGATGCACGTCTTTGACTTGTGATCGTAGAAAATCTGTCCCTGTTGTTGAACATAAATAATTCATTTTCTTTAACTGTGGTCAGTTGCATGTGCATGAAAAAAATTTGTATTCATGTCTCCCTCCAACTTATACCTTGTTTTACATCGTTGTCTCCACATATCTTCCTCCATAACGAAAAAGATAGTGAACCTTCTTTTAATAAGAGCATGCACTTGTTTCTCATATTGAGTGATGCTTCTTATTTCCTGTTGTTTGTCTATCCATCTCATGAACTTTCTACGAACAAAAAATCTATTGTTTGATGTTCCCAACCCTATTTTTTCCCCAATCAGTAACATTTTTTTGAATGAAAGTGAGCTTTGCATGAAGTTCAACAGTATTATTGGTTGTTGGTTTACCTGTCCATTCTTGGATTATCATATCATTGAACTCCTGAGATTTTAGAAGCATGTTTTCAAATCTGAAATAAGTAGGTAGGAGCGCTTGACACTGAAACGTTGCCAAGAGTAGACAATGATCTAACGAGTTGTTAGGGACTGCTTTCTGACTTATATTGGGGTATTGTTGTAAACACTGTATGGAAACCAGGAATCTATCAAGTATTGCCATCATCGGCACCTCCCTAGCATTGGTCAATGTGAAGTTTCGTTCTTGCAAGTGTACATCATGTAAACACAATTCTGGGACAACTCTTGCAAATCGGATTGTTTCTTCCCAATGATTTTATTGTGAAGTTCTATCCTCCAAATTTATGGTTACATTGAAATCCCCAAATAACATCTAAGTCTCACTATGTGCTAGCATCATGGAGCAAATGTGATTGTAAAAGTCATACTTTCCTCTTGCAGAGGATGGACCATAAACTTCTGTCAAGTTTATCAAATTTCTGATTCTATCCGCTCTTAATCTGACGTCGGGCAATATTGCGTTGTATAAAGATTAAGACGATGAAACTAGCTTTTCCATGCCAATAATATTCCCCTACTGTATTTTGAGCTTAAATGTATGTGTAATCGAGAAACATGTAACTAATGGTCTCCCTCACTTTACTTCAATCCACTTCTTCCATTTAGTTTCTTGGATACAAACAATGTCAGGTTTTCCCAAAAGGATCGTTTGTCGCACCGCGATTCGTTTATCCTTATGGTTAAGCCCCTTGACATTCCAATTAAGAATTTTCATTTTACTTCCCATTAACGATTTTCGTTAAGCTTCTAGTTGTGATGTGCTCAAAACAGTTATACACACAGACATGATCAAAGTCTCATAATTTCACCCATTTGGTCATTGAGAAACAAAAACAACAATCGTTCCGAACCATTCCACTTGCAATCGACAAAAAGGAAAATTAACTTCCCTAAAACAAACATTAGTACTAGACCCCTAGTATGCATTACACTACGATAGACCGTGCTATGTTCGTCAAAAGCATGTTCATCAATCATAAAAACCACAAAAACTTCCAAAATTCCAACAAACACTAAAACCATCCCTAAACACTTCCATCGGCTCCCGCTTGCTCAGCTGGATAAGCCAGCAACTCTTTCACAACCAGATCACCCTGGTCAATACAACCATCATCAAAACCACTTGAACTTGTTCCTCTGTGACAGGGGTGTCCTGCTGAAAATAGACGGGCTCATCCAGCACCATCCTCTTCTTAAGCTTTCTCCTTTTAAGTGGCGCTTGAACCTGGCCCATCTAGACAAATTGTGCCTTTTGCAAGGCTGACATGTAGTGTCCAGAGTTATTTTTCTTCAGTCGTTCACTCCTTCGCACATCAATAGGATTATCTATGTCCTGAATTTCGAGCTGCTTCCTCATATAGCTCGATCGTGCACCTCCAGTGTTTGGGTCATGTAGGCCTGCTACTTCACTGAATTGTTGACTTCCCTGCAAATGACTGAAATCATGGTGTCAGCTCGCTGCCCTGCAGTTAGGCCTCTTCTTGTTCTATCTCCTCACCTGTCAATATTTCATGCAAGTCTTCTTGAACAGTAGGCCCACACATATGGGCCGACCTACAAACTTCTCCAACAATCCCATTAAAGTGGGCCAAGCTTTTCTTTCCCTTAAACAAAATATATAAACCACTTTCAGACGAATCTCCGTCATGTCCAGCAACATCCTACACAACTGACCCGATTTAGTGGGCCAACCTGCTTGCACCTGAAATGACAGTAGAATGTACCTTTTTCCACGGTATTGCTGACACCCCCGCATAGAGTCAACTCGAACTAGAGATGTACTCCCTAGTCCACATGCACGTCATCATGACATTAAGGAAAGTTGTTTTAGCCAAAATGTGTAGCTGATGTAGTATGTTAGCAAAAAAGATCCTCCGCGAATACCGAACTGTCTTGAGACCTTCAAAAAATCTAACACTGTCAATTAAGAAGTCTCCACCCCACACGCCCGCATATATGTGTTAGAATTAGGGTTGGGACTTAAAGCGCAAGACTAAGGTCAAATCACTAGGCAGAAGGAATTTCAATTAATAATTTCAAACTAAAAGCTTTTAGACCTTAATCACCTAGTTAAGTAATAGAGCAAGCAATTTCAAGAAGTAATTGAGCAAATCACAAATCTAAGAGCAAAGTAATAAAGAGAGAGAAAAAGAGTGAAGAGAGAGCAATCAAAAACAAGAGAACACGCTATGTAACGTGGTTTGGCCTATCAAATTAACTTAGGCCTACGTTCACGAGTCTCCCGGAATAAATTCTTCTTTTCGGGCCGATTTCACTATAAAGGAGTGTTCTTTTACAAAGTGCGAAGCCGATCTTTGACTTCTTCTAAACAAGCAAGTCAATCTTCTTCTCCTAGACCAATGTACAGGACAACACCACAATACACGGTAAAAAGGCCTGATTGACAACACAATTAAGGACATGGATGCACCACTTGACAACACAAATGTGATGCACCAAAGGCTAATCAACTAGCTAAGGGTTTGTTCTCGAATAGACAATAAGATAATATTAGCTATCCTAACTGCTATCTAGATTAGGTAGCTGGAGGAGACTTGAATTAGGCTCTTTTCTGTGTTCAATTTGATGCTGGGAAGCTTGTGAGAATGTTTTGATAGTTTGTTGGTTCATTTCTGCATCTTTTATATAGGCTGAGTACTTCTTGGGATCTTGGATCCTTCAAAACTGTTCCTGGCATTACAACTCCTCTATAACGCCTTGGACTTCTGCATGTTTTGCCCCTGTGAAGCTGTCTTGTGGGCCAATTCTTCGGAAACTCGTTATAACGCTTTGCTCACTCGTTATAACGGGTTGTAACCCGTTGTGATGCCTTCCTGAAGTGATACAGTAACGCTTGCTTCAGGATGCATCTGCTTCTCTCTCCTCTTGAGACGTTATGACGCCTTGGGCACCCGTTATAACGCCTCGGTGACTCGTTATAACAGGTCTTGAAGCGTTATGATAACGTTGTGTTCTGTATTGCACATTGAAGCCTTTACTTGATGACTTGAGCATGTCTTGACTTGTCGAGGGTATGTTTGAGCATGTTTGACATTGATATGTACCTGTTTTAACTTGCATCTTCACCAAAACTCATGTGCATGGTTAGTACTTTAATTGTTTTGCAAATTGTCAAACAAGAGATGAGTTTAATCCAATGATATGACCGTTTGGTCTTCCTCTGGATCTTCTGCGGCCATCGGAGGCTGGCGAATCTTTTGTGACCCCTGATTCGGCCTATTCTGCGGTGTCCACATCTGAACCATGCTATTACCGAATATACTATGCCTTGTAAGTTGACTGAATGACTCAGAACCAACTGGCCCACTTGGCTCTAGCTGCGGGGATCCAGTGATGTGGGATGCTTGAGCTGGTGACGGTGGTTGTTGATTATCCATTGGATTTTGTGCAGGATGATAGGCATGTTCATGTGGTGGTGGCGGTGATGGTGTGGTGGAGCTTTATCATCATCATCATCGTTTCCTCGTACCCTCATGTAGCCTTGTAAAATGACTTCTATCATTTCTCCAAAATGATCTTCAATGAGGTGAATATGCCTTGGGATGTTTGTCGGATGGTGGCAAGTTATCAACATTTTCATTGAATTATAGTTGTTAACAAATTGTGTTGCAATACGAATATGATAACCAAAGCCCGGAACCAAAGCCCTGAGATCAGCCCGATTCCAGAGATGAAGAGGTGCCCCACTAGGCCTATAATTGTCTAATGTGTTGTAGGAGCATGTGCCATCCCTAACCTAATGTTCCATGACTCAAGTTGAACATGAGTGTTGTCATCAAGCCGGTAGGGTTCATCCCCAATCAGAAGGTCCCTCATAAACATGCTTGGACAGATTATGATGAAATCACCAAAGTGTGCCTCACATTATGCCATGGTGAAATCTTGTGTGTTTCTATTAAGCCTTCTTGCAACAAACTTATGAATTATGTTAGCCAGATTGGATGCATTAACATTGTCCCCTACTGTTACAAAGACAGATCGTGTCAGAAATTGATTTTCTGAATGCAGTATGTCCTCGTGTGGCCTGTAGAAATGGATAAAACCTTGTCTCATATTAAGCAAAGGATCATTGTTGGGAAGGTCCATTTTTCTCTAGTTATGTGGTGCATCCATTGATGGGAGTTGGTGATTTAGTGGATTGAAGGGGTCAAAGGATTTACTAGGAGTATTGAAGAATTGTTCCTTGTATTGATCCTTGGGTTGAGATGTGTTCTTAAGCACCTGAGCATGTCTTTTTATATGTGCTTCCTCTATCCTTTGTGCAGACAGACAAATTAATTGTGTGATTGTTGGATTTATGTTTGCTGTTGGAAAGATGCAAAGTGCAACACGAGAAGTCATGTCCAATTAACCCACAACTAAAACATTGTTTTGGCTCGCGACAATGTCGTTTAAAATGTCCAGTGCCCATGCATCTGAAGCATTTTTCTGAGTCGTTAACACTTTGATCTTATCATAGATAAACATATGGATCCTAGAATGAACATTTGAATTTTTAGCATGCCTTTGTTTTTTATAGAAACCACTATCCATGGATGAGTTGTCTCATCAATTGTCCTTTTATGAATATTTTGAGAGAATGGCACTTGAGTATCTGTACCAGAGAAATCTTTGTTCTGATCAGTAAACTCACTTGACTTGGCATCCTCTCGTAGTGGTCGTTGAATGATATTATTGTGGGTGAATGAGTTTGGGTTTAGTTGAACAACGATTTTGTTGCAGCATGGTTTGGATCGAGGATCGGTCTGGATTCTGAAATTCTGAGCAAAATATGGATTTTTTTATTGTATTTGAAATGGGGGCTCGTATTAGGATTGGTTTGCGTTTGGGATGTGTTTGAGATTTGAGAATGATTTGTGTGCTGCAATGGGGGTTTGAAGGTTGGTTCTTAGTGTGGTCGGCAATGCTGAACCGCTGCAGCTTTTGCTCCGTCTTGAGGTCGATCGAGAATCGCCTTCGTCTTGAGCTCTGCCATTTTTACCCTCAATCACTTTATATCCTATTTAATTAATTCTTAATTAATTAATTTAAGACTTTTATTTAATTTTTTTTTAATTGTTGACGTATTAAAATGTGCCTCTATTTGTCATTTTTTAATTTTAAAATGAATTTAGTAAAGAGCAATAGAGTGAGCAGAGTTTTTCTTTTGTTTTCTTCTTTTTTATACCAAAAATGGCGGGAGTTGGAAGTTGGTACATGTCTCTTTCTCTTGCTTTCGTCTATCAATCTGAATTACATAAGCAAAATATTTGGTCAAAGATGTACCGTAAATGAAGTCTATTTCTGAACTAGTCCTTCAATTGTAACAAATACAAGAACAATTTATCATGTGAGATTCCAAAACAATCTTATATCATGTGATTCCCGTGCAACTTTTGATAATTTTCTCGTTTGCTTCCCTAGAAACACAAACTGTCTGGCACAGATCTTATTGCATCTCGCTAAAAAGAAAAAAAAAGGAGCAAATGGTGCTACTAATTTGAGTGAGTTGCAATAAGAGTGGTGTCAAAGAAATTATAACGGCGAAACCGCACTCGCAAGTCGCAAGAATCATGAAGTAAACTAAATCACAATTATGCACCCGTTATATTATATGCTAAGGGAAGAACAGTTGGAAATTATAATTCCGAAGTCTCGAACCCGAAGTCGAGGGCTGAGAACCAGAAGCCCAGACATGAGATGACGAGAGCAAACGACCACAAAGACAAGAGTCCGAAGAGCTCGAGAGTCGAGGAAGAACTTGGTATAAAGAAAACGTAAAGGAAGATAGTTGTGAAAAGGAATTCTGAAAGAATACTCGAACAAGAAGAAGCCGAAGGCTCAGACTGAAATTAAAACGACAAGAAACAATCTTTCGAAAATTAAGGAAATTTGAATTGAAGCACTAACGACAGTTAGCCTGTAATTAAAAGTTAAGTTAGCAGCTAATTGAATGAGTTAGGTGAGCAGCTGCATTTAATGCAACTAAGTAGTATAAATAACAGTGTTGTTGCTGTGTTCAAACTTGATGAGACTGGTTGTACCAAACTACTTTGGAATATGTAAACATTTTTCCTTTGCTTAATCGAAATTGTTGCTTAGTTGATAACATGTCTCTCCCAGATTCAAATATGTCTATTGCATAAGTATTTTAGCCACCATTACAAGTGATCTTTGAGAGTCGAGTGAACTCCACCTGTGACGAAAAGACCTATTGAGACTAACTGCAAAGCATTAGCTCCAATAAATTGGTATCAAAGTATATGGTTGGTTTGGGGAATAGCTCACTGGGTTTCATGGCGCTGTCAAAGCTAACGAAGACCAACTACGACAACTGGAGCATCCAAATAAAAACATTGATCGGAGCCCAAGATGTGTGGGAGATTGTGGAGACTTGTTATGAAGAGACAGTAAACACAAAAATCTCACGGTGAGTGATCGAGCTTATCAAGAAGTTCTCTCTTGGACGAGTTGAGGGAGATGATGTAGTGGATGAAGAGGAACCGGTGGAGGAAGAGCAACCGGTAGAGGAAGCCTCCAAGGATGGAGCTAGCACATCAACCTCTAACGAAGAGGCTAAGGTATTTCTAGACTCTAAACTCATTGAGGTTACTTATTGTCTAGGGTTTGAATCCGATTGCGAGTCGAATGATGATTGTGATGACACAAGTAATGTGTCAAATGAGGAGTTATTGAAAATTGAAATTGCTAGATTGAACAAATTCCTCATTGAAACAAACCAAGCCCTCGTGAGAAAAGATTGCACAATTAGGAGGTTAAATGATAAAATTCTTGAGCTTGAGTCCAAAGCAAACAAACTTGAAATTGAAAATAAGACCTTGAAGTATTCTAGTGCTTTGAGAAAAACCAAATTAGACTTAAGCAAAATATATGAGGGACAAAAACCTCAGGACAAAACGGGGTTGGGTTATGAGAGGATTTCACCCTCATCTTTGCCATCCAAGAAACCCCAATGCACTAACAATGAGGGAAAACAAAAACTTGACAAGGGCAAATGTGCAAGATACCAAAAGAAGGGCAATGTACCAACTTATGCATTTAGGTATCAGTTCAACAATGGAGGCCATACCAAACCCAAACATGTACCTAGGTATTTCAACCCGTCATGGTCCAACAATGCATACTATAGGGGACCGAACGGGTGAGCATATGAACCAAAAGTTAACAACCTTGTCCAACATGGTTTAGACACAATCAAACACCAAAGATTGTATCTCAACCAAAACAATTGCCCATGCCAAACTTCAATTTCTACCAATCAAAGAACAAGGCACAACAATTGAAAATCGATTACCACGCTAGGTTTGTTAAGGCAAGTGGTAATCCTCCCACTAATGCCATATACAACTATTGTTGCAAATATTATCACATTTCATTAGAGTGCACCCTTCGAAAGGAAAGCAACCAATCAAATGTTGCTTGGGTGCCTAAAGGGAAAACTTAGATGACTTAAAGGTTGAACTCCCAATACTAATTGCCATACATTTAGGGGGAGTAAATTTTGAATGAAATGTGCCTTATAAAAACTCAAACAAACACATATATTTGAAAGCCCTAATTCCAAAAATATGTTTTCGCAAAACTTTTAGAAATTTGTAATTTGGGACTTAAAATTTGATTTTTGAGAAAATGCATAAATTGAGGGGGAGCTTTGTTGCTCAAATTATAATTGTGCATAAATTGAGGGAGATTTGTCAAATTGAGGGGGAGCTATGCTTTCAATTGTAAATTTCTAAAAACCCACCTTTTGTTTGATTTCCAAAAGGAGAAGAAATCATATGTGCCACATTGAGATTAAACAAAAAAAAAATTAGGCACATATGTTGTGGTTTTGTAAATCAACAAAAGGGAGAGATTGTTGGCTCAAACATTCCTTGAGTTTGTTGATTTGCAAAACCATTTGAATTTTATCATTTCTTGTGTTTTGAGAATATTTGTAGGGCATTTTAAGCAAAAGCACAAAGGAACACAAGAGATGATCAAGCTTAGAAGATCAAAATCAAGATGAAGAATTTCTTAGTTAATTAGATTTTAGTTTATTTAATTTTGGGATTGAAAAGAGCAAGGAAATACGTACCAAACTGGCCAAAACCACACCTTAACATCATAGCATTATAATGCTAATTCCAGCGTTATGACAGACTTTTCAAAATGAATTTAAAAATAGATAAAAGCCAAACTAATGGTCAAGCCATCTCTGGTGTTATAACATCAAGGTGACCATGTGCCAAAATTGGCTAAGTTCTGAACCATTCTGGCATAGCGTTATAATACTATTTCGGGCATTATAGCGCTAGACCAAAGTCCCAACGGTAAAATTTCTTGTCCTTACCTGACCTAGTGTTATAACGGTTCATTTAATGCATAACTTAGCGTTATAACGCTATACAAAAATTGCATCCAACGGCCAAATTATTTGTCCGCATCCTAGATAGCGTTATAACGCTAAGATTTGTACATGAGATAGCATTATAACGCTAGAACTTACATAACTGTTTTTTTGCCAGATTTGAACCTTATTTAAACCCTTCTTCTCCAACAATTGAATTGTTGTTGTTCCATTAATTCAATACCATTTCCAGCAACCTTGTTTGTGATCTTTGAGCTTTAATTCCTTAACCAAATCCTTGCTTTATTCCCAAGCTTAATTAGCTAAATCTAATCTA
Organism: Eleocharis quinqueflora; assembly: GCA_964058865.1. Taxonomy (NCBI): domain Eukaryota; kingdom Viridiplantae; phylum Streptophyta; class Magnoliopsida; order Poales; family Cyperaceae; genus Eleocharis; species Eleocharis quinqueflora. The sequence continues at coordinate 80,043 of CAXKVX010000022.1, read as the reverse complement.
GGGATTATAGAGAGTTTGTTTGTTTGAGTGATTAGCTTTGTTTGTCTTCCAATTATCCATTGTCTATTTTGTGGGAGTGATTAGTTGTCTTGAGCTCCACCGGTGTGTGTAAGAGAGCCCCAATTTAGAAGTTGTACATTGAACAAGCAATTTTGTTTAGTGGAGCAGACCGGGCTTATTATCGTAAGAAGCGGGGGCGCCGGAGACCTGAAGACATAGGCGAGGCCGTAGTGCAAGCCGAACTCCGTCAACATTTGATTGATCCACTTTTTTCCCTTTACTCTCTTTCAATTCAATTGTTATTAATTGCCTTATGGAATTGTGAATTGTTGCTTGAATTGCTTAATTAGGGAATTGCTTTTATTGTTGGTTTGAATTGCTTGATAGAATTGATTAGTATTGTCTAAATTGGTTGTATTGATCTATTGAGCAATTGCAATTAGTAATTGGATTTGTGTGAATTTGCAATTAAGGTCTTGTAGTTGCCATAAACCGGAAAATTAGTCATAACCTAGGCCTCCTAGGTTCTACAATGGGTTGGCACCTTTCCAGTTTTGCCCTTATCTGAATCTTTGGCTGACTTCTGGGTCCTTCTTGACAGGAACCCATTGTGACGGGTGAGGAATTTGTAGTGATGGGTAAGGAACCCGTTATAACGGGTATGGCTTGCATTACAGTAACGTTGTGTTATGTTATGGATCGTTGTGTAAATTTTATTGCATTTCAAACTGACTCCAACGAAGCCCTTTAGTTACAGATAATTTTGTAACGTTCTGCAATATTTCTGACAGATTTCTTACAACGTTGTATAACGTTGTAGATCGTTGTGTAATGAATTGGACTCAGAGTTTGGATATTGAGCTGGTTTTGAAAGGAATTTAAGGGAGACTTTGTTGCTATGCTTCTAATTTGATTAAATCAAGATTCTAACTCTTTTGCTGACTCAAAACAACTCAATTAACTTCTATACTTGCACCTTCATATTTTTTTTATATAGGTGCATATTTGATCAATCAAGTTAAATAAGCTCTAATATATTAAAAATAAGTGATAGAGCACTCCCTTAGTTCTTGAGAATCTTGACACTCGAATTTATGTGATGATTTATTTCTCGATCAAAATCTTCAATTAGATCATATTTCTCGCTTTTTCCCATTACTTTCTTCTTGTGTTGGATTAAACTCATGATCTTCAATAATTCTTTCACACTCAAACTTTTCTTCCTACAAACAAAATGTTGCCCTTCTCGACCTGATTATTTGTATTTGCATTGAACTTAATATCATTAAATTAAAACATATAACATAACATTTGTTTAGCTCCTCCTAAATGTGTGATAATTTTAGTTCAGGGACTTATGCACTTCGTGCTCATACTTTGAGCTTAGGAACTCAAACAACGTTTAATATGTTGTTTGATTTTCTAAACTTGCATTCAAATGAAATATGCTCATGACCAATAATAAAAGTTACAAAATGCATGAGTTGCGGGTTTAACATTTGCTTTAACAAAAGGAGTATTATAGTCATTTCCCAACTTTTGAGTTTGGTTCTTTGGTTGATATGTATAGTTAATGGTTTGAGTGTGTTTGAACCGTTTAAATGTTGAGAAACAACTCTTAGTTTTTCATTGTATTGAATAACGAGTTTGGCAATACCTCTATCTTTAACCTCATATTTACAACCGTTTGTTTTCTTATAGTAAGTGTTGTTATACCATGATGGGTTGAAGTATCTACAGACCGGTTTGGGTTTGGCATAATTTCCATTATTAAACCGATATCTAAAGGCATAGTTTGGTGTATTTCTACCATTTTGGAATTTTGCATTCTTGTCCCTTTGATTTTGTGTTTTTTACCATTTTCTTTAACACTTTGGGGTTGTTAAAGGTTGAAGGAGTCAAATTCTTTTTATACCTTAAATCTGATTTGTCGTAAGGCTTTTGTCCTTCATATATTTTGCTCAATTTTTCAAGCTTAGTGTCTTTCTTGAATACAATAGAGGACTTTAAAATTTGATTCTCAATTTTCAACTCATTTATTTGCTTGATATGTTTAGAACATTCAATTTTATTTGCCTCAAAGTCTTTCACTTTATATTCAAGTAATTCAATTTTCGACTCATAGTCTTTTATTTTTATTCAAATTCACGAATTATGCCTTTTAGCCCTCCAAATATGCAATCCCTTCTCATTAAAGCTCGATATGTTTCAATAAGAAGTTTGTTTAACTTACATATTTCAAGCCTTAAATATTCCTCGCTAGACATATCACTAGTATCATCACAATCGTCATCTGAAATATCATTCGATTGACATCCTAAACAATAATTAACTTGGTGTGATTTTGAGTCTAAATGTACCGTTTCCTCCGCTTTGGAGGTTGAAGCTCTATCTTCTTGTTCTTCACTTGTGGAAGATGTTTTTGCTTCCTCATTCATCACCTTCTCGATGGATTGTTTTCCCTTGCTCTCTTTAACAATATTGTATTTCATCTTCCCTTCTAGGCCAAAGCTCATTAGGAGTTCAATCATTGTCAGATCGATCACATTGTTCTTGGATATAATGGCATTGAGATTTTCTTCTTTGCTACAATTCACAACATTTGATTTTACATTCATTAATTTTGTTTCTTTATCAAAATGTTCTACAAGAGAAATCTACATATCAAAAGCATTCATGTTATGACCGAAAATTTTCATAGCTATGGACTCATTAACAAAACAAAGTAAATTATTTATTGCTTGATCATTGTCTCTCTTCAGCTTTAAAGAATTTTCGATCAAGTTTGTGGTTCCTACTTTGTAGGTTGGTACATACCATTTTTCTACAATGTGCCAAACATCTATTGTTCTTAAATAATCTATTAGAATTAGGGTTGGAGCTTAATGCACAAAACTAAGGTCAATTCAATAGGCGAAAGTGATTTCAATTCAAGTTAAATCTTTTAGACCTTAATCACTTAGCCAAATAATAGAGCAAGTAATTTCAAGAACTAATTGAGCAAATCACAAATCTAAGAGCAAAGTACTAAAAATAGAGAGAGTGAAGAGAGAGCAATCGAGAATAAGAGAACACGCTATGTACGTCGTTCGGCCTATCAAATCAACTTAGGCCTACGTCCACGGGTCTCCCAAAATAAAATCTTCTTTCCTAGCCGATTTCACTATAAACGAGTGTTCTTTACAAAGTGCGGAGCCGATCTTTGACTTCTTCTACATAAGTAAGTCAATTTTCTTCTTCTAAACTAATGTACGTGACAACACAATAATACATGGTAAAAAGGTCTGATTGACAATACAATCAAGGACAGGGATGCACTACTTGACAACACAAATGTAATGCACCAAAGGCTAAAACTAGCTAAGGGTTTGTTCTCGAATAGACAATAAGATAATAGTAGCTATCATAATTGCTCTCTAGGTTATGTAGCTGGAGGAGACTTGAATTAGACTCTTTCTGTGCTCAATTTGATGTTGGGAAGCTTGTAAGAATGTTTTGATAGTTTTCTGGTTCGTTTCTACATCTCTTATATAGGCTAAGCACTTCTTAGGATCTTGGATCAGTCAAAATCCTTCTTGGTGTTACAGTTCTTCCATAATGCCTTGGGCAAGGCGTTATAACACCTTGGACTTTTGTCTGTTTTGCCCTTCTGCAGCTGACTTGTGGGCCAATTTTTCAAGAACCCCTTATAACGCTTTGCTCGCTCATTATAACGAGTTGCAACCAGTTGTGACGCCTTCCTGAAGCATTACAATAACGCTGGCTTCGGAAAATTCCAGCTTCTGCAGCTTCTCTATCCTCCTGAAGCGTTATGACGCCTTGGGCATCCGTTATAACGCCTTAGTGACTCGTTATAACGGGTCTTGAAGCATTATGGTAATGTTGTGCTCTGTATTGCACATTGAAGCCTTTCCTTGATGACTTGAGTATGTCTTGACTTGTCCAGGACATGTTTGAGTATGTTTGACATTGGTGTGTACATGTTTTAACCTGCATCCTCACCAAAATTCATGTGCAAGGTTAGTACTTTAACTGTTTTGCAAATTGCCAAACAAGAGATGAGTTTAATCCAACATAATCTTCCATCGATATACTCCAATAAGAGAAATGCAACAAGTTTGGCCAAGTATTGGAGATTCTTCTACATGACTAGATAATACCATTTCGGATCTTTACTTGTAATTAAATGTCACTCTAATTAGCAAGTTCAATTTGCTCTGCTACCACTTTGTAGAACCTTAGGGTTGATTAAGGCTTAATTTAAACACTAGGATTCTTTTTGTAAATTTACAATAATTCAATTTCTAATGGCAATTTCTAGATAAACTAATACAATCAATTCAAATAATTCAATTGGTACACTTCTAAAGTAAGTATTATTAACAATTAAATTGAGTGTTCTAAATACCAATTTGGCTTAATTAAATTCTAGTTGCGAAAGCGTAATTAATCAAAGAAATTAGAGCAATTCAATCAATCTCTTAACCAATTAATTTAGAGCAATTAAAGTAAAGAGAAGGATTAAGAAATCGCAAACAAAGCAATCCAAGATGACACCGAGATTTTAACGGAGTTCGGATATTGATGATCCTACTCTCTGGGACTCCTGACCCCCCCGACGCAGTAATAGAGTCGAGCCGATGCACTAATCACCAAATGTCAATTACAAGGTTGAACTTGACATCTTTACACACAAAGGTAGAGAATCAAGCTAAGTAACACAAACGGTAGAAGAGAATAACTAATTGATCTAATCTCTCAAGTCTCACAAATATTTTAAATGATTTTAGATCAAGAGATTGAGTTTTGGCAAGGTTTTAGTTTTAGGTTTTGCTAAGCTCAATAATAGAGGATGAAAGGAATTGGTTTTTGACAATATGGAACAGATAAGGAGGAAAGAGAAAGAGTTACCTATATTGAGCTGGAAAACCAAGAGTTTTCAGTTTTTAACATTAAAACATTATATAACATTGTATATCGTTGTACAACGTTGTAGGGAAGAGGGCTCAGCAGGATTGTCAGAAATTTGAAATTTTATCGTTTATTTTGTACAACGTTATATAACGATTTATAACGTTGTATAACGTTTCCGGGGATTTTGAAATTTTAGTGTTTATTTTGTACAACGTTACATAATGTTTTACAACGTTATATAACATTTCTGGTGATTATCTGACTAGCCTGCTTTGCTGAAACAGATCACAACGTTATGTAACGTTATAGCTCCCAAATTGCCATTTTTTGTTTTAATCCAATTTCATTGATTTAAAATATTTTACACACTAAATACGATCACCTAATCAAGTTCTCGACTTCATGCCTTCATGTCTTGATGTTTTTATGCTTCATCCTTGCATTTTCAAATCATTTTTCTCTAACTTCAAATATAATAAAAAACTCACAAGTAAATTGTTAGATTTATTGTTTCGGTTTTGTAAATCAATAAATTCGAGACATTTTCTAGTACAACAATTGTTGTGTTCAAACTAGATGAGACTTGTTGTATCAAACTACTTTGTAATCTGTAAATAATTTTCTTCTGCTTAATAGAAAGGACGCGACTAACTGTCCCCCCTTACAAGCCCCCCTTACACGCCCCCCATATACGACAAATGTAGTAGTCTTTATATACTGAATGTAAGTCTTTATACTCAAATGTAGTAGTCTTTATAGTATTGAACTGGATTCATTATAATAAATATTGAGTGTCAAGTTTTCATTTCTCAAGACATGTAGTATTTATTTGTAATTTCCTTGTTAATTATATACTGCAATGAATACTGTATCATGGAAGTCTTTATAATTAACATTCGAAGTCTTTATACTTTTGGCAGTCTTCATTTCTCAGGAAATGTACACATAATATTTTATTTGGCAGTCTCCATTTTAACATGAAAGTCTTTATATTAAATGTTACAAGTCTTTATACTGTATCACGTAACTGTTTGTCGCATAGCGGAGGACGCAAGAGGGGACAGAAAGTGGGAGATGATATATTAACTCTAATAGAAATTACCGTTTAGTTGATAACATGTCTCTCTCGGATTGAAATCTGTCTATTGCTTTGAGAGTTGAGTGAATTCCACCTATGACAAAAAGACTTATTGGGACTAAGTGCAAAGCATTAGCTCCAATAAGAACTGACCCTTAGTTTTAATCTGGTGGCTAGAGCAACACTTTTTGTGTGGGAGACTGTAGATTTGAAATATGATAGGATGACTTGAAGTCATTTAAATTTTGATGTCTTCATCTCCATCTCTATCTAAAGAAATTAGAAATTTGTGCTAAAAGTAGCGTTCATTTTTTGAAGAAATTATTCCTAAGAACGCATTCATGCAGGATTTATCTTCTTTTTTCTGTTTTACATGCGTGTATGTGCGGTGATGAAGTGAAAGAAACAAAGTTGGCATCATATTCCATGGCAAATAATTCTACGGTTCAAGTGACACAGAAGATAAACACCATAGATGTAGCGCAAGGAACCTTAAAAGATTACAAAGAAACTTGTGAAAGTAAACAGAAGACAGATAACTGTTTTACAAGATTATACAAGGTTTCTACAGTGGACAGGATTCAAGTAAACAGTATCATTTTTTAAAGCACAAATCCCAATTCTTAACTGCTCAGATCAAATGGAGGCCTCGAAAAAAAAAGTAATTTATGAATCATCTGTAGATACCACCTCAACACATTTTTTCTATCAGTTGATCAGTTCCCTTCATTAAGAAAGGAAGAAAATATGATATGATATGATGAGATAGACTATTGTGAAACATTTGTTTTTCTATAAAATTTCAATATGAAGAATATATTCAGCAACTTAAATCTAAATTTTCAAACTATCCAAACCCATGATATGATATATGTTGTTCAAAAGTTGGGAGGATATGAATAACTAGAACAGTAGATTTTAAAGTGTATAGTACGATATAGGATTCCAAGAAAAATAAAGGAACAACACATCATTCATGCAGAAAACAGATTATAAATTGCACAAACAGATGAACCACTTTCTAGTAAGCATGCAGCCATGTATTGAAAAACAAATATCCAATATTCATATACCATTCTATAGCAACTAAAACTAAATAACTTGATACAACTAGCATCTAGTATAACAACCAAAAAGTATAATATAACACTTTACTATCTTTTCATGCATCAGCTCTGTATTCTCAGGTATAACTATACTGGTGTCTGTAGGCTTCGACATCATGCCCTTTACAACACTATTAAAAATTTACAGACTTCTGATAAATCCTATGGTCTGTTGATGACTCCTTTCTTCTATTTAATTCCAAAATATTGCTTCAAAAGATATCTCTACGCAAACGGACTATCAGGCAGGTCAATTTCTCCGCTGTAATAGGATAAAAAAGATATTCCTAAGTTATACTAAGAAAATTGAAATGCTAGCTAATAGAATTCATGGCTAATTGTTCTTAGCATAAAAGAAAGAGGCAGAATAAGTTTCAAAAGTCACAAACTCAATAATTGTAAGGGCACAATGTCAATCAAAGGTTGTGAAGGTGCTGGTCTTTACCCAAGTAAGAACATCCAGTAGAAAAGACAACACAATCCAGTGTAGAGCACTTAGATCTTACCTATCTGGTTCGCTACTGCTATTGCTGGTCGATACCGCGTTCTCAGCTTTCCTCCCTGCATTGATATTAAGCTTGCTAAATTGATCTGTAAGAAGAACGAATATGACCTTATCAGTACAGTTCTCTTCAGTGTTTTTTTCTCTTCAACTGTTCATCATTCATCATCCAAAAATTGTTAATTGAATGAAATATATTCAACCTTGTGAAAACTGGAGAGCCTCTGGATCAATGTCAAGCATGGGCCCGCCTGTCAGGTTCTTGCACATTTGTTGACTCTCAACAAGGCGCTTTTCTCTCCTCTCCAGAGCCATATCAATCTCTCTCTCACTCATCAACTGATCTTGAAGGCGTTTTTCATCGCCTCCCAATGCTAAAATGACAATTAAATAATAGTCAACTCTTGAAGATTTTTACTAAAAAGGTGCAGAGTTTGGTCTCTAAAACTTACATGTATGAGGTTCCAACCCTAACTCAATGTAATTGCAGGCATTATAGTTGGCAAGATCAACCCCAGCAATCCTCCTGAATGTTGCACTTGAAAATTTTAGAAAATGTTTGAGCTGATAACAAGTACGGAAAATGAAACCTCTGAAATTCATACCTCTCATTTACTGTTGACCTTTCCTTATATGGTTTCACAAGAATCCTGGAACTGCCAATGTAGTGTGGGTGGCTACTTGACAGAATGAGACGTACAGTTTCTGGGTAAACAAAACTCACAAAACCAAACATGCGCCTAGATTGCCTCGGTATCCGTACCTCCCGGACAGGTCCATACTTACTACAAATCACAGAAAATAGAAAGATATGCAAGAATTATTTTAACATAATAATGTTGTATAAGCAACAGCTGCCTCTCATCAGAAACATACAAAACCAGTGGTACAGCAGTTGCAAATATCCATTTTGGTGAAAACAGAAGCAATAGAAGCTAAACTACCAATGTAGGATACGTTAGTACATATCAGTACAAGAAAGTGGAGCAATAAGTACCTGAAGTAGATCTCGACTTCTTCCTCAGAAAACTTGCTCTCAGCTGGGAAGGTAAGATATATCTGATGAGAACTGCTGGAGGTTTCTTGCTGACTGAACCTAGCGTAATCAATATACTTGTGCGCATCTTCAGCTAAGACTATCGAGTGCTGACCATGCGGCCTAAGGTAAAAGAAAAAATGAGAAAACTTATGTGATCGAATTTGATGTGTACACATTGCATTCTAGTATTTAATTTATTATTTATCAAATTATATTTTTTTTTCTGTAAAGCACCATGGCCTTGATGCAGTACAACAAAGTAAAGGATGAGAACTTTGAAAATGCAATCTCAGCAGCAGCCCCCTCCGCCACCACCCAGAAACCACCATCATCCCCTCTAAAAGAAAATATAAATTACTAATATTCATAGCAGGTAAAGCCTACTTGTCCACTTCCAGTTCATAATTTTCCCTCTAACAGGGGAGGTAAGTAAACAAAAACAAAAGGGAAAAAATAAGAACAAATAATAAACAATCTATATAGCAAGAACAAAATAAGATTACATGCCTTTCGATTAAAGCAATGGTTCTCAACTGGGATAGCAATCTTGTCAGACTGTAACACGGTTTGTTGTGCCTTTGGCTCTCAGTAATGTACCCCTCGGCTTGTAAAACCTTACCATACCGCTCTAGATAAACTATGGGCAACAATGCAATCGAAAGTGGTATCCCTCCCCGGCTTATAAGTATCTCCCGAATCTCCATCTCCAACCTCACACAATCACCAGCTGGAGCAAAATTCAAGTCATGCACAAACTGACACCTGACACCATTCTTGCAGTAGCCCTTTCTCAAGTAATATTGGCACACTTGTGCTGAGTCGGCACACAAATTGGGGTTTAATTGGGTTAAACCGGGATGTATAATCATGTTTGGTGGAACACTTAATTGAGGATTGCCATGGAGCGGTGCTAGTCCAATTGGAGGAACTTGGGGGAAGAAGGCATCCGGAAAGGGTACGCATTGAGGTGCGAATTGGGGAGGGATAGAACTTTTTGGAGCAGAGGTGAGAAGATAGGATTTGGCTTCGAGGATTAAGGAGATGATTTTCTTATCAGAACCAAGTGCGTACCCAAGAATTTCTTCATAACTGCAGTTTAGGAGGAGATAACCCATAATCTTGGTTGCATTTTCGGTTTCGAATTTTTCAATTCGGTTCAAAACTATTTCGGTACATTCAGTGACTTCCATTGTTGATTCAAATATCTGAAACCAAAAAGACAGAAAAAATACATGTTCATACATTATTTAAAGAGAAGACAACAAAAAAAACAGAGATAATTTCTGATCTATAATGTGGAACTGTTGTTCTACATGTTTACTGGCAACTAGGTCAAGCAAACACTGTTTTCTAAACTCATAAAAGATATAATCTATTCAGTTTTGAGAGATACATTTTTGCTTTCATCCTAATGCGAATACAGCAACATAGTACAAACAACAAAAAACAAAGCACATTTTGTTATTCTTGCAGGAAAAGTAAAAGTAAAAAAATAGAGTAAACCTCGAACTAGCAATTTTCCAACCAGTACAAGATATTAAAAAAATGAACCAAGACTAACACTTACGAAAATCTAAAAAAAGAGGCAAGTAATGACAACCAAAAAGATAAGAGAAAGAAATGAGAGATATTACATACTTTTCTTATATTGTTCCAAACGAACTGATAAAACTTCGAATGAAGATCATTTCACGTTTCGCATTTTTACAAAACAAAAAGAAGATAGTTTTCTACTAGAAAATAAAGTACAAGCAAAAAACAACTTCAAAAGGTTGTGTCGTAGTTAAGACAAGAAAAATAGTTCGATTTTACACAATGTAGAAGAAAACGACAAGAAGAAAACGAAGGTTTACACTTAATTTCTTCTCTAGAAGAAACCGCGACGAGACAACTTCGAATTTGTGTTATTCTATTTATCATTTGTTTCCCCAAAAGCCGAGAAACCAAATACATAATCCGTCTTTTCCTTTCTCTTTCACGCAAGCATAAGTACTAAAAAACCAAAACAAAACAAATGAGAAAGGCTAGTACGCAATAGTTATGAACTTACAATACGACCTTTCCTCTCACAATCGCGACAAAAATTACACATCAAATTTACGATATTTCTGCTTGAACAACACAGAAAACAACGAAAATGTCTAAAATTTGCACGAAATAGAAATGTAGAGCGTTGCGCGTAGTACCTTTTTTTGTCTCGACGAAATCAAGTACATCAAACAAACCAAGCGAAGAGTGTAGAGAAAGGTTCACACAGTTATGGCGGGGTTTTGGTTTGGTTCGTAGGGGGGGGGGGGGGGGGGGGGATTTATTATTTCTCTCGCTCTTTTTGGAATAGTTTTCTTTTCTACTTAAATGGGATGCGTAGATGTCGCCAGAAAGGCGAATGTAAAACGCAAAAAAAATGTAAAAGGGAGGACAGGTTGTAATTTCCAAAAATAAATTTCTCTTTTATGAAATTCAGGGAACAAAATACTAAAATAGGAAATGTTACTCTTTTATCTAACTAGAAAACACAAACAAGACAAAAGTGCAGCTGTAGCGAGAAATTTTACTTATATCCTTTAATTTCTAACTATTTTTTTGAGGAAAATTTCTAACTATTTACTCCAATGTATTTTGCTACTGTTTGGATTTGGATGATTAATATGATATTTTATGTTTTCTTAAGAGATGTTCATATAATTTGAAATTCGAAATTTCAAAGTGTGGAATATACGAAAAAAATTTCGAACTCGAGCAGGAGTAGCACGATTCTTCAGTGTCAAAGTTATGAAATGGTTTGTGGGATTTATGATAAGAGTAAAATAAAATTACGATGCTTATGCAGGCATGAAAGATCTCTGTTTACGATAACATATCTCGAATTTCAACAAATGTGGATATCTTGAATAACAAGTCACCTTCACAGCTTCACTGAATTCTTAAACTTTGTTTATAAAATTTAAAACAATTCATGAGAAAAAGCAAAATAGGGATATTTCTCGGATATCAAAGTAATTATTTAAGTGGAATGTTTTTTTTATGGCCCGAGCATCTTTTTGGTGGTTTTTTTAATTCTGAAAAAAGGAAAAAAAAAACAATGCTAATAGCAAACTCAGTAATACCTCCACTATAAAATTAGAATAAAAATTTCGACGATATCACATGGTAACCTTTTTTTAAAAATAAATAAAAACACACTCTATAGTAGAATAAAAAATATTTTTTTACTGCGTAAATTTGCGTTTAAACTACAAAACTACAATTGAGTTCTGCGCAAAAATGCTCGACTACTCTATGAAATAATAATTCAATTTTGCATTTGAAATACTTAATTTTACGAAGAAACTAACATAATTGGTTCTTTAGGCTGCAAACTAACATGGAAATTTTACTTATATTGTTTTCAAAAGTTTCAATTTCCAAATCTTAAAATTTGGACTGTAATTTGAAAAGTAGGGAAAAAATTATACAAATTGTCAAACGCAAATTTTAAGATTTGGAAATTGTTGTATCCGTTTGACAATTTTCTAATTTTATTTATTTTATACAAATCTGGTTAGAAAATTGTCAAACAGATACAACAGTTTTGATTATTTTATTTATGAATTGAAAAATTAGAAGAAAAAAATGGTAAAACTTCCAAAAAAATTCCGAAAAAAATGTATAAAAATTATGAAATAATTTTATGAAGTATTTTTGAAAAATAATTTATAATTATGTCATTTTTATTTATAATTACCATTAAAATCGAAGAATATTCAAATAATGTCCAAAAATATTTAAATTCCCAAAAAATCCGAAAAAATTCAAAAATTCGAAACAATGTTAAAAAAATTATAGAATAATTTTATTAAGTGTTTTAAAAATGTTTTATAATTAATTCATTTTTATTTATAATTGACATTAAAATTCAAGAATACACAAATAATTTCCAAAAAATCCTTAAATTCCAAAAAAAATCCAAAAAATCCAAAATTCGAAAAAATGTTAAAAATTATGAAATAATTTTATTCAGTGTTCTGAAAAATGTTTTAAAATTAATTCATGTTTATTTATAATTGACATGAAAATTCAAGAATACTAAAACAATTTTCAAAAAATCTATAAATTGCAAAAAAATCTGGAAAAAATCCAAAAAAATATGAAAAATGTCCAAAAATTATGGAATAATTTTTACAAGTTTTTGAATGTTGAAAATTTTAGAAGTTACTCTCCTCTTTTATTCTGGGCTTGGAACCGGCTATGTGAAGACAACATATGCGGACTTATAACTTTTTTTGTTAGTATCCTTAGAAAAAATTGTAATAAAAAATAAAATGCTTCAAAATAAATAAAAATTAAAAACATACTATAAAGCACGCATGAATTCATTGCTCAAATACCACGAATCTTCATCTTCAACGGTGTGATTTAGAATATGACATGCACATTTTTTATGAAATAATTTCACATTCATTATGTGGTTTAATGCACGTATAAAATAATCAATAGATTTAATATTGTTGCTAGCATTGTCTAAAGAAATTGAAAAAAATCTTGTTTTCTAAATCTCTTTTTAAATTAAATTCATGCAAAATGTTAATTATGGATTGATAAATAACGTGTACGTTGTGCGAATAATTCAGGTTATGAAAACATAGAACTCGTTTCTACAAAAGCCAGTTGTCATCAATATAATGTGTTATAATACAAAAATATCCTAAACCATGCTTACCTGCGGACCAACAGTCAGATGTGATAGATACATTACAGTTGGCATAATAAAAATGGCTAACAATTCGTTTTTATGTTCTAAATATTGTTTCTTGATTTCGTCCACCATTTTTGCGGTGGTGAAATTTCTTGTATAATACTTGATCACAACCTTTTACTATTAATCGGGCAAAACTAGAACAACAACCCATACTAATTGGTTGTTCATTATTGGCGATATACCTAGCAAATTCACTTAACATTCTCTTTTCATCGTACTTGGCCAAAGTACTTGTATCGTCTGGGTTAATAGTATTTTGGACTAACCGTTGGTCAGGTTGGTCTTGTGGTTCCTCACATTTTTCAGCATGTGTTGTCAGCATGTTTTTGAAATGAACTTAATCCACTAAATTTCTTGTAAGTGTAAAAACTTGTACAACATTTTACCTTGCACCTCAAAATTTGGGCGCGATCGTTTACATGTTCTTCTTCTATAGCGGGTCCGCTTGTGCTTCTTGGATATCTGGTGATGGTTGCGATGATGGCTGCGAGTGCGACGGTAGAGGTGGCAGAACCCGACCCGACCCGACCCGACAAACCCGCCCAACCCAGAGTAGCCCGATATGACCCGAAACCCGAAAATGACCCGACAATAGATAACCCGATACCCGACCCGACCTGATTTGATATGACCCAAAACCCGAAAAGACCCGATACCCGACCCGACCTGATTTGATATGACCCAAAACCCGAAAAGACCCGATACCCGACCCGACCTGATTTAATATGACCCAAAACCCGAAAAGACCCGAGATAATGACCCAGTACCCGACCCGACCCTGACCGACATGACTCGAAACCCGAAATGACCCGAGATCACATTACCCGCCGACCCGACATGACCCGCAATCTGAGATGACCCGACTTGACCCGAACACAACAGATCAGAGACCCGAGATCAACTTAACAAACCAGAATAAACTCTGGTTTGAATATTTGACCTTATCAACCTATCAATTAATATTGTACTTGTACATGTCTTGACTAAAATGAACTCCGCCGCTGCAAGTGTGACGCTGCACCGCTCCTACAATCTGCATGACATCGCTACTACACTGCACGCTGCATGACGCCTCTCTGCTGTTGCGCCAATGACGCATGATGCAAGCCGCATAACACATGACGCATGACAAATATCAACGCATGATAACCAGAGACCCGACCCGTCCCGACCTGATCAGACTCGTGACCCGATAATCTTTTGAAGACAAACTAACCCGATTCACCCGACCCAAAAGACCCCAAATCCGAAAATACCCGAAACGAGATAATTGAAACCCGATCAGATACGAACCCGAAAGACCCGAAACTCGAAAAATACCCGAAACTAGATAATTGAAACCCAACCCGACTCGAACCCGAAAGACCCGAAACCCGACAATATCAACGCATGATGACCCGAGACCCGACCGGACCCGACCTGATCAGACCCGTGACCCGATAATCTTTTGAAGTCAAACTGACCCGATCCGTCCGAACCGAACCCGAACCCGCCCGATCCGCCCGATCCGCCCGATTTTCCACCTCTATGCGACAGTGAGGGGACAGTTTCGTCAACAAACGAGGCCACGTGTCTTGCTGTGATGGGAGGTTCTTCGGTTTGAGTCATTGGTGTAAACGAAGAGGTTTAAGTCGGTGGAACGTTCATATCTTGTGATATGTAGGGATGTTGAGGGTATAATGGTAGATTTGCATGTCGTGGAGGTGGATACGGTACTTGTGGTGGGTTCGTGCTTGCGAGTTGTTGATAATAATATTGTGGATATGTTTGGGGGTTTGTGTTTGCATATTGTGCTTGGGGGTCCTCGCCAAAAATTTCAACACTCATCCTGTATACGAGGTCTTCAACAGAATTAAGTGTCGGGTTAAGTGGAGATGTCATATCTAAAACAATAACAGAAAAACACTTATTGCGATGTAATTGAAAAAAAGGCTAAAAAAATAAAAACGTAGGCATAATTTCCAGCCATGTAATAGAAAAAAAGAAAAAAGCTCTGGTAATAACCAGTGCCAATATACAAAAAAGTAAATATGTAGGCGGAATTTCCAGCTATGTAATAGAAGAAAGAAAAAGCTCTAGTAATAACCAGTGCCAATATACAAAAAAGTAAAAATGTAGGCGGAATTTCCAGCCATGTAATAGAAAATTGCAAAATGAAAAATTGAACCATAAAAATGTGACTTAAATGTACCTTTGAATATAGTCGAATTTGCACGGAAGAATGACAAAATTTGGATTCTCCTTTACACCGTCCCGAATAAGTGTAAATTAACAATACTAAATATCTAAAATTAATTAATTAAATCTAAATGTATTATACTTATAAACTTAGAAATTATAAATTAAAATTTTGACGGAGTTTCGTTACTAATTTTGATTAAAACAAAGATGGAGAATTGAGAATTGAGAGAGAGATAGATGATAGTTGATGTGTGAAAGAAGTGAGAGAGTAGGGGATATTTATATAGGAGGTTGAAAATAAATAAAAAAATTATTTATTCTGCCAACTTTTTTTGAATATTTTTTTTTAATTTTTTGTGAATTTTTTAAGTTGGAAATGACACGAAGTGAGTTGGAATAGACACAAAGGTATATTATTTCCGGTGAAATAACACAAAGTGGGTTATTCCACGGGTATTCCGTGGGTTTGGCACGAGTTCGGGAGGGTTTGGGACGGGTTTGGCACGGGTTAGCACGAATCTGCACGGGTTTGGAGCGTGTTGGAGTTGAGACGATTTCCGAAAAAATGAGGCTTCACGTTCCGTCGTAGATCCACGAATTTTATTTTCACGATTCAGAACGGGTTCGAACTCCGAATCGAGTCGATCACGAATTGAATCACGGAAGGATCAATCCGTGCGGATTTTTTCACAACTCTGATCGAGCCAAACATTTGCTGGTCGAAATAATAAATTGCTACAGACAAAATTATAATGCTCTTTTGCCCTCTTTCTTCTCTTTCTAGGAAAGGTTTTTTTTTTGTTTTAATGGAGGGTCCATGACAACATTTTCGTCAAAAGAGCAGTTCAGGAGATCAGAGATCTGGTTGACAGCTTCACGTGACTCGTACGTGACCTGAACAAGATCAAGATTGCGTACATCACACCGAGTAGCGAATCGAGATCTTCTACCGCGCAGCATCAACACTTTGCATGCTGCACAGTAAATTTCAGTTTTAAATTTGCATCGACAAGCTAAACTTTATAATATCAGACCTCTCGAATCAAATGTGAACCTCTCGATCTGTGTTAACTTATGCTTGCGTTTTTTTTTTTAAATTGGAACTCGCTATATGCTGAAGTGCCAATTGACCCAATTACAAATATCACCTTTTTTCTAATAAAAAAGAAAGTCGCTCAAAGGTCGGAAGGAAGACTAAACGTTATCGTTATACAATTATTTAATCGAATTTTGGCATTCATATTTTAATATAGATGAGGTTATGGTACTTTTTAAAGCACCGCTTGTGTGGTATTTCGCTTCCGTATTTCTAATTTTGTAGCATGATATTTTCAAATTAATATATGTTCATTTAAATCTGTATTGTTCCTGTGAAAAATATGAAAGCACATTTAAAGTTCAAATGATCAATCAAAATCGTTTAATATTGTTTTGCAGACTGAAATTTATATATTTTTAGAATTTTTTACTAGTTTTAAGAGAAGTGAAAAATGATTCATCTCAGATGGTAAAAAAGTTCGTCAGATTAATCAACTTTCATCCATTTTATAAAATAGTACAAAAATTGTAAAAAATATAAAATTTGATCTCCAAGAATATTTTAATATGAAGATCGTGTTCAACGATTTGAATCGGTCGTTTTAACATTAAAATTGGATATACGAAGGCGAAGTACCGCATGGATTGTGCTTTTCAATGTTCTATAGCCTCGTTCTTTTAATATTTACAAATTATAATAAGTCAATAAAAATATGTATTTTATTTGCATATTTAATGTAATACTTACTGATTTTATTTAATAAATGATAGAATTTAAATATATGAATTTATGATATCATAGTAATTTTGAAAATATACTTTGCGTATATTTATTATATTTTAATAAATTTAAAAAATTAATTTACCGATTAATCAAATTTGACGATCCATTAACCGATTTGGCGGAGGATTAACCGAGTATTGCAGCCGACTAATCATTTTTATCTACAAAATTAGTCAGACATTAATCAATCTTTGTGGCCCAATTTTAAACCACTGAGAAATATATCTCTAAATGATGCAAGTTTTAACTTCTACAAAAATATATAATTATAAATTTTAAAATATGATATATACGGAACATTATCCTTTAGCAAACGTTTCAAATTAATTATAAAACTTTCAGTTACTTTTACAATTGATAATTCCCTTCATCCATCCGTAAAATTAATGTATAAGAAGACTTACACAATTAATGTGATTCATTCATTCATTAAATAAAGTCCCTAATTTAGCAACTACTTCTAACTAGGCGTACGACTCGCGCTCCGCGCGAAAAGGTTAAATTTTAAACTTCCGTATTAAAATAATAAAATTATAATAAACCGTTTAAATAATATAAATAAATAAAAAAGCAACGGGAAAAAAATTGCAAAAAAAACTACAGTGATTTTGCTGTAGCGGTGAACAGTAAAAACACTGTCCATTCCACTGTGGAAATGAACAGTGGCGGCCAATGTTGCGGCATGAGTGTATTAGAAGATATATATATATATAAAATACAATTCCTCCAAGTCAAATTAGCTAACTATGCAAGTTAAATGTAAATGCTATATTCCCATATCATAAATTGGTCCTTATAGAAGCAAAATCATGATATATAGGCTGAGATTGAGCTCAGCATGAAAAAAGTCTTACTCTTTTTGTTGAATTTTCTTTTGCGTGATATTTTGCAAAGCCCATGAAACCCACAAATGCTTCATGGATCTTATTATTTGGGTTAACTGGAAGAAGATCAAATATGATGTAAACAATGTGAAAAAAATAATAATAACTTAACTTATTTTTAGATAATATGTTAATAAACAGTACTATAATTTAAACATACTGTTTATGTTTAGTAAAAAAATAACTAATTTCAAGCATGCCAACTTATTTTTTGGTGCTATTTAACTTGTGATTATTTTTTAAGAAATTTTAATTTTTTTTTATTCATTATCCGTAGACTTACAACACACATAAACAAAGCAGAATAAAAACTTGAAATAAACCCCTAAAAGTAGCTTCTGTTAGAACTTGAACCTCATACTTCTTTTAAAGAAGCCTTGTATCTTACTACTACACTAAGTAAAACTTGACTTAAGAAATTTTAGTTAGCTACCACTTGACCATTTATACGTACAAATCAAATAATATAGTTAAATATTGACAAGTAATAATTAACATAGCAAAAAGTCATTATATTACTGGTATTATTCTTCTTCTTTTTTTCTATGAATTTAAATCAACACCTTCCTTAGTAGAAACCTAATGGTTTAGTTTGGTTGGTCAAGATCACATGAGACTCATAGAATCTATACATATCCGTTTCTAAATTTAATTTAATTAGTGACGTATTGAATAAATTAAATAGTATACGTCACAATCACATTGGTTCGGATGTCAAAACAAACTTTGTAAATTTCATATTTTTTTTCCTGAAGTAGAACTTTGAAAATCACAGAGGATTTTTGAACTAGATGGATTTTTGAACTATTACTTATTGATGCCATTATTATTATAATTATAATTATATTATTATTATTATTTTGAAATTAAAGCCCTTAATTTATTCCATTTTTTTGTAAATATGTACTGTTAAGGTGGCAAGTCCACTAATGATAAATAAAGGCGAAACTTCAAAACAATTTCAGCTAAGTAAGAAACAGATCCAGTTCTTGTATTAAAAATTAAAATTCAAAATTACTTCATTAAAGAAACAAACAAACAAACAAACATGTTATGATAAATTATGATAGACATACAAATTAAAAACAAACAAATTAACACAAAAGTAGAATTCTCTGTTGACCTTTGCACTGGAGGCGTCCGGTGTTTAGTTTCGCAACAAAAAAACAAAAAAAAATCGTTTTCAAACTTTGGTTCTTGATTTACCAAAAAAAGAAGAAAATAAATTAGTTTCTAAACATTTGAAAAAGTTGTTCAAACTTTCATCTGCACCAAATTAATCCTTCAATTTAAAACAGTTTAATTAGACTTTCTATGTTGAAAATATGACAAAGTTAAGAACAAAATTTATATCCGGATCAATTCCTGAGTCAATTTGATTTTAAAAATTTGTCTAATATCACATATATATAGTGCATGAATTAAATATGTTTTTAAAAAAAGTATTGACTGGTTAAGCATTTTTCTTTAATTCTGGAAATAATTTATATGTATGAAAGTTTCTGAAATCAATTTGTCTTTCCTACAAAAAGTAGTTTAATATTAACTTGGTGTTTTCTACAAACAATAAAATATATCCAGTGTCTGAAGAAATGGAGAAGAGACATCAGAGCTTATTTCGGGAAAATTTTCATAGAGGGTCATAAAACAATTTTTTTAACAAATAGGATCAAAGCTACTCTAGAATTTTCACAGAGGAAGATGCAAGTATTACTTGCACTCCTAAATTTTTTCAATTTAATTTTTAGAAACGTTATTGTTATTCGCGCCCCTAAGAAATTGAAATAATTTTGAAACTTTCAGAAAAATCATGGTTGAAATTCATTTAGGGATAATATTGTAAATCACGCCTTTATTTTCTAAAATTTTGAAAAAACAGACAAGTAGAAAATAGAAAAAATAATAAAATAATCGAAAAAATTTAGGCGTGTTATTATTAATAACGCACCCGACTATTCGTAAAATTCTTAGAAACGTAAAAACTATTACATTTATTTTGACCCAAAATTAGACCCACTGTTGAAAAAATATCCCTTATTTTGTCAAAACCAGCGTACTTTTTGATGATATGCTTTTTGAAAATCAAATCCTTGCCTTCTTCGACAAAATTGCATCTTTGAAAAAGTGCAATGATTTGATAACAACTTGCAGCATTTTTTCAAGTTTGAAACTTTGTCTGCCAATTTTGCAATTTCCACCCTTATCTTATTCATTTTGTTTTCATCCTGGATTTTAATTGTTTATATGTCAATTTAATTGTTTGAAAAACAATAGCTGACTCTTGGATATTTAAAGTATATGCGCATTTGTTTTTTTAATATTTAAAGTATATTCTTTATTACGGTATATATGTATTATTTTTGACAAAATTCGTACAAAAGGTGTTATTAATTTGTGTTTACCTTTATCAAAACTCTAAATCCGTCACTGCTAATTTTTTTTGACATGTATGTTGTTAATAATACTGAAAAATTGAAATTAGTTAGAAATAAATATTTTGATTGTTTTTTTTTCTAGAAGATATCATTTTTTGATAGTTACAGAAGATAGTTATTTCTGAGGATGTGTATTAATATTAGGGGACAGTCTGTGACAAAATTAGACGATCACTGTTAGCTTCTGTCACGAAAACATTTTTTAGATAAAGATGAAAATTAAAGCTATTTAAATTAAAATAATTTAAAGTTTTCACATTTGAATTTCGAATTCATTATCTCTCACACAGAAATTGTTACTCTTAATTTATAGATAAAAAAATGGACGAAGATATTGAAAAGTCAAACATAAAATTCTCACATGTACGTTTAACGTTTTGTTTTGCCGTTGTTTTTTTAGAAACCAGCATTAAACCTGTCTCCATTGCTTCTCAGAGACAAGTTTAGTCTTTATCTAAACATTTATTTTTAGGTACAAACTAATTTTAAATCCAAATAAAAATTGACATATAGTAATGACAGAAATATCAAATTAAGTTTCAACTATGCAATCTGAAATGGACGATGAAACTTATTTAAATGGCAGATCAATAACAAAAGGAAATATATATAATTCCTTAACATGACAAATGTTGAATATTTTCTAAATCATGGATAAATAATAAAAAAAATTACTCGTACACAAGACGATGTTATAAAAATGGTGACAACACAATTTTGTACATTTTCTTATAAAACATTCATTGCATTATTTTTTTCTCTTTTCGAGTTCCCTACGCTAAAATATAGCTAGAAAGCTCTAAAAATCATGAAATTTGATTTTTTTATAAGATTTTGATATGAAGAATTTATTGAGCAACTTAAATTTAAATTTTGACCACAAAAAGTTGGTTAATGTGAAACTTTTGCACTTCGGCCGAAGTGCAAATGTTTTCACATTAGCCTACTATATATATATATATATATATATATATATATATATATATACAAGTAATCGTACCAGTGCCAAGCAACGAGAGACATTATGAATGAAAAAGAATCATTTAAATTACATGTTGATCAAATATATTTTTGCGTGTATCACATTTTTGTGAATTATTCGTAGCATATTCAAAATTATGTGTTTTTGTCAATTAGTTGTATTAAAAATAAATGCTTGGAGAAGTGTTTTTACAATTTTTTGCGCGTATTTATGTTTCAACTACATACCAATATATCATATACATGCACTGCACAACAATTTCATTTAGACGATAATTCTCTAGGTATCACCAATGTGTTGTCAACATAAATATAAGAAAGAAACTGATCCAGACAACTTCGAAATAACACAAGTAAAATTCCAAAAACCAAATAAAGTGTCACAAATCAGAATTATCACATGAGCTTAATTATTTAGTTTGCCTCAAAGATACTAACATAAGAAAAACTAAAGATAAAAATGCTACAAGCACATCTGCTAGAAATAGAACTTAACATAAGAAAGAGAGCATATTATACTTTACCAGTATTATTTCCTATTTCTTTGAGCGGATTTTTCGGAATTTGATCTTGCTTGATAAAGTTGTTGAAGCTCTCTCTAATGATTGCTTACGCCTCGATGCGTCACTGCGGTTTAGCCTGGGTGAACGCATAAACATAGCTGCCTGATACATGATACTGGGTACTTAGCCAAATTTGAGAAGGCAAACACATATATTTTCTGGTTGCATCAGATTATTTCCGAATCTGTCCTATTGCTTCTACTCGGCTGTTAAGTCGACGTAACGGCGCCATGGATGTTTTTTTCAAGACAACAATAGAGAGGAGAGTAAAATACCTGAAATTGAATGGAAGAATTAACACATTCAATCCAGAGATTCAAACAAATATTTAAAAAAAATGGATAGTAATTCAAATTTATACATACATTGCATAATTTCCAATGCTATATTTAAAAAATCATCAGCAAAATAAAATATATTATTTGCAATTCGTATAGTAATTTTTTGTAAAATGTACGTTATAAAAAAACAGACATAAACAACTTAGTTTAAATTCTCCTAACCATGATATAGATCCCATAAAAATTAGTTCGTGTATCATGTGTAGGTCCCATAAAATTTATAAGACAATAGTTTTGAGAAAATACATCAGTCTCAAATATCAATTATATTTTGAAAAATATATGTAAATGCAGATCTTTGAACTTCAAATTAAATGCATGAAAAAATAATTAACAAAACAAAATTACAAAGCAGGGTTGAATATTGCACCGTTTCATTAATTTCACGATTTGACGTCTAACCAAAATATCAAAAAATAAAAAATTTATATATTTACATATATATATATATATATATATTTACAAATTAACTAACTCGTCCATTTCTTGTAATTGTAAATTGTTGGCAGAAATTATTGGTTAGTAGTATTATTCTATAGTATTTTAAAATACTATAATTTTTTTTACTTTGTCATAGTCAAAGTTATGTGGCATTTAGCCATTTTTAGTTAAAAAATATGAATAGTTTAAAATATTTGATACATTAGGATGGTAATGCGACTATGAAATGCGTGCTTGAAAATTAGTTTGTACAGGAAATATTAATAGTTTAAAATATTTTGGCACAATTTTTCATTTTCTTCCCTAGCTAATAAAATGCAATGCCACGGGAGATTTCAATATGTGAATAATCAGTCTTATAATACTTACCATATATAATTTGTACAAATGACATTATTGTCCTTATAGAATCAAGCATTATGTATCAGTATCATCTGGTTTGAAGGATATTTTAGTCCATAAAAAAAGTAAGACTATGACCAAATAGAGAACTCCATTTCTTAGGTGCTTTATAAGATAGTATAGATATAGAGCAAGGCTAAAATAATATGCATAGTACACCACATAACGTACTATGCGCCTATGTATATTTAATTTGCTTAATAAATTGAGATTTAAGTTGCTCAATAAATTCTTCATATCAAAATCTTGTAGGAAATCAAATTTCGTGATTTTTAGAGTTTTCTTGCTATTTTTTAAATATTTTTTAGAAACAGCTCAGAAATGGCACTTTTGTAGTATTAAATCTGGACTGTTTTTAAAAAATATTTAAAAAATAGCAAGAAAGCTCTAAAAATCACAAAATTTGATTTCCTACAATATTTTTATACGAGGAATTTATTGAGAAACTTAAATCTCAATTTATTGAGTTATACATATATGCATAGAACAAAAGGGGGTGTTCTATGCATATTATTTTAGCCATGCTCATATATATATATATAGAGAATCCGGCTAACGTTCTAACGTTAGCAAAATCAAAACCGTGCTAACGGATGCTTATATCGAATTCCAAATCACAAACGGCCGATCCGAACCGTTGAAATTGTTGTCCATACTAAAACCTACGTAGGGACCAAATTTTACATTTTTTCGAATTTTTTTACTATTTTATCCGAGGCATTGAAAATGAATTAATCTAACGATTCAGAAAAACTTTCAATTTCAACACATTCTTAAATGTCTCGGATAAAATAGTAAAAAAAAATGAAAAATTTGGTCCCTACATAGGTTTTAGTATGGACAACAATTTCAACGGTTCGGATCGGTCGTTTGTGATTTGGAATTCGAAATAAGCATCCGTTAGCACGGTTTTGGTTTTGCTAACGTTAGTACGTTAGCCGGATTCTATATATATATATGTATATATGTATATATATGTATATATGATGCATGAATTTAAGTTGAATTGAAGAGGTTCAGCAATAGGATGACAATATGATGAACAATGGTGGTGGTGTTGTGAGAGTACGAGCTTGATTCCTTTCAAAAGTTGGATGGAGGTCATAGTGATGTAGAGGTGACAATGCATATATACGAGACGCATCAGTGGAACTATAGCCGGAGAAGAAGTCAGATTGGAATGAAAAAGATGAGGCTGCTGGGGAAAACCCTTATATTTCTTCTCCACCAGAGGAAGCAGATAAAGTGTTAAAAGAACAGAGCTAGTAGTGGAGGTAATTGTAGCTAGAACACTAAAAGGAGGAGCTATAAGGCATATGTGAACAAAGCTAGACAGAGAGGTGGCAGAGGCAGAGGAGGTGACGGTGTTGGAGAAATAGCGAAGTAATGGTGAGGCAGTTTGTCTAGATCTAGGATTTAATAAAATTTAGTGGAAAATAACATAGGCAAGAAGAGGGAAAGATGGGCGACAGTCGGTTGGGGAAGGAAAGGGAAAGGAAGAGGCAGATGAAGATGGCTGGTCTCGGAGGCGGCGGCGACAATGGTATAATATTTTATCATAGGTGATACATTGCTACAACATTTAATTTGCATTAATATTTTGGAAGATAAAAAGTCTGAATATGTCCAATTAAGGACTTTTTATTAGAATTGAGACGTCTAATTTAAAAATTAAAGTTTGTGGACTACGTGTGATTATTATATCAAATACTGTCACTAATATTACATCATGCAATATAACTTATGTCATATAAATGTGATTAATTAAGGAATGACATCACA
Organism: Eleocharis quinqueflora; assembly: GCA_964058865.1. Taxonomy (NCBI): domain Eukaryota; kingdom Viridiplantae; phylum Streptophyta; class Magnoliopsida; order Poales; family Cyperaceae; genus Eleocharis; species Eleocharis quinqueflora. The sequence continues at coordinate 54,834 of CAXKVX010000022.1, read as the reverse complement.
CTTATTCACCAAGTTTTAGATACGAATACATATAGTATTTAAAGTGATTTAATTATAATTGTTTGACGGACCAATAATAATCGATTTAACTAATACTTGTGATTAAAATAAGTGCCAAAGTGATTAATGTATGATTTGAATCAAGAATTAATAATAAAAAAAAATCAAACGAATAAAAAATCACTTTCATTGCAGGTCGCAAGGAAGAGGGAAAATCAACGGAGAAATATGCACTTCATTGCGAGCCCCAATGGACTCATTGCGGGCTGTAATGGAAGCTGTAAAATGGGAAATAAATTGGACCCATTGTGGACTGCAATGGACCCATTGCGGGTTGCAATTAACCAAACGATAAACTCTGAGACAACAAAAAACTTGCCTGTTTTGATTAATTTTTTTCTAGATTGGCACCAAAGTCATATCATATATTGTGTACACCTATAAACACGATTTGATAATGTTTTGGATAGAATATTGTTAGATTTGTGTTCTAAAAGTTATCCTTTGCTTATTTTTATGTTATATTTATGAATTTGATGTTATTCACATCTTGTTCCATGAGTCCTATATTCATATTTAGATGTGTCAAGAAGATGCACTTGGTCTTGAACTGCAGAACTCTAAATATATTGAATATACAACTCTAAAATGTTTACAAGTCTTGGATATTAGCAAGAACACAAATATTCCATATAAGACTGTCGTGTTGATTAAAAGTACGTTGTAGTTCTGCAAACGTTGATAAAAGATTATCATTTAATAACACGAATATATGAAATGACTCATATATTAAACAGACCTAAGATTGAGACATGGATTGTATTTGTGTCATTATATGGATTGTATTTGTGTCATTGATGTTTTTATCGTGTCTTTGATTCTAAGATTGAGACATGTATCTTTTTCACATGAGAGATGTATAGCGTAATTATTATTAAAAGATACTTACAATAAGTAGTGATAAAAATAATAGTTCTTTATATATAACTTGTGCGAGAAAATGGTATATGTCAAGAACATCATTGCCACTCAGTAATGAGAAATGATATTTTGTGGGGCCCTTGGTAAAGTAGAATTATAAATGGATCCAATATAACTGAAGTGCAGTTATAATTTTATAATTTACTTAATGGATATCAAGAAATAATTATAATACAAAAATGACACAGTCCTACTTTGTATAATAATTATAATATCATAAGACAAGGAATAAACACAAGTAATGTTAATGATAACATTACTAGAAGGATCGTGTTTTGTAAAGATTTACTAAACATGTGTTATTTGGGTAACTGTAATGTATAGCTAGAATACCGCTTACAGTTTATGGAATAAAATATTTTATTCCATTGCCAACATAACATAAATCATCAACATAAGTCACACCAATTGAATGGGAAACAAGAAAATATTTTAATATATTTTTATGTATGAGATTTCATGTTGCATGAAATAAAGATACATACTGAAATTATTAAAATATTATGCCATGTGATGTAGTTTCCTAGCGGGAAAATAAATTTATTGAAAAGTGTATATTATGAGTATAATATAAGTTTCATTATTATAATAATATGAGAATATTATATGAGATATAAATTTATTTAAAGCTCAAAGCACAATATAATTTATTTAACAAATAAAGAGATAGAGAAGAGATCCATAATTATGGCTTCAAATTCGGGTCAGATTTTAAGGCTCCTTTAAACAGGGATTTGAAAGGTCAAACGATAACCAATCTGGACAAATGACCTATGAAAATTGTAGCCCTTGAAGTGTAGAATTCAATGGTGAAGATGTGAGGTCGTTTGGAGTTCTCCAGAGAAAGTTATGGCAGTTTTAGTGCTAAAATGTTAGCAGTTAATGTACCAGTTTAAATTTCATTAATGTCTTAATTTCTAAAGAAATTTGAGTCTTGATATGATGTTTAGAGTCTATAAATATCAAATCTAGTCAGAGATTATAAGGTTACTACTTTAACTAAGTTTTCTCTTCCTTTAAAAATTTGCTAAATATTTATCAATTAAGCAATCGATTACGTAACATGCGATAAAGCTAGGAGCGGACGAAGATGATGCTAGCATGAACTCGATGCCGTTCTTATTTCGAATTCAAGGTGAACCGATGAGGAATAGAGCTACATTAAAGATCATAGGTATGGTATCACAATCTCTCTTATATGAACATACATGATTGTGATTAGTGATGCAAACAAATGAAGTAAAATTAGCAATAATGAAACGATCCTAGATGTTATCGGATAATTTTTTTAATTTTTACCTGATCCACATCATGAAATCATACAAATATTGGCATCAAATATTCTCTAGAATATTTGTTATTAATTACAGAATCTCTCAAAGATATATTTTCACTAGTATATAAGCGTTGGGTCTCCATGGAATATGAATGTGTTAGGTGTGCATTTGCTGCACTTAGTACTCACTCTTGCTCTCTCCATTATCGGAAAATACCTAGACTTCGTTCGTGAGTCAAAGGAAAAGAAAGAGCACTCATGTTCTCTTGGAAGGATTCGTAAGCGAATCAACTGAGAGGTAAAACAAAGGAATTGCAGCACGGCACACACTTCTTACATCAACGAGGATCTTGACAAGATGGAAAGTAAGTTCTTCCGCATATTTTAATTTACTATCTTAGATCTTTCACACGGATACTTGCAATTGCGTAGTTAGGATTTCAGTTTTTGACTAAATACCTAATTTAATGACTTGTGTCAAATGATATTCTCCAACCTTTCGATTTCACAAATTTGAATGAATGTGTAAATTGCCAAAAAATGTAATGATGTCTTAGAACTGATAAATACTAATATCCGTGGTCACTTCTCAAATGCCACGAGAAATGGTCACAAGTATTTTATCATGTTCATGGACGATTATTCAAGATATGCCTATATTTACTTGATTAAAGGAAAGGTAAAGCATTATAAATGATCCAAAATTTTAAAATGAAAGTTGAGTTACAACTTAACAAACACATACATAAATTACTTTGCATATAGGAGCTTTCTCAAATATTCAAACACTCATGACAAATTTCATGAAACTCAAATACACAAAAATATGTAAAAGTATCAAGCATTTCAAAGACAGAAATCAAAAAATCAAATGTAATTACATAAATATGTAAAATAAAAACACATGTTTAGAAGGTGAGGGAAATAATACTCTTAAAAAGGAATAGCATATATACCTTTAAGTGTAATATGCCTTAATAAAAGATTGGAGCAAGATCAAATCTTAGTTAGCAACATCTTAAATTGACTTAAGAGTCAATACGTCGCTCTCAAATCAAATCACTTCAAAAAAATATCATTTAGTGTTATTCAGTGTGCCCCCACATCGCTCAAGAAACATAGGTATTGAGAGCTGAGATAATCCCTCATGTATATAATGGCAGTGGCTTGCGTCTGATCAGGACATAAAACTCCATAACCTAAATGGTTAAAAATAAACAAGATCTCGAACGACTGCGTGCTCCCAAGTCCCTCTAAACAGACCATGCGCGTTTGGGAGCGACCTGTCCTCTTTTTTCCCAAAGAATGCCTCCCTCAAACCCCACAAGGGACCAGGCAGGTTGAGCCTCTCAAGAAGCGCGAGAAAGGGCGACGACACCTTACAATATTCAAGCGTCCTAAATCATTAATTCTCCTATCAAATCATATTATATTTGCAATTAAATTGTTTAAAACGGCATGTTTCAATCCCTCCAAGTATCAATAAATTTTGTCAAAATAATATTAATAAAATACGAAACTATTCTCAATAAATAGAATTAAATTCTGCTATGAATATACTATTTTATTGATCAATTGATTTTAACAATACTTATAATTGATTCACGTGAAAACTACTCATGAACAAATTAGATACTTGACTGAGCTTGAACTATAGAAATATTAACGAGATATTATGTGTGTCTAGGGTTCTTTTTTCCTGTGAAGAAAGACAGAGGTGGATTCAGAATTTCGTCATGAGGTTCAAAATTTACGATTTTTTCAAGAGATTCGAAATGATGTTTATTCTTAAAAAAATTATCTTATATGGTCATTTGTACAAAATAATTTCAAATACATATCATTTTTAAAAAACTTCGAACATATGATCATTTTTTAAAAAAGATTTCATGGAATTTTAGCTGCATCTCTGATGCACGTGGCTCTGCCTGAGTTGAACTTTATCGGCATGTTTCTTTGGTTTTGAAGAAGTCTATTCTAGTAGCTGTTTTTATTCATTGTTCGTAAGCTTACAATACATATCCACAAACAAATTAGAAAATAATTTTGAAAAAACTCCTCTAAAAGTAGCCTCTAGCGAGACTTAAACTCCATACCTCCTCATGAAGATTTTGTGCCTCACCATTATACTAGATAGAATTTGGCTCTATTCTAGTAGCTTGAAGGCTAGAAGCTATAATTTATTTATATAATAAAATTAACTAGTTTTCCTGGCATTTATGCTTAGACCCAGGATACGCCTTTGTACACTATTGATAATTAAGAGATGTTTTCATTGGAATTGGTGGGAACAAAAGTAAAATAAGATCGACTTAATAAATACAATAACGAGGTTAATAAGCGTGGCATTTTTCTTTTTCTGGTAATAATTTTTTTTTTCATTTTTCTGAAATAAATTTTTATATGAATAATAAATACAAAAGAATATATCATAATAAAAAATTAAATTATTTTTCTCACTAATTTGAAAAAGATATATTTTTTCTTCATAATAACAGATTCATTACAAATAATATAATAAATATTATTATTTAGGATAATGTTTCATAGATACCATATTTGATATCAACTAATGATATCGATTTTATTATGCATCTTTAGTTGAGTTATCATGCACATTATTTGAGTTATTATGCATGTTATATCATAACTATTTCAGTAAAAAAAATATATATAACTATTTCAATACAAAAAATAACGTGTATAATAACTCAAATAATATGCGTGATAACTATCAAATATGATATCTACCCCTATCAGCTCTCTATTATTTATTATTATTATTGTGCTGACTTAATTAGTCGCTTGATCCGCCGCTCAATTTCTTCCCACGTTCCAAAGCGACTTGAAAATTACGACTACACAACATAATCTGCAAATTCTACTGTCGTAATGTCGTTCCAGGAGAAATATCTTTGTTTATGTGGACCTACCGTACAAAATATTAGCGATCGGGAACGCCACACATAATTCCTGTGCATCTTTCCTGTCGAGATATGTCTACGAAACAAAGATGTGTCAGTTGTGGGCCCCGAGTGCAGAGAAAAGAAATTGAGGACGAAATTGTAGTGGCCACAAATAATCCGACGCGATCGTAACGAAGATGTCTACGAAAGAGACTTCCCCGAGGGAGAGGAGTAGGTCCTCATGACTTTGAATCAAATTTGGGTTCAAAGTCATTCGTAACCGTCCGATTGCATTAAGATTTGTATTATTTGATTGAAAAGTACGAATTTTGAAATAATCTTAAAAAATAGTACGAATATTGATACAACCGTGTTACTGAAATGGTAGAACCAGAAGTAGAAGCGTAGCTTTAGCCTTTATACAAGAATAAGTGAATAACCTCATACAAAAGCTACTCTAGACTCTACTACTGCTGTTGCTTTTTCGTGCGCTATAAGCCTTTTCTTTGTCCTTTCTCTCTTTTCTCCCCTTGAAAAGAACTGAATTTGACTCGGCTGGAGACTCCTCCGTTGATCGCTCCCGTGAATTTCTTCGAGGTATGTCAAAATTGACATGATAAGTGTTTTATTACTCTTCAATTGCTCGTGAATCGGCTGTTCTTTTTCTGAATTAGGCTGTGTGGTTAGGGGAAGTAGTCAAAATTGTGTGGGTTTTGGGGGAATATCGGAAATTGTTAGTCATGCGAATTCTTGAGAAGTCTTATCGATCCTAAGTGCTTAGGTTTTCTGATCTGTGTTTTTGTTATCAAGTGAGAACATCGGTAATTTGCAGTTACTTAATTTTATTAGTTGTTCGTTGAACTCTCTCTTAATCGTGAATTGGGATTGTCCCCAAATTAATGATCAACAAAGCGACTACTTGAGTAGAGAACAATATCCTTCATTCCTAATTTCTGGCAATGTTTATCGACTGGTTTTTTGGGGCTTTATTTCTTATTAGCAAGCAAGTATTAATTTGTCTGTACCTCTTACCTGAGTCCAACCATGAAGTTGTTTGACAGAGAATTTGACGATATCATTTTTTCATTCTAATTTAGGATAAGTTGTTTGACAGAGAAATGGTTACCTACCACAAACGAAAGTTCTCTTTCTGTTTACTCTTTTCTCACCTACAATTACATAGGTATTGAAATGCAATTTTATTCGTTTTAACTAATGCTTCATTGTTCTTAATTTTTCAGCTCAAGTAATGCTCGTAGAGGGATTTGAATCAAAGAAGATAATTCTCACAGATAAGAGTGAAAAATAAACTCCTTGAAGAGAAAAAATAAATAGAGTCAGCATACAAAATCACCATGCAAACTTCAAAAGAATACCTCCACTTCAATAAAACCTACTGTAACTACCCATCTGTACCTGTCAGCAGACCAGAGTCCAATTTCACAAAGCAAACCAGTTACCATTCTCCACAATATGTGTCTTCCTCTGACGAGGGGTCATATTCACAAAATCATAACTCTAATGCCCACTCGCAGCCTTATTGCACTCTTGAATCCTCTATGACAACAAACCTTAATTCATACAACTCACCTTCAAGCTACAGCTTCTCTCCACAAGGTGGCAGCCCATTATCCGATAACACCAATATATCTAACGGGTCTCCGAACAGCATGTCATGCATAACCATTACAGAGGACCCAAACCCTAGCCAGGATGAACTACAACAGAAACTGCAAGAACTGGCTAGTATCATGCTTGGACCTGACTCTGATGCACCAGAGGACTACCAAAGGGGCCAAACAGGTATTAACGACCCTTTTAAATGGATGCAGTTAATGCGCCTTCCTCGTGGCGACCTTAAACAGCTTCTGATGCACTGTGCAAAAGCGGTAGAGGAAAATGATTTACTTTCAATAGAATGGATGGTGCCAGAGCTCCGTCAGATGGTCTCCATCTCTGGCACGCCGATGCAACGGCTGGGTGCTTACCTTCTAGAAGGTCTTGTTGCCAGGCTGGAATTATCAGGGAGCTCCATATACAAGGCCCTGAAATGCAAAGAACCAGCCGGCTCAGATCTGATGTCATACATGCATGCACTGTATGAGGCATGCCCTTATTTCAAATTTGGGTACTTGTCTGCAAATGGTGCGATTGCAGAGGCAGTGAAAAGGGCAGATTCAGTTCACATAATTGATTTTCAGATTGCACAGGGTACCCAGTGGATAACTCTAATTCAGGCCTTAGCAGCCCGGCCTGGTGGCCCCCCAAGAATCCGCATAACTGGTATAGATGATGCACAATCTAAATATGCACGTGGCGGTGGGTTGAATTTGGTAGGTAGGAGGCTTGCCCATGTGGCTGCTACATGCAGTGTACCTTTTGAATTTCACCCCCTAGACATGATTGGTAATGAAATCAGAAGAGAGCATCTTGATATTAGGCATGGGGATGCGCTGGCAGTTAATTTTGCTTTTCAACTGCATCACATGTCTGATGAGAGTGTGAATACTGAGAATCACCGTGACCGGTTAATTAGGTTAGTTAAGAGCTTGAATCCCACGGTTGTGGCACTAGTTGAGCAGGAATCTAACACGAACACCTCACCTTTTTTTCAACGGTTTTGTGAAACCCTAGACTATTATACAGCAACATTTGAGTCGATAGATATGGCCATGCAGAGGGATGATAAGAAGAGAATAAGTGTGGAACAGCATTGTCTGGCAAGGGATATAGTTAATATCATTGCCTGCGAGGGGGAAGAGAGAGTGGAGAGGCATGAGCTGTTTGGCAAATGGAGAGCACGGTTTTCAATGGCTGGGTTTAGGCCGTGTCAGCTGAGCCCGTTGGTAAATGCCACCATTAAAACGCTTTTGGAGAGTTATTCACCAAATTACTGGCTTAAGGAGATAGATGGTGTGCTTTATCTCGGGTGGAAACATCGGCCATTGGTTGTTTCTTGTGCGTGGAGATGAAGGTGGAATTCATGACCTAACATCATCAGTTCTGAGGTGTATTGTTTTAGAGTTTATGTAGTTACTGGAAGTACTATGCTGTGCCAAAAGTAAGCTTAGGTGTTTGTTCAGGTTGGTTGTAGTCTAATTTCACTTCTGTTTGATGTAGATTGGTGGAGTCGAGAAACATGACAAATTATATATGTTGTATGCTTTGTATGGTTTTGTATTATAGTTATCATGTGCTTTGCTTATGTGCCCGAACTTGTTGGTCACCTGTGTGCGGTGTTTCTAATTTCAGTGTTTTTTTAGCATCTGTAGAAATAGTTTGGCAAAAAGAACACTATGAAAGGTAAATACTTGACGTGCTGTAAAATGAAAGATTTTGGAATTTCTGTTGTGATGTAGAAATCTCTTGATCTGATGCCCTTGTTTCTATACAGAGATATAGTAAGATACTGCTTCGATTGAAAACGTGCCCTGTATTGTACCAAAGTTTGAAAGATTCTGTCTTTGGTTGATTGTAGCTTAATCTGTGTCCTCCAGTGTTTTCATGTCAGTTTTGCGTGCATTAGCCAATAGCCCAATAGTTTAGGATTATAGGTTAATCTGATGTACGAATGACTCAAGGTACTGATCCGATAAAATTAATCCGCTGACATTCAAAATCGACGCGAACATGTTAAAAATAGAAAATTACATGATCCGGATCTATTTTGATCAAATCAAAAAATCTGCACGTGAATAAACTCGCAAACATCAAGTATTCGAATAAAAATTATTCAAACAAAAATGACTCGTAACCCAAAAAAAAGATAAAAAAATGCAATCTAAATCTATATTATACCTGAATCGACAATATATGAATTTGAGTTGACCTGAATCGAGAAGAACATATATCCAGGATATATATTTAAATCATATTTAATTTTTGTAATTTGTTATGTTGTTGTTATTGTTTTGGTTATGGTTCAAGTTCAAGTTCTTGTTCTTGTTGTTATCATTGTCATTATATTTGTTATTTTTCTTGTTCTTGTTCATGTTCTTATTTTTGTTGTAGTTAATGTGATTGTGTTGGCTCTTGTTCTTATTTATATCTTGTACTTGTTCTTGTTATTGTTAAATTGTTGTTCTTGTTCTTATTCGTGTTATTATTATTGTTATTGTTTTGTTGTTGTTATCGTTAATGTCATTCTCATTATTTTTGTTATTTTTCAAGTTCTTGTTCTTGATCTTGTTCTTGTTATTATTGTTGTTATATTGTTCTTGTTCTTGTTATTGTACATGTTCTTGTTTTTCTCTTTCTCGTTCTTGTATTTGTTCATGTTGCTGTCAATTTCATTGTTCTTGTTATTTTTATTATTATTGTTCATGTTCATGTTGTTGTTGTTGTTGTTATCATGGTCTCATTACACAATGATTAACCCTGAGTACTTGAGAAATTTCTGGGATTTTCAATTTTATTGTTCAACCATTGCAACGGTATCCAACCTTTACACAACGATAAGTCCTAACTCGAATTGGATTTTGTTTGGAAATTTCACTGACTCAACCGTTGTAACGGTTCATAACCGTTACATGACAGTTGACTTTGAGATGATCATTTTGCTAGATTTTTCTATATTTTCTCAAGTTCATTTTACTCTAAATTAATTTTAACATAAATAAAATATATTAATTATTTTATTTATTCAATCTCGATGCATCTTGATAATTTTACCCATTCCTTGCTTTCATCTTTAATTTTGCAAAATGGTCATGCAAAAGTTCTAAAACATAAGAAAATGGTAAAATGCAAAAAAATCTAAATTGTTAAATACAAAGAAATTGTTTGAGACAACAATATCTCCCTTTTGTCGATTTGTAAAACTCTATCATATGTGCATATTTAATAATTTTGATTTGAAAATTGCTTGGCACATATGTGAGTTCTCCCCCCTTTTTTTGTGAATCAAACAAAAGGTATATTGCAAATTGATTTGACTCCCCCTTAATCAAAGCATATATTTAAAGCATATAGATGACTTTGGGATTCTTCAATGCAGTCACCTTTGGTGTTCAAATTTCTCAAAGCGGCAAGAACATCCTTTTGAAAGTCATCGGAGTATTGAGGGTGTGATTGGGAAGAAGAGCCTTTGTGAAGGAGATTGGGTTGTGTTAGTTCTTGTGGTGGTGTTTCCGATGGTGCATTTGGATCGGTGTATTGGGTGAGTTTGACATTTGGGAGTGCAATCCATTTATTCACGGATCTTTCTTAGACTCATAAACACATCCCTTGATACTCTCATCTCGTAAGCTACCATAATCCTTTCCCGCCATGTCTCATCCATATGAATCAAGATGATCCCACATGGGTTGAATAAATTCGGGGTTTCTACCAAGGACTATCTCATTGAGTTTGAGAATATTTTGAAAACATATGGTAAAATCAGTTGGCTATCACTATAAGAGGCAAGCATGTGGGGGATAATGATGAATGGTATGTTGAACATCTGATTCGATCTATTAATTAGGTGACTAAGATAAAACAATCCATTGAATTCAACATTGATTTTAACCCGCCTTTTGGAGTGAAAATGTTATTGAGAAAAATAAAGGCAAGGCGATGAAGGAAACGTAGAGAGGTTGAGTAGAAAACCTGTTTACGACCGAAATTAAATGAAGGAAATGGGACATGGAACCAGTTAGATTAAACTCTTCTTTTATTTGACAATTTGCAAAACAAATAGGTACTAACCTTGGACAATCGAGTTTTGGTGAGTTGCAAGTTTATACAAGTACACTATGATGATGCAAATGCTCAAACATGCATGTACAAGTTTGACGATCACATTGATATCAAGAGCAAGCACCTTGGGCAGAAACAAAGGCTTGACATAGCCATGCGTTACTTACCATAACGCATTGAGAACCCATCACAACGGGTTACCAATCCTTTGTAATGAATTGAAGAGGAGAAGAGTTGAAGACAAGGGATTTCTACTGTTTGGTAAAGCCATGTGTTACCATAATGCATCTCAGACCCGTCAAAATGGGTTGCCAACCCGTCATAATGGGTTCCCTATCCGTCACAATGGGTTTCTGTCCAAGAGGGCCCAGAAGTCAGTCAACCAAGCATTGAAGGACATTTTGGGAAAGACACCAACCTGTTACAACAGGTTGGCTGTTTTCTATAACGCAAGATGTACAGACCAAGATTTCAAGACTTCAAAATGTGTCTAACATATATATACATTGGGAATTCGAACTAGGAGGATCAAGAAAGTCATCCCCAAGTTTCCAAGCATACAATTGAGCACTAGAAAGAGCACAATAGCCTTCTTCTCTAGCATCCTTACCTAGAGAGTGACAAGACAGCCAAATTGTTTAATTATCGATTCGAGAACACTTAGTTGTTGTTTTAGTTTGGTGAACTACACTGTATAGTCAAGTAGTTCATCAGCGTCTTTGATTGTGTTGTCAATGAGATATGTTTATCTTGTAGAGCGGTGTAGCCCCTGGCATAGGTTTATGAACCTAATATTGGTTGTCTTGTTGAGAAGAAACCAAAGATAGGTTTTGCAATTGTAAGAACACATGTGATCTTGTGGAATCGATCCCGAAAGGAATTTTTGTTTCTAGGTGTCTCGTGGATGTAGGTCTATTTTGTTTGTAGGCCGAACCACGTTACATAGTGTTTTCTTGTGTTCTCTTGATCTCTCTTGCTCTTTACTCTCTCATTTTAATATCTTTGCACTTTATTGATTGATTTGCTCAATTGTTATTAGTACTTGCTTGATTGCGATTTTAGCTAGGTGATTAAGGTCCAAAAGTTTGAAATTGCAATTATAAAAATGCTTCCACACTAGCACTTGACCTTAGGACCCCAATCTAACGGAACCATTCAAGGTAAGCATAGTGGCTTCGTTCGGATTCTTTGAAGGAGGAAATGAAGTAAGAGTCTAATCTTGGGTCATCCATTCTATATATGTCTCTACTGAGCCTTTGTACTCTGAGAAGTGAGAATTGCCAAACTCGATTCAAATAGATTTCTTCACTGTCATTTATAAGGCCAAGCCAATCGGCTATATTTTGGAGGGTTTATTGGTATTTCCTTACCGCACACATGTGGTGAAACCCCACAATTCATTGGGTTTTCAGATATTGGCATAAAAATCCCTTACCAAGGTTTCATTGGACGATTCATTGCATCCAAAATTGCTATGTCGTCTTTTCTAATTTGCTCAATTGCTCTTAGTACTTGCTTGCTGAAATTTTAGTTAGGTGATTAAGGTCTAAAAGTTTGAATTGTAATTTTGTAAATGCTTTCGCACTAGCACTTGACCTTAGGATCTCCCAAATTCTAACAATTGGTATCAGAGCCCACAGGTTCATACCTAGCTAATTGTCAAAATCTTGATAGTTCTTGACATTGTCTTATGAAAAATGACACATTAAAATTTGTGAAAGAACCACCAATCTTTGGTGTAGGTTATAAGAATTTCTCTTTTTTTGAAAGAGATGTATGGTGAACTTCCTTAGTTTACTTGAACTTTGAAAAGTTATAGAGGATAGTTGGACACCCAAATATGAAATTGATGAAGTAACCCTAACCAAAGAGTCTAAAGAACTCAGATATGCAACTGACAATGCCATGAACATATACTTAGCTCAATTCATGAAACTATTGCACTATCTCACTCAGTCTACAAATGTCAAAGAAATTTGGAATGCATTAGTACCTAGATATGAGGGTAATGAATACATGAAAAAGACTCGTAAGATTGGCTTAGAAACAAAACTAGAAAATATGAAATTTGAAGAAAACAAGTCTTTTGAAAGTCTTTATCATAGACTTGTATCCTTGAAAAATGAATTTGTGGAAGTTGGTTCTAATATTTGTGATGAAGATTTTGTAGGAAAGCTCTTAAGGATGGTGTCTAAGAAGCTCGGATGGGATGGCGCCGTGAGTTCAATCGAATCTTTACAATCTAAAGGCCTTACTTATCAACCGAGGAGGTGTATGCACAATTATGCTCGAAAAAAATCACAAGGAAGTGAAGTGCTCAATCTCAACCAAATCATTGGCTTATCCCGCACAATCTTCATACAACATTCCCTATAAATTTGAATCAAGCGAAGTTGTCTACCAAAACCTCTATCAAGTACTCTCCAAGGATAAATACCTCCTCACCAAACTCATGAAATGAGGCATTGAATTCGAAAAAAGGCGAATGATGAGAAAAATGTTCAAGGCAAGAAGGTAGTTTACTTATCATGCAACAAAGAAGGGCATAGCATTCAAAATTTCTATGTCATCTTTTCTCAAAGAAAAAGACCACAAGAAGGATGTTTCAAGAGAACTCACAGAAAAGCAATGTAAGCTACTTGATTAAGTGAATCCGAAGAAAGTAAAGATGAGGAAGAAGAAGTTAACCTCAGGAAAGGTGAAGTAGAAAATAAGCTAGTCCTCATTAGAAAGAAATCAGTGACATGCATGGAGATAACCCTTGAGGTCATAAAAGAACAGGGCATGACAGATCCAGAGAAGATTCGTATCATAAAGCGAATGTCTTAAGCTAAAGATGACTATGCTAGAGAGCAAGAGGAAGCCTTAATGAAGGGTGAATTTCCAACATGCATTCCAAGGATAGACACTTCCAAGATGATTGAGAATCTCTTATCCTTCAAAGTCGAAAAAGGTGAAGTCTTTGACACTTGCAAAGTTGGATGTTGCAAAGTGATTTGAGAAGCTTTTGAGTCTTGCACGAATAGATGCTCATGTACAAGAGAAATAACTCAACCAAAGGCAAAGACTACAAGTGTTCAAGAAATGAAGACTCCTAGCCGAGCTAATAAGATAGAAATTGACCTCTCTAAGTATCCATATGATTCTAGTGATGATGAGTCTTGTGATTTAGATAAAGATCAAGAGTATCTTAATGTGACTAAGATTAAAGAGTTGCTTGATGAGTCCAAAAAAGTCTATGAATGTTAAAGATGCTATGATCAATAATCTTAAGTATAAGATTCAATTTCTACAAATTAAGGCTAATAACCTTGAGAACAAAGTCAATTTAGATAAAGAAAAAGAATCATCATTGGGCTTCTCAATTTGTTAAGTTTGTTAAATCTTCAAACCATGACACCAAAATTGACTATGATAAGATGTATATTGATCAAGGTCCACATGACAAAATCAAGCTTGGATTTGTAAAGGAACAATCTTTTAAAATTGAAAAGCAACCTAAGCCAAATGACAAGTCTATTAGAGTTAAAAATCATGACAAATGTATAACAAGAGATACATTTAGAAAACTAGGTTCACTAAACCTAATTCTAAAAAGGTGGTAAAAAAACCTAGAGTTAGAAATGATTATAGAATTACCAACCAACATAGAGCTCAACCATCAAAGCTTTATGTTAAGGATATGTATGGTAGATTTCATGAGCTACATGATTACAAAAAACTTGGTAATACTTTTCAAAGAAAAAGTATAATGGTGCTTTTCAACCAAGACATAACTCTAGAAATGTGCTAAATGATCATAAGAATTTTAATAGCAATTTTCAAAGAAATAAATACAATAATGTTTATCAATCAACACTTCATCCAAGAAACATAAGGAACTTTCATAATAAGTATAGATTAAGGATGAGCTATTAGAGACCAATCAACAAGAATAACCATGATCATAGCAATATTAACTCCAAGACAATCTTTTGTTCTTTTTGTTTGATGTTTGGACATCAAGAACGCTTTTGTCGTTTTAGAAAATGAATTTTTTTTGGAACACTTGATCTTCCAAGCACAAGCGTACCAAACCAATTGTCTAGAGAGTAACTAGACTCTACCAATTTGACTTTCTTTTTGAATATTTTGTTTAGGGGAGTCATGTAGCAAAATGTATGATTTAATGTCCAATTGATTTAATCATATGTTTTGTGAATCTTGATTGATCTTTTTATCCAAATCATAACTCATTTTGAGCATTTGCATGAGTTTAAACACCACATGATAACTAAACTGAGCCCTATAAATATCAAAGACCAAATTTATAGCATAACTACAAATTAAATCATAATTAAATGCAAATATATGTGCTTGCATTAGGGGACCCGTTACAACAGGTCAAGGATGTGTTATTTCAATGTTCAATGTGTATTAGTGCAAAATAATTTTAACGCAACGTTCAATGTTCATTATTAGTTACAATGTTCATTATTAGTTACAATGTTCATTACAACGTTCAAGTTATAGTCCAAACTTGAAAATGCTTATTTTGCAATTAGTCCAAAATTAGTTCATTGATCAATATTGGAATGGTTGCACTCTCAATTTATTCAGTGATCGCTTTCATTATTCAATTAAATTTAGTTTTGTTGTGTTAGGATTTAGGGTATAATCACTTATGAGTTGGTTTAGGATTTAGAGTTTAGGGTTTATGGTATATTCACTTACTTAGTTGTATGGATCAATTATATTAATTTTTTAACTGATCGCTTTCACAGTTTTTTCAGTAACATATGGACTTTCTAGAATAATCCAGGCAGGTGGTTCAGATCCTCCTAGACAAAATTCATCTGTGGAGTTGGGTGTATCCTGATCTCCAAAAGGTGGCCAAGGACCTAGACTGGTTGTTATCAGTACCAGCACCGACACCAGCTTCTTCCAGCAAGAAGAGGAAAAGGTCCAGTAAGGGCAAGGCACCAGCACCAGCAAGGGCAAGGAGAAGAAGAAGTTCAAGAGGGACTTCGGAGATGAATTGTGAGACACCACATCTGATCCTACCCAAAGTTCAGGTTCAGTTGATTGGGATGTGTTGATTGAATTGGACTTTGATGGTGTCAATGAATGGGGGAGGTCATGGCAGTAGAACACAAGTCAAGTTCTCAGGACTCGGGAGGTTTTTTGTTTCGTTTGTATGGGTTACTCTTGTTTTTTTGTTGTGTTTGAATAGGATTTACATGAGATTTTTGTTTGTAACCCTTAATATTTGTATGAATGATTGATGTTACAAGTAAATAGTTACTGTTATTGTTATGAAACAATTAATTCTAATTCTAATATGTTATGTATTTATGTTTTGATTTGTTTGATTTGTTGTTGATGTGAGTTTACATGTAATTTTTCCTATTTTTCAGAATTTTTCAATAAATGTTTTGGCTTTGTTGTGCACAGTTAATAGCAAGTTAAACGTGAAAACAAATTTAATGTTTTTGATGTTTTGCACATTTCTTACGTTTAACTAAATGTAAACACAAGAAAAATTTCTGACGTTTATTAAACGCAGCGTAAATGCCACAAAAAATTCTTACGCTCGTAGATCAAGAACAGATGGAAAGAATACTTCGACAAGTTGTTCAATGGAGAGAACGAAAGCACTATGGTTGAGCTAGATGACTCTTTTGACGACAACAACAGGAGATTCGTTCGAAGAATTCAAGAGACGGATGTGAAGGAGGCTTTAAAAATAATGAAAGTACGTAAGGCTTTAGGCCCTAACAATTGTAGGATTTCATGATGCGAATCGGGTAAAATTAAAAAATTTATTCGATAACATCTAGGATCGTTTCATTATTGCTAATTTTACTTCATTTGTTTGCATCACTAATCACAATCATATATGTAGGGATTGTGATACCATACCTATGGTCTTTAACGTAGCTCTATTCCTCTTCGGTTCACCTTTAATCCGAAAAAAGAACGACGTCGAATTCGTGCTAGCGTCCTCTTCGTCCGCTCATAGCTTTATCGCCCGTTACGTAATTGATTGCTTAATCGATAAATATTTAGCAAATCTTTAGAGGAAGAGAAAAACTTAGTTAAAGTAGTAACCTTATAATCTCTAACTAGATATGATATTTATAGGCTCTAAACATCATATCAAGACTCTTCAAATTCCTTTAGAAATTAAGGCATTAATGAAATTTAAACATGCACATTAATTGCTGGCCTTTTAGCATTAAAACTGCCATAACTTTCTCTGGAGAACTCCAAACGACCTCAAATCTTCACCATTGGATTCTACACTTCGAGGACTACGATTTGCATAGGTCATTTGTCCAGATTGGTTATCGTTTGACCTTTCAAATTCTTATTTAAAGGAGCCTTAAAATCTGACCCGAATTTGAGACCATAATTATGGATCTCTTCTCTATCTCTTTATCTGTTAAATAAATTATATTGGGCTTTGGGCTTTAAATAAATTTATATCTCATAATAATATTCTCATATTATTATAATAATGAAACTTATATTATACTCATAATATACACTTTTCAATAAATTTATTTTTCCGCTAGGAAGTCACATCACGTGACATAATATTTTAATAATTCCAATATGTACCTTTATTTCATGCAACATGAAATCTCGTACATAAAAATATATTAAAATATTTATTCTTGTTTTTCGTTCAGTTGGTGTGACCTATGTTGAGGATCTATGTTATGTTGGCAATGAGATAAAACATTTTATTCCATAAACTGTAAGCGGTATTCTAGCTATACATTACAGTTACCCAAATAACACAGATGTTTAGTAAATCTTTACAAAACACAGATGATAACATTACTAGTGTCTATTCTTTGCCTTATGATATTATAATTATTATACAAAGTAGGATTGTGTCATCTTTGTATTATAATTATTTCTTGATCTCCATTAAGTAAATTATAAAATTATAACTGCACTTCAGTTATATTGGATTCATTTATAATTCTACTTTACTAAGGGGCCCACAAAATATCATTTCTCATTACTAATGAGTGGCAATGATGCTCTTGACATATACCATTTTTTCCGCACAAGTTATATATAAAGGACTATTACTTTTATCACTACTTATTGTAAGTAGCTTTTAATGATAATCACGTTATACATCCCTCATGTGAAAAAGACACATGTCTCAATCTTAGAATCAAAGACACGATAAAAACATCAATGACACAAACACAATCCATATAATGTTTTTATCTATTAGGTATGTTTAATATATGAAACATTTCATATATTCGTGTTATTAAATGATAATCTTTTATCAACGTTTGCAGAACTACATCGTACTTTTAAACAACACGACGGTCTTATATGACATATTAGTGTTCCTGCTAATTTTCAAGACCTGTAAACATTTTAGAGTTGTATATTCATTATAATTAAAGTTCTGCTGTTCAAGACCAAGTGCAACTTCTTGAACACATCTAAATATGAATATAGATTATGGAACAAGATGTGAATAACATCCAATTCATAAATATAATATAAAAGTAAACAACAAAAGATAACTTTTAGAACACAAATCTAACAATAACATCCCGATTGAGGTATGAAGATGCCTTGAAGACATAGGCGTAGTATGGCTAACTAAGCTGTTCAACAACATCTTCCGATCAAACAAAATGCCGAACAAGTGGAGAAGAAGTATACTAGTACCTATCTTCAAGAATAAATAAGATATTCAAAGTTGTACTAATTACAGAGGAATCAAGCTTATGAGCTATACAATGAAGCTTTGGGAGAGAGCGATTGAGCACCGTTTAAGAAAGATGACAAGCTTTACGAAAAATCAATTTGGTTTTATGCCCGAACGATCGACTATGGAGACGATTTTCTTGACAAGACAACTGATGGAGAGATATAAAGAGCAGAAGAAGGATTTATATATGATATTTATCAACTTGGAGAAAGCGTATGACAAAGTACCACGAAAGGTCATGTGGTGGGCACTTGTAAAGAAGAAAGTCCCAACAAATTATGTTAACCTTATCAAGGATTTGTACGATAACGTTGTGACTAATGTCAGAATATGTGATGAAAAGACTGAGAACTTTCTCATTAAGATAGGATTACATCAAGGATCAGTCTTGAGCCCTTACATTTTTGCCTTAGTGATCGATGAGATCACGGAAGATATACAAGGCGATATTCCTTAGTGCATTCTCTTTGCAGATGATGTTATCATAATGACGAAAGTAAGGTAGGGGTGGGTAGAAAATTAGAGTTGTGGAGGAATACTTTAGAATCAAAATGTTTTAGACTTAGTAGGACTAAGATCGAGTATATGAAGTGCGATTTCAGTAGCGTTCGATCAGAAGATGAAGATGTCAGTTTAGACTAACAAGTAGTGCCTAGACGAAACACCTTTCGGTATTTGGGATCGATGCTACAGAGTGATGGTGAGATTGATCAAGATGTTAGTCAATAAAAGCGGGTTGGATAAAATGACGACAAACATTTGGCATCCTATGCGACAAGGAGGTCCCACAAAAGTTGAAAGGCAAGTTTTATAGGATGGCGATCAGACCCGCAATGTTGTATGGAGCAGAATGTTGTGCTACTAAAACGCAACACATACAAAAGATGAGTGTGACAGAGATGCGTATGTTACGGTGAATATGTGGGCATACAAGAAGGGATCGATTAGAAATGACGATATATGTGACAAGGTCGGGTTGCACCAATTGAAGAGAAACTTGTTCAACATCGTTTGAAATGGTATGGACATATCCAGCGGAGGCCTTTTGATGCACCGATACGTAGTGGAGTTTTAGGCTGCGTCGAAAACACGAGAAAAGGTAGGAGTCGACCGAAATTGACATGAACTGAAACTGTAAAAAAAACTTAAAGGCATGAACTGTCTCCAAAGAGTTGGCGTCAGATAGGAGTGCATGAAAGTTAGCGATCCACGTACAAGAACCGTGACAAACTAAATTTTAGAAGTAGTGTTATTATTATACAACTTTAATTTAGGATTAACGATGTAGAATACTAGTCTAAACTTATGATTGATAGAATAATGTATTATTATTATTATTATTATACTTCTAATTTTATTATTATTTTACTATTTATTATATTGATTTTTTTTTAGGACAAAAACTTTGTTATTATTGTTACTGTAAAACACAAGAGAATATTACGATTGTTTGACAACGTTACTTACGTTTCATAGAATAAGCAGAAATGCCAGGCTGTAAACAGAACTAGTGATAAAAAGTTGGAAGGAGCATAATCAAGAGGAAAATCGGAGGGGGAGATTGATATTTAAAAGTGACTGTACAAGAAATGTGCAATTACAGGACACCCATCCAGAATTGATAAACATCTCCAAAGTACCTCAATCCCTATCCATATTTTACTCGGACAATTCCCAATTACCAACCCTCAAGTACAGAAAATTACAAATCACTCGACCGCATTCTAAAAAAAAAATAAAGCTAAAATTTGTCATCCATTAATAAATTACAATTCAGTTAGAAACAAAAATCATGGACCGAAAACTAAATTACCCGTACTGGTGTAACACAAGCTTGATGAGTGGTTTATTGGAGTTGTCTTAAAGCTGAAACTGCCATCCTCCT
Source organism: Eleocharis quinqueflora (assembly GCA_964058865.1). Classification (NCBI taxonomy): domain Eukaryota; kingdom Viridiplantae; phylum Streptophyta; class Magnoliopsida; order Poales; family Cyperaceae; genus Eleocharis; species Eleocharis quinqueflora. The sequence goes on along the minus strand of CAXKVX010000022.1, from coordinate 34,375 downwards.
CCCGATTTTGTACAGGAGGTAGCCCGCTATGCACCGCTGATACAGTGGGTACAACCATATTACCATAACCAGAAGCACCTGCCAGATGCATATGTGGGTAATGTCCATTATTTCCTTGATTCGGGTTCATACCAACACCGAGATCCAGGCTAATGGCGTTCCTACTGCCATTCGGTTGGGGGTAGGGTCGGGAGACAGGAATACTATCACATGGCCTGAACATATTGTTGACGGCACTGGGGGAGGGTTTAATGGGAGCAGCCACAGTAGACATGTCATAAGGACCAGACCCGGATCCGGTTCGAGCAGTAGGTACATCATGGTTATGCTTACCCTCATATGTGGTGATAACAGATTTTGGATCATGAGAAGCCCTCTCAACATGCTTCCGTACAGGGCAGCCCATGTTTGTGCATTTGTAATAGCTCCTGTGTGAAGAAAAAGGGGCAAGTGATAAGGAAAAAAGTAATTTAGTAAATAGATGGGTAGCTTGAAGAAGTCTCAATATGGAGCATTTTAAGAGCACCAACGACCAAATGAAAATATAACAAAAAAAAGAGCTACTTTAGTTATGGCCGAGATTTAGGTGCAGTAGCACATAACAACATGTTAACTTTATCACAATTGGAATTGAGACCCCAACGATTTTGTAGTGATAAATAAATAACAGCGCATCACTGAACAAAAGGCAAGTCAAACAAAAAGGTGCAACATTGCTCTGCACTGTGATAGTCTTAACCAAAAAGGATGCAATTGTAAATAATAGTCTTAATTGAATGATGGGTCTGATTAACAATTAAGCAAGAATTTGGATTTAAGCAGGACATTGTTTGCATACATGGAATGTCCAAAGAACCCAAAACAGAAAAGAAATAAGTCAAATCTGTATTCTTCTTCCAGAAGAAGATATCTCCTCACCTCGGGTTTGGATTTCCTTTGACAACCTTTTGTCCGTACTTGCGCCACCGATAGCCATCATCTAATATGTCTACCTCACTTACAGTCTGAACTACCACACGTGGCTCACGGTTAGGTTTATTGAAAGCTGATGCATCAAGTGCCACGGCTTCCATTTTCCTGCAACATAATTGGCCTTCAACATTTTAACTATCACTCATTCATAAGGTGTTAAAAATAAATAAATAAAAAAGATGGGATCACCCCAACTTGTTTGAGACTAAAGGCTTTATTGTTGTTGTTGTAAAAAGAGATGAGATCGAAGGACCTGCGTTTGGACTCTGGATCCTCATCATCTGCCATGTCATCACCAGCATTGCATTGGCTGACTGCCACACTGTCGTCTTTGTCTGCTGAGACTGGTGGCATGTCACCGGCACCGTTTGCATTCATTTGATTAGGCAGAGGGTTCATATTGCCTTGCGGTTTATCTATAAAACAAACCATTAAGAAAAATTCATATTCTGATATAATATGACTTTGAAATGCTGAAGCACATAAAACTATGTATGGATCTACACCCTTACAAAAGTAAATGCATCAGAAATACTCTGCAAACTGATAATCATCTCTACATATATAATAAAATTGGACAGCATAACAGACAACTTAGGTCTATTTCCTTAAAATATCGCCCAAATACCCAGATTAATTGGTCCTAATTTACCCTCAATCCTCATTCACGTAAAAGTAGAGAAATATAGCCCCACAGAGACTGTACATACAAATAATACAGATCTATATATAGCACAGTTTGATAGATATGATACAGAGGAAGATAGTGAGCAGAGAGAGAGAGATTTTGTTTTGATGGCTTAAGGCATGTAATAGTTAGGTTGTAAAAGACAGAGTTCTGGTTTGATGATAATATAACTCCGGCAGCCACAGCCAAGTAAGTGTTTGTGGTGATTATATATTCCAGAGAGGGAGGAGGGAGGAGGGGAAGGGAGAGGTACGAGAGAAGACCTTCTACAAAAGTACCATCGTACTTATCATCTCCAGTGTTAGGTAAAACGGCTCCACCAAGACCCAATCTACGGTTAGGCAATGGTTTGGGATGATTATGCTGACCCTTGTACACCACCTCCTTTATTTGACCATCCATAGACCTCTCCAATTGTTTTTTCACCTCACAGTTAGGGTGCGTGCATTTATAATAGCTCCGAGGATTTTCACTTCCTTTTACGAGCTTTTGGCCGTATTTGCGCCAATTGTACCCATCTTCAATTGACTTATCCATATTAGTCAAATTACCTGTTTGAAGTTCAAAATGACAATCAACTTATTTTTTGATGTTTGTGAAAATACAAGTGTTCTGATGAAACTTCATTGAAGTTCTCTTCTTCTTTTATTTCAATTTTGGTAAAGGAAGACACCTACATCTTTCCTGTCAAATTGCAAATGAAACCATACCATACATTTTAATAAGTAGCAGAACAACCCGGCCTTTTTTCATTTTTCCGATATGCTAAGTTTCTTCACCATAATCAATGACTAGGAATTGGTTGTACCACTGCTACGGCCAATCAAATTAAAAAACAACTCAACATCGTAACAGCTTTGTACCTGATGCATTAAGATCTGATCCAATGATCTGCTCTTCAGCAGGTTCCTGAGGCTCGTTGTCAGTTAACGGACTCGGTTCATTAAGTTGTGGTCCATCGCTTGATCTGTTATCTAGTCTGGACCAATTAGGAGGCACTGGCTTTTGGTTCAGTGTGCTAGCCTGAGTTTGACTCTGAGTTTCAACTCGACTCTGGAATTGAAAGAATGGTGCTGACTCATTTTGTTGGTATGCATGCTTTAGTGAATCCTGCAATAGGTGCGAAAAAAATTCAATGCATTGGCACTGACCAGTTACCTACCATTATAACTTTTCCTGTCCATTTTTTTTTTGTACCATAAACCACAAAAGTAGATCCCCTAAAACCAAATAAACGAATTACAACACAAGCATTTTCTCTCATCTATAAATGATGTTTTTTCTTCCCTGACACCAACAAAATAACTAGAATATCATACTGACCACTTCATAATTAATCTATATTTCTACATATGAACGCTTTTGAGTTTTGATTTGTTGCACAAGCAACCAATCAAAATCTTGACCCAAAGAAAAGGTATTCAACACTGTAATGCCAGCTGGGCACAGATACCAAGTCAAACTTATCCTCGAATATAGAAGATACAGTCAGCAGATAGGCATACCGTTGATTGTATCGATGTATTGGGGAGCGGCTTGAACTCAAACTCACTAGAACCTTTATCTCCATTTAATTTGTTTACAGAGTTGTCCCTCAGTGAAGCTAAGTTTCCTGAAGTGATGATTCTGCTCATCATAGATGACATGTTTAATGTGCCAGTGGTCGGAGATGGTTCAGCCTACATGGACATAACTAAAATTTAAGAAGAACCTTACTAATACATCCAAGGTCGCCACATCAATTACTTTGTTGGCGTAAATGTCTAAAATTGTGGAGGAGTCATGAGAACTGAAATATTCCTTCTATCGATCTGCTCTCATATTTCCCAAATTTTCCCTTTTTCACTCTTGGGTCTCGAGTAACCAAGGAAACAACAAAAAACGTGATTTGCATGACATATACTAGATGAACAATTTTCTTGCATCAAATTTAAGTTTAAATAGTGTAAATTCTGTTACGGATCAAAACAAAAGGTCCATGATTGAGGAAGCATTGATGCCAGAAAAGAAAGAAAAGGAATATTCTGCATCCAACTATCTTAAGTCAATATGCAGCATAGTGTCCTTTTTTCCATTTTATATAGTTTTATGACGTTAATTACATGTACATCGGAATAAAGTGAACCAAAGAGAATAAGCATAAAGTTCATAATGATAATTAATATTGTGTTTTCCGTGTAATTCCAAATTCTTTTTGGAACTCTATAAAAAATAGAATATAATTTTATGCCTCTGCTAAGCTTTGGTTTTGCTGCAATTTTTTTTATTAATTTGTTCAGTAACTCAGCTGCTATAATGGAGCTAAAATAAAGTTTTACTGTCATGGATAAAAAATAGATTACTGAGCTTAGATCGATTTATGTGCCACCAAGTGTAACTCTTTGAAGATAAGGTCCTGGAGCAAAAGATGAATACTGTACAATATAATACATATTTCTAACTTGTCATTAGCTACAAGGACAATTCCAATTTAGCAGGTCTTAGTTAATGCTAGACTGTACTAGAAAAGAAAATGCTAAATTCTAGTTCCTTCCCTTGATGGAGAGTTTGTCAGTAATGGAGTGTACTTGTGAACAAAACCTGTCAAGCTCAACAGTTGGTACTTCAGAGGTAAGCACCTCCGTCATTTCTGGGTAAATTACAATCAAAATAAAAAAAAAATAAAAGCAAAAACCTTCATATTAGTGAGAAGAACTGGAGATTCGAGCAGCGTAGAAGGAGAGAATCCAGGTGGGATCGTGAGGCAAGGCTCTCTTGTAATGGGGAGCCTAGCTGGAGACATCGTCTTGTACCTGGCGCCACTCGCCGCCACCGCCGCCGATACAGCCGGAACCCTATGATCCGGCACAGACTTCTCCGGCAAACCATGGTTACTCGATTCAGACATTTCAAGCACGGAGAAATCTGAAAATTCGCAGATATTTCTTGTTCCTCCTTTTTATCTCTTTTTTGACCCTCTTTGGTGGTAAATCTCAGTGATTGGATTAGAGGGGTAGTTTCGGAAGAGAAGAGTTTTGTTGCTGCTCGAGTTCTCCTTGTTATGCTTTTGCGATCAAGTTGCACTTCTTGTATTCATTATCCTGCGAACTTCTTAATGTGGGGTCCAGAGACCAGCTTATTATGGTGTTTTAAATGATGTTAGACCATGTTCATGTGATAATTGTACGTTGCTGCTGCTTGTTCTTGTGCTCTTGCGAGAACTGAAAATTACGCTCCATATTTACTATACCAAACTACGAACCGAAGTTTAACAGCGAGCTTCAACTGAGATAAAATCATCGTGCGTGGGTCCCGCATTTCAGTGAACTTACTTGTTTTAGATATGTGATTAGATTAGAACAGATAATTTCCTTACAGCGCATTGTCAGAAAATGTTGACTTCAGAGGCGCAAAGAGACACCGGATCTTCTGTGTCTTCTACTGCAAACTGTTGCGATGCAAGTTCACGTGCAATTGTGAGAATGCAACACGAATCGGATTAGTACGAAAAAGGAGATCTGAGTGAAAGCGGAGGATTAACTATTTGCGAAGCGTTTTGACTGTTTTGTCCCTAGGGGTCTAGCGACTGGCTATGTTCAGAGCAACACGGAACTGGCGAGTAGCATGGGCAATGGTGAATCGTATCCGCTGCTCTTATTTAGCAAGAGCAGGACCCTGCTCTTCTGATCTGGACCGTTAAACTTTCAGATCTAAAACTTATAAAATATACAGCCCCCTTATTTCCATCTGTGGGTGGTCCGATCAAAATTGGACGGTCGAGATGGAAGAGAGCAGGGTCCTGCTCTTATCAAAAAGAGCAGCAGATACGGATCCGGGCAATGGGGGGCCCTTGTTGTCCTGGAATTGATTGGGAGTTGCGGAACTCGGATCTCCTGTTTCCGTAACGGTGATCATTTCTATAAGGCAAGTCGTCGGTTTTAGTTTTATTATTAATAATAAGACTACAAACGAGTTGAACTCGGATTAGCTTCAACTCGGATTTTGAAGTATGTTGAATTTGGCAATCTTGTCCGGATGTATACAAATAAGCACGATAGGAGGGCGCCACCGCCTTATAAATATAAAATTGCTCTCGTTGTAATCTTTCAATTATGCAGCTAAAAAAATATTGACAATGCAAACAACATGCATAGCGATAATAAATAAAAATGAAATATTTGATGGAGTATTTCGTAATATGAAATAGTCATCTAATGATTCGCATTACATGAGATTCGCACAAATCTCGATGTAATTTAAATCATTAGATGAATATTTCGTATTACAAAATACTCTATCAGATATGAATTTTAAAAATAAAATGCATAATTGAAGTATTGTACGAATACTCTATAAATTTAGTACGTACATATTTACAACATGCATTTAAAAAAAAATCAAGATATGTAAAATACAGCTTTCAAATTCAACCCTTGCAAAGAAAACTTTAACATCATTTATATCTTGCAAATATCTCATTTGTTCATTGGTAAAGAAGGTGTCAGTCACCAAGGGCGCATTCAGAGTCATTTAAGATCAGGCACAACTAAATCAGGAGCGGATTTAGATATCATTTAAGTTTGAAAACAACTAAGTTCGAGCACTGAGGTTGAGATCAATCAAGCACGAACACAGATCCACTAAAACTCACTAAAATATTCTTAAAAATTTATTTTCACTACAAAAATAATTAAGAATACACTAAATTTTCCATGAATGACTCTGCCACTGTCAGTTATGCCAGTTATGCTGCATTTATTTTCTGTGAAAACAATGCATTTGTTGGCAGACAATATCAAGATATCGATCAGACTCCTCTAAGCATCAACCAGTTTGTCATTGTCCAATAAAAATGTAACTATCACAAAATTAGGGCCCGTTCGGACCTTAGTCTACAAATTTTACCGGCAAATAAAGATGTAATGCAGCAATTCCAATAAAACTGTGGAAGAACATTACTCTCTTTTATGATCTCAATTCCCCTCTTATCCAAAAGTAAACAAAATATACATGATACATCAATTTGAGTGTATATGTTACCTTAGTATCCCCATAAATCATAAAAAAGATAACATGATGTCAACATATCTACCTGTAAAAAAAGTTCAAAATACAAAATATTGTTGTATGATGCATGTGATTATGATGATAGTTAGTCCAAATGGAATATCATTTAATAATGTTGTAGGCTCCTAATTTCTTTATGGCTATGTTATGATATTCATTGATCGAGCAAAACCCAACAAAAAACACACAAAGAAGAAGAGATGTGATGCTACTAATCTTGGTTGCATAGCAATAAACTATTTTGTGGTCTATTAGAATTAGCTATTCTCCAGAGCCGAGAAGAGAATTCATGAGTGGCTTGAAATTTGTTTTCCAACTTGCAAGAAAATTGACGAAAAATGCATTAACAACAATATTTTGTTTACACGGAGACTTATTATCTAATCGCAACACGATAAACATCCCTGCGTGTCCGACTGTGTTTCAGTGGACACGCCATATGCCCATCTACAGCCGTTGGATGGAATTTGCTATAGATCTTTACCGTTCGATTATTACTCGTCTTTGCAACAGTGTAGTCTTTTGTGTAGAGAATCATTTTTTTTTACTTTACTCCAATAAGCTGCCGAATCTATTATATTGATATTCGGTGTCGTGTGTCCTTCTTCACAGCTGATCCGATTTGTTCTATTTTTTTAATTTAAACATCACGTGGGGAGCGATGACATATATGTTATATTTAGTTTTTCTTGCATGTGAGATCCTTTCTGCAAAATGGTACAGATTTATTCATATAGGATAGCAACGCAAGAAAAAATCTTCCAAGTCAGGCTCTAATCATGAGCTCTGACTTAACAAACATAATATTTTGTATTGTTGTGAATTGTGTAAATTTCGATCATACTTATCTATAAAAAAATATATGATATTCATTATTGTAACAATATTATTTAATTTTATACAAAATATTATTTTTTTAAAAATTAGCCAGATATCAGAACAAAAACATAAATGTGTAGCAATAAATAAGAATTATAAAAATTATATAAAATCTTATTTATTCTACATTGGAACAGAATTATGTAATTTATTTACTTCAATTATTTAAAAAATGTAATAATATCATGTATTATTATAAATTGTGCAATTTTGGATCATGCTTCTATATATAAAATAAATTGTATGCTATTTATTATTGTAAGTGTAATATTTTATTCTATAATAAATACTTTTATTTGAAAATTTGTCCACATATCATAATAAACGCAAAGGTGAATACAATTAATACAATTTATCAAAGTAATATAAAATATTTTCTATTATACACTCAAATAGAATCAATTTTGTAATTGGTTTTTTACTTATTGAAATTAATCAAAACAAATGGATAGTAATATTATGTATCGTTATAAATTGTCTAATTTTGCATCATACTTATATATCATAAGAAAATAGATATGTGAATACAATAAAAAAATATTATTTATTATACACTCTGACAAAGAAGATTTTGTAATTTATCTTTTACTTATTACAATTAATTAAGACAAATATTTAATAATACTTTTTCAGTATAAATATTAACTAGCGGGATCATTGAATAGGAACCTTTTAGTGGAATTCAATTATTGTACATTTTTTTGTATATTATCTGATTATATGTGAGAAGCTTCTCTGGGTAATATCACATACAACTTAATTGGCACTAGAACTAAAGATAAGAGAGAGGCTAAAAAACCTGATAAAAAGTTACAATCTCTTCAACGTTCAATGAACATAGGAAATCATGCAAGCATAAATAAGTTGCAGTCTCTTCTTACTATAGCTAGAAATGCCATATCGACGACTGCTTTTGCAACCATTCAAGCCTGAGACAGCTAGCTCAAACCTTAAATTCTTGATAATTTTGTTTTCTTTAGAAAGTCTCAACTTTTGTTGTTGTATGAACAAGCTATCTAACTTTGTTTATTTCTACTTTTGTTTGTATAAATGAAAATATAGTTATTGATGGTGATCAAGTTTAACATATTAGTACAATATATGATTTTAAAATGGGATGTGAATGGTTGTAAGACAAACCAGTATCAGGTATATATAGCTTACGAGCTTAAAACTTTGAATTTAATTTTTAATCTATTATTTGAATTGCGTGATGTGTTATTGCATGTATGATGGGAATCAATTGTGAATTTTGATTCAGTATTCTTATTTGAATATTCTTAAATGGTATGATGGATTGCTAAGGAACATTACAACATTAGCAAAAAAAAAATCAAATAGGATGTGCAAATATCATATACAATATTGTTGTGTTTCTATGTTTTTTTATTTTTTGCTTATGATTCACTTATCGATGTACTATTTGGTATTTAAATTTTTATATGATGAATTTTACGAATTTTATGTTGTACGTATGATTTGATAATTATAGAGATGATAACTACAAGGACATATAATTGTTTTAGTAAGGAACATCATTTAATTATTATTTTCTAATTCAATGTTTAAGCAATGAAGACAACAAATCAGAGAATATATTTAAACACTACAAACAATATATTTAATGCAATATTATACATCATTTAATACAACAAAGAATAAATTTAAAAACGAGGCGTAGCCACGCTGCGTTTCCTAGTTTATAAAAGTCTACAAGGGGACTTATTATCTAATTTCTCACTTAATCCTATGAGTAATTTGGCAAAAAGAAGTTCTCACTTGCAATAGAGTTGCCAAAAATGCATTAGCAACTACTAAAGAAATAATAACCAACAATCAATCTTATTTTATTACAATATTACAAACAACTTAAAATTATTTTCATGATCACAAATACAGAACGCTATGCTCGATCATCTCAGAATTTTGAATTTTGAAGAAATAATAACGCTAGATGGCGTTATGTAATGCTATGCTCTGCCTTTTCAGAATTTCAAATTATATACAACATAACATTACAATGCAAGATAGTGTTACGTAATGTTATGCTTTGTTTTTTCAGAAGTTCAAAAAACTTTCTCAATTTTGTAACCCTAGTGTTGTAACGCCAGATAGTGTTACCTAACAGTACGCTCTGCCTTTTCCTTAGAAAATTATTTTATATTTTGTACTGTGTAGCATTACAACGCCATATGGCGTTATGCAACGGTATCTTCTATTATGATCAAAATACACTTCTTTTGATAAATTTAGCATAGCGTTACAACGCCATCTGGCGTTATGTAACGAAACACTCTGTTTCTGGTCAAATCACACGTTCTTTGGTAATCTTGGTATAGCATTACAATTCCATCTGGCGTTATGTAGCACTATACTCTCTTTGTTGTACTCATATCAAGAAATATGAGTATTTTTATGATAATTTTCGACCAGTATTTAATACAATAACTAGATTTTAATTTCTATCGTCTAATCCTTTTAGATTTTCTATCGAAATTCTATACTTTTGAATCATAATTTAATGCACTTTTTAATAGTGATAATTCATCATTTCTTATTTTAATGGTGATAAATCATCATTATCATCATTAAATAAATTCCATAAAATTCTTGAATTCACACAAAATCCAAAAATTTAAGACCTTGAAAAATGTCATTTTACAACATATTCTTTAGACAAATTTCACGAAATTCATATTTTAAAACCTTTTGAAATTATGAAAATTGCTGAAAACCAAATTTTCTAAAATCAGTGAATTACAAGACCGAGCATGAAACAAACCTTATGGTTCTATTCAAGTCGGCTCTGATACAAATTGATAAATTTAGTTTAATAACCCGAGACCACTTTAGAGAACCATAAACTTGAGTGAAAGCAGTACCTTATTTCATGATCGATAATATCTAAACTTGAACTTTATCTGGATGCTTGGCAGTCCTTCTCTTCCTCTTGCACGCAACTCTATTGTAACAATGTCTATGAGATCTTCCAAAAGAGTAAGCCCTTTGTTGTTGATTTCTTTTATTCCTTACACGACAACACTCTTACGAAACCCGATGAAGAGATTCTGCAAAGTTCTCTCAAACTCTTCCTTTAGTCTTTTCTCTTTCTATTTCTATAGAGAGAGTGTGTTCTTGCTTTGTTTCTTTTTTTGTGTGTATGGGAGAGAGATATCAAAGCTTATCTCTTGGGGACCATGAGCTCCTTAGAAATGGTGTATAACAATCTTTCAATTCAGTCCATCAATAAACTGAAAATTACGAAACTTTATTATCTATAAGGATTCATTCCTGTAACACTTTATATTTATATAATTTATACTTTAGTGATAACTTATTATGGATATATTATTGTCACACCCCAAAAATATGAACAGTCACGTGTGCATGACGACATGCACACGAAAGGCTTTAAGAATAAATAAATTTGCATAATTAATGTTAACAAATCAGTGACACAACGCATAACAAAATATAAATTTTATTTGATCAAAAACGTTTCATGTAAACACATCAAAAGTGTATCAGAGTAGCGAAAGCGAAAGAAAAGAAATAAACAAAAAGAGAATGGTTCGTTGATACATCGGTAACCTCGTCAATATATCCTACAGTGAAACAGGAGAAAAATAAAAATAAAGAAACTCGAAAAGCGAACGCTTGTGATCTCCGTCCTAAGGCGCCCTCGTCAAAAGCTTAAATGCTCGTTACTTGGACCCCACAACCACCGTAGAAACATGAGTAATTATAAAATTACACAACGCGAATTTAGGTCCATCATTTGAGATTATATCTGTTGGATTAAACTTATCTCTTGTTTGACAATTTGCAAAATAAATAAGTACTAACCTTGCATATGAATTTTGGTGAAGATGCAGGTTAAAATAGGTACACAGTGATGTCATACATGCTCAGACATGCCCTAGACAAGTCAAGACATGCTCAATACATCAAGAGATGATTTCACAGTGCCAAACAGAACACATCATTACCATAACACTCTAGAATCTGTCACAACGAGTAAGGCCATAAGGCCCATTTAAATCCAGCTAGGCCCACATGTCATTTTATTTTATTTATTCTAAGTCCACTAAGGGTCGAGTGGGCCGAATCACTCTGAATTAACTTAAATGATCCAAAAAAGTCTGAATAGATCCATTCGAACCTCACTTGGTCCCTGGCATCACTTCTGGGCCTATCCCTCTCGTAACACGGTGAATCTAGCGCAGAAATTAGTATTGCACTGGTGCTGACAAACCAGTCAACTGTCAGGCCAGTAACACGGGTCTGGTAAAAATGCCAGAAAACAATACAGCAGCAACCTGGGGTAGGTATTCGTACCAGTAAACCAAACAAGAACCACAAGAACCACAATACACAACATGGTGCAAATAATCACCCAGATACAGTATAGAGTCCTCACATATACCACACCAGCAAATTTAGAGAAAGGCACCAACAAGAGAACATATCAGGTACAAGTCAGTTAGGTGCCAGTAAAACAAACCATAAAGCTCACAGTTCAATTTACCCACATATGGCAGTAACATATGGCAACAATAGTTCACAAGATAGGTGCTAGTACTAGAAACACTACATACCGGGCTGGTGCTAGTAAAACAAACCCCCTAAATCATCCAGCAGTTCAAACACAACCTAAAACAAACAACGTCAAGCTTCTACTCTACTAGCACAAACCTAAAAACAATTCACTTGGTGCGACTAGTTATACTCGTGACAAAGACAACAACCAACACAATTAACAGTTTGATAGCACATCACGTAAATCAAGTAACAAACAAAAGAACTTTTAATTAGGACGTTAGGTCGTTACCAGTAAATTAAAATGAGACAGCGTTCTAGAAAGGGGTTCGAGGAAAGGTCTTGCAGCACCACCACCAACCCGACTCCGCCTTCTTCCTCCTCTTTCTTATTTCAATTGGTCAAAATTTCTCTCAACTTTTTAAGAAATTAGTAAAAATTCTCAGCACATGAGAGGGAAGCAAAAGAGGTAGAACAAAGGAGCCATCAGGAGTTTACATAAAGCGAGAAGAAGGACCATGTTGGAGCTTGCATGCTCCTTGATTGGCCGGGGGTGGGGTGTGTAGAGAGTTCCATTACAAAATGGTCCCAAGGTGCTAAACGACAATGGCAACGACGAAGTCGTAGAGAGAAGACGTTGACGCGATGGTGAGAGAGAGATGTCACCATCTCGTTCAGAGAGTGTAGAGAGAGGTAGGCAATATCAAAGGAGAGAAGGGAGAGATGGTGAGTTGGCAGCAAGATAAGAGAGACATATGGAAGCTAGGTGGGGGTTTCGAAATTGGGAGAGAGAGGGACGATATAGAGAAGTAAGAGAGAGTGAATGATGCGTGGGAGATAAGTTCGAGGAAATGGTGATAGCGCGGAGAGAGAGAACAATTTTTATATAAATAAAAGATAATAAAACAAAAATAGTGGATGAAAAGCAGTAAATTTAGAAAGGACCGGAGTTGGCAACACATGGATATAGGCAAGGACGCTATTGCCAACCCCGTCCTATACTAAATCTGGCCATTGGATTTCAAATGGCATAAATACTATAGGACATTGTTCGGTGCAGCGTCCTTAATGAAAAACCTATAAAGGACGGCGTTCGGTGCAACGTCCTATATATTTTCTCTACAAATCCCCCGGCCTCCCCTCTCCCCTCTATCTCTTCTCCATTTTTCCCCTATATATTTTCTCTACAAATCCCCCGGCCTCCCCTCTCCCCTCTATCTCTTCTCCATTTTTCCCCAATTTCATATCTAAGGTTTTGTGTCACCAAAAAAAATTTATTTGTGAATTTGTTAAGGTTTTGTTGTAGAAAACTTGAAAAAGAAGGTGGAAATAGAAGATTCTGTTCAGATCTCCTTTTTTTTAAGGTAATTTTTTGTATTTTGATTAAATTTGAATTTTAGCTTTAAAATTAGAAAAAAAATATTGATAATTACTTAGAAAATGTTGGTAATATACTCCAAATTAGATGAAAAATGATACATGCATTCTTGATAAATTATAGTACAAATAAGATTGAATATTTTTGTAATTTACCAAAAATATAGGGTAATTTTGCAAAATTTTAAAGAATTGCAAATGTTGTGCCAATTTGTAGTGAACAAAATGGATGAATGTTATTCGCAAGTATTATTTCTACCGATGGAGCAACATAGATCCTCCCAAATTCCAAACAATGTAATGTAAAAATACAATTTAATTTAGTTATCAAGTATATTCTTAATTTTAATTGTTGTTAGTATGCGTGAGTTGTAAACATATGTATTGAAATATAGGATGATTTTGTTATGAGAGGACACACACACATGTCTGGCATGCAATACCATCCAAGAATGGCTCCTGCTTTAAAACAGTTAGGTCTGTATCAATTGGCAAAGATCTGTAATGATAGCAAACTAAAATTAGATAGAGCCATGATATGTGCTTTGGTTGAGTGATGGAGACCAGAGACTTGTACCCTTCATCTTAAAATCAGTGAGATGACAGTTACTTTGGAGGATGTTAGTTGCTTGTGGGGACTATCTATTCGAGGTAATTTAAAATAATACGTATTTTATACATACTATCTATTCGAGTTTATTTGTGAAATTTATTTACTCACACTTGTCTAATTGGTAGGTTTGCTCATCACTGGACATAGTGATGACGAGTGGAGCGGTCTAGTTTATGATTGTCTAGGAGTTGATCCGGCCTTTCCAGATGGTCCGCCGGATTCTGGACCTTGGAAGTACAAGATCACTAATCGCAGCAAAGATAACGAGGTTCTGAGATATTCTGGGTAAATGAAATTAGAACCTCATTCTTTAATTATATAAAATACAATAATCGTGTTTAACTCTAATTATACTTACCATTATATCGGATATCATTTGAGATTAGCTTGGTTGCAGAGTACATTCGCAGCGTTACCGGACGATGCAAATAATGAGACGGTAGCACAGTACACCCGAGCATATTGCCTCGATTTGCTCGGCTCGGTCATGTTTCCCGACACCAGCGGAGACGGAGTACCTGCCATGTTTCTCCATTTTCTACACAATTTGGAGGATCCACCTGAGTACAATTGGGGCGGTGCAGTACTCGCTTGCTTATATCGTGAGTTATCTCGTGCTTGCTTAGCGAGTACTGATTCTTTGACGGGTCCTTTGTTGATACTACAATTGTGGTCATGGACTCGACTATCACCCGGGCGTCCAGCTCCTCGATCTGTTCACTCTCCCTTTGGAGGTAATTTCCTTACACGACAATAATTATTCAATATAATTGCAACTTCTATTTTTTACATATTATCAATATATTGCTTTAAAATAGGTGACGACTTGGATGCGAGGAATGCGTACGGTATTTGTTGGACCACCAGACATTGTTGGGCCAACAATCCTCGTCAAGGCGAAATCAAGCACTTTCGAGATCAGGTGGAGAAAATTGAAGATGCTGCAGTTTGTTGGCGTCCCTACATGAAACTTCTATCAGTTCATGCCTTATCGTTCTGGTAGGGACTTTGGTATTTGGATCTCTCGCGTTCCTTTGATATTTTTTTGGGATAGTAGAGTTTTATTATCCTGATAGAGTCATGCATCAGTTTGGTCGGTACCAGATGGTTCCCCCACCAAATCCTATTTCTTGGGATATCGTTTGTCGTTTACGCTCATATAGGCATGTACCCGGTTCTAGGAGGGATTCCGATATATACTGGTCTGTAGAGCATGGACAATATGTAGGTACTCCCACTGTCGTGGTTGAGGAGCATAGACCATGGGATGATAGTGTGATGATTCACTACATGTATTGGTACCATTCGACATGCATGTATACTCTCTTCTATTAGCATGATAGTGACGAGGTTCTAGCACATCCACTACCTCCACCGACCGGAGATGTTGCCACCTTGGGGTACCAAGCTGATGGCCACAAGTACAGATGCATGGTACATTTTATTAACAATAAAAGTTTCTCTTAATGTAATTCATTACTCAAACACTAACTTTATTTTTACTTCCATATTTTTCGAGCAGTTCGACAGACTCATTAGGACATCACATGGTTGCTGAGTCGAGGCAAGAAGGCGGTCGGGAAGTTGACTCTACAGATGTGTCGTGGTACCATGCCTGATCTCGACCATAGACACATATACGACGATATATTTTTTTTGAAACCATTACTTTATTTATAACTACAATACTCTCTTTTAGAACATTGTTGTATTGATTATTGGTATTTTTCTTAAGGCATGCTAATGAAAGCGAATATTCCGTTGGATGTCGACACGGTTAGTGTCGAAGATGACATTCCCGGCTCCATCCCTAGCATGCTAGACTGTGCTGATTATGCTCCTGACGCTGACTTCATGACCGGGGATATTGCTTCATATGTGTCGTGGTTGATGGAGGGCATATCGCAGGATATTCATCCATCTGCTTCGTCGACATACCAGCCATCACAGGAGATGCCACATCCATCCCAGACAGGACCGTCTACGTATCAGTTACCACCCAGACAGTCGCGTGGTACAGCAGCACCGCGATGGACTCCTAGTCCCATTGTTCCTAAGACACGTCGTCGTTGAGTTTGTGTTATTTAGTGGATTTTATGTATCATGGACTTTATGTCATGTAGTGTGGACTTTATATTATTTACTTTTTACTTATCATTATTTACTTGTCGAGCCTCAAAATACAAGTCATTAACAACACATAAAATAAAAGTTGAATAAAATACATAACAACACAAGTTCATTAAAATGCAAGTCATCAATTTATCTCCTACCGCGACTTGTCGAGCCTCGAAATAAGGATCAAATTCTTCCAGCAATGGATCTTTGTCTTGACTGAGTTGGTGGATTTGATGCACTAGGTTGGTCAACATGCACACTTCGATCACTAACAGAATGGCGTGCATTGATAGTGTCATTGACATCATGATGAGTAGATCGATCACTAACGGTATGGATTGTTGCCACTCCTTCACAATCTCTTCTACATCTAGTTTGGCCTCGATATCATTCATGTTGACATCGCCATTACTATCACCAAAGTCGTCAGAATGATCAGAGTGACCATCTGAATCATGGTCTAATTCATCATCTTGTCGTTCATTTGCGGTTGGCATGTTACATTGTGAAGATGGTGCATAACTACTTTCTGGCATACTGCTGGGACTTGGATCACAACTGGTATTACCTATATTTGGTGTTGACTTAACAACTAATTCCAACATGCGAAAATTAATCAGCGGAGTGGCATTTTGTAAAACTAACTTCCAAATGACATCATTATCTATGCCCAACAAGTTATAAAAATAAGATCCATAAGAAGCAGTGTTTAATCGTGCACTTACGTTCAACTTAAATTTGCTCGGAAGTAGTCCAAGTTCGACATAAATTTATCTTCTAACTTCATCAAAACTAGTTTCTTCGGTTACGTGAAATGAAAATTTCGCACTTATATTGTTATCCACACCGGTAGGTCCTCTCAGTATTTCACCTCCATGATAAACATTTTTTACAAACATTTCCTTGCCAACACCTGTACAAAAAATATCAATAAATAAGTTTATACAATGATTAAAATATAAATATTATAAATATAATTAAAAAATAGTTTTCATCAATTAAAAATAATAAATATATATATGATGAAATTGAAAAACTTACAATTTAACTCTTTCTTCCAAATTTTTTTGTACAAAATATTTATAAATTAGTTAGAATGAAGATGAAATTAGAGGAGGAAGAGGGTTTTATAGTGTTGTTTTTTTATGTATGCACGGTGTTGCCAACACCGTCCATTTCTGAAAATGTTCATAGGCCGTTGTTGCCAACAACGTTCTATACTTTTTTTTCCTTTCGGTGCAAAGCTGTCGGTGAGGGAAGATTTAGTATAGCACGGGGTTGGCAATAGCGTCCTTGCCTATATCCCTGTGTTGCCAACCCCGGTCATTTCTAAATTTACTGCTTTTCATCCACTCTTTCTGTTTTATTATCTTTTATTTATATAATTTCTATTAATAACAAAAACTTATAAATTTTTATTGATTAGTGTATAAAATTTCCTATAAATTTATATAACAAAATCTTTTATTTATATAATTTCTAAACTTATAAATCTTATTTATATTTTGCTCATCTAAATTTTTTATTGTATAAATTTCCTATCATTATTAGTTATTCCAAATTATTGATTAGTGTTTTTAATTACTTGTGGATTTAGTTGCTTAAAATTTTCGGAGGCTTGTATAAATTTTTAAAACCTATAAATTATAGTTTTGTTTTATTTTATATGTACATCATGTATTGTTATTTTATTTAATGTCATTATCAATTATTTTATACGTGAAAATTTTATTGAACAAATCATAAGTTGTCGAGGTTTGTCGAATTTTTGTTTTACATGCTTGAGCAGTTTAAATTTTTTCAGATTTCACAATTATGACGTATAATTAATATATGATTGTATAATCTGTAAGTCTATAACTTATATGATTTGGATGACGTCTCATGCAGTTGATTAAATTATTAAATCCAAGCAATAATTTGGAATGTCAAAGTACATGAAACCTATTTTTTTAGCTTTCTTGCATTCGCTTTGCAACCGAAACTCTTCTATTCCTTGCTCTGTAACGGTTAGGATTTTCTACATTAAGCAATGTCAAAGAATGTGTTACAGCTTAAAGCATTTCACTTTAAATCTTTCACTTCTAAGTTCTAACATTTCATAAATTAAAACAAAAACATCAATAAAGTATGTCAGTTTTTATTATCTATTAAACTATTGGTGTGGTATTTTTTACCGATACCATTTCATACATACCTAATATTATACCATTTAGTCCTCACTAAAAATATAATCTCAGTAAAAAAATCTATAAATTTTCTTTTTACATCATTTTTAAATCCTACTTGAGCACTCTAACAATCCTCAATATGTCTCAAAACCTTTAAAATCCTCAATTTCTTTGCAACATTATCTATGTTATCCAGAGACTACATGGTACTTTATTGTACTGTATCGGATACGTATCCAATGCTCAGATATTCAGCTTCTTCTGGGATACATATCCTATAAGCCATGTGGCGTATCTGTGATATGGCGTATTCGATTATTTTATTCACTTTGACCGACGAATTCGATCTCCGATATACCTCGAATGTTTCGAAACTCCATGTGACAATCAGGTCTTGTAAAAACATTGATAATTTTCATTATATCTTTAGAAAGTGAGTAAAACATGAAGCATGAAGGAGATTCGAACCCAAGACAAGTCACAATAATAATTTTTTATTAAATTTAATATTTTAATTAATTTTTAATTAAAATTTAATATATACAACTGCATCTATATCTAAAGATTTTTTATACCGCCGTATCGTCACACCTGTATCGTATCCGATACGATACCCAAGTCATTTCATACCAAGCATCTCAAGCAATTGCGTCCAACCCTAGATCATTCTTATTTTTCATTAACTCTCCAACAATAATAGATATTAAACTAGTTCCAATTCTTCTTTTTACAATATGATTTATGTTGTCATTAATATTATTATTAATGTTATTACTTATTGTTATTATTATGTAATTATTTATTATTCATAATTTTATTATTAATTGTTTTTATTGGTACTAATTCAATTTATTACTACTATTACTATTTTTTCAATTATTATTATTATTACCACTATAATTATTTTGAAGTATTATCATTATTATTATTATTATTATCTCTATAATAATTATTAAATTACTTATATTTTAATTATTACAATTTTATTGTCATTATTATTCTTTTATTATTACTATTAGTTTTATTATTATTATTATTATTAGTAGTATCATTACTTTTATTTTGTATTCAATATTTTCACTAAAAACAGAGATGCAGATTTTTTGAATCTCCTAAGGGGCAACTATTGATAGCGCCCTGATGAAATTCAAATTTGTGCAGTGAAATGAAGCCCCGAGGAAAATATCAAAATAATAAACTGATGTTAGAAACGCAACTAAGCTAGTAGTTCGTGGGCTCCGATCCATTGAAAGAAAACATTAGATCATCATGTTGGCTCCGATCCATTGAAAAGAACCTTTATGAAAATTTTCCACTTCCCACTGCAATGCAGTTCGTGGGCACTAAACTAGTATTAATTAATTAATTAATTTAATAGTATACATGCAGAAGATATTTGTTCAGGCTCAGGAAAATCTGGAATCAGATCCGCTTCAAGCAGCTGGATTGGAGAATGGAGATGTGAATACCTGCGTGCTTTGGTAAAAATCTTTGTTTTCCAAGTCCTTCACGATCTGACGGTCTGGAATTTGTGTACAAATCTAAAATGTTCACTCGTGGATGTACTATATTCTTGGTAGTAGTGTTGAGATTAACTAAGTACGAATCTCGAAGAAACGTTATCCGTTTGATCGTTTCTAAAGTTATCATTACATCTCAATCCCTCGTGATGGCGTGGCGTCAAATAATATCACACGGGAACAACAAAAGATGGCGGAGAGAGAAAGGAGATCTGTTCTCATTCTTCTCCCTGCTTCAATCACTGCCTCCTTTTATCTCCCTCCCCTCCATTCACCTCCGCTCGAGCAACAGCAACAGCCAGGAGGAAATGAAAACGGAAACGGAAAAGAAAATGGAAATGGAAATGGAAACCAAATCAGCGGCGACATTGCCCCTGATCTCCTCCGAGGAGCTCCGGCGCCACAACACAGCCGCCTCTCTATGGCTTTCCATCCATGGTCTCGTTTACGATGTCACCAAGTGGTTGCCTCTCCATCCCGGCGGCGACTTCCCTCTCCTATCCCTCGCTGGCCTTGACGCCACCGATCCTTTCCTCGCCTACCACCCCCCCTCCGCTAGTTCCTTCCTCGGTCCTTACCTCATTGGCCGCCTCTCCGACCGCCATGTATCCCCCGTATCCCGCTCCTACCGTAACCTCATTGGCCGCATCTCGTCGGAGGGCCTCTTTGACCGCAAGGGCCTCGTCTTCCCCCTCACCATCCTCGTCACCTTCGTTCTCCTCATCACCTCCATCTCTCTCGTTCTGTTCGTCCAGGATTCGTTCTTCCTGCATTTCGTTGCTGGAGCTATCATGGGCTGCGTCTGGATCCAATCAGGTTGGCTCGGCCACGATTCCGGTCATTACCGGGTCATTCCCAACTCCGGCCTCAACCGCATCGTGCAGATCCTCACCGGGAACTGCCTCACTGGCATCTCTATTGCATGGTGGAAGCGCAACCACAATGCGCATCACATTGCGTGCAATAGCCTTGATCATGACCCAGATCTGCAACACATGCCCTTCTTTGCCGTCTCCTCCCGCCTCTTCTCCTCTATCAGGTCCTACTTCTACCAGAGGATAATGCAGTTTGATCCCCTTTCAAAATTCTTGATTAGCCATCAGCATTTCACCTTCTACCCAGTGATGGGCTTTGCAAGAATCAACCTTTTCACACAGTCGATCATTCTTCTGCTGTCGAAGAAGAACATACCGGACAGGGGCTTGGAGATCTTGGGTGTCATGGCATTCTGGGTTTGGTACCCCCTCCTGGTCTCCTGCCTCCCCAACTGGCCCGAGAGGATTGCTTTTGTTATCGCGAGCTTTAATGTCACTGGAATTCAGCATGTGCAGTTTTGTCTCAATCATTTCTCTTCAGAGGTGTATTTAGGAGCACCAGGAGGTATTTTTTTTAATACCATACCAGATTCTATTTGCTTGTTGCTTTTGCATATTTAAGCCTATGGTTTAGAAAACGGCAGTCTGAAATATTGCGATGAAATAGATAATGTATCTAAAATCTTAGAGAAGTTCCCAGCTCACTGCTCTGATGGAACACTGCTGTAAATGCTTTGTAAAATCAGTTCAGGCATCCTTTGTCAGTTGGTACTTGTTACATTGTCCCTATTGGCTGCCTATCATAACTTATATCTGTTTACTTGTGAAATTTGACTAAATGTGTGCCATTTCTCTTCTACAGGTAATGACTGGTTTGAGAAACAAACAATGGGATCACTCAACATCTCATGCTCCCCATCCATGGACTGGTTCCATGGAGGACTACAATACCAGGTGGAGCACCATTTATTTCCTAGACTGCCACGTTGCCACCTGAGAAAAGTCTCTCCTTTTGTCAAGGAACTGTGCAAGAAGCATGATTTGCCATACAACATCACCTCCTTTTGGGATGCCAATGTCAGAACCGTCAATGTCTTACGCACCGCGGCCATTGAGGCCCGCAAGGTAGGTAGCGGGAGGAACTTGGTATGGGAGGCAGTTAATACTCACGGTTGACATATTCAGGTGAAGTTTTTGACGAATATTGTCAGGAGTTGTTGGGATGTCGCCTGACTTATGGTTGGAGAATTTTTCGTGTTGGTCATTATCTGATGGCTGGTGCAATGCGTGGCTATTGTACGGCAATTTATTGTTTGTATTTGAATTATGGGTTAGATATTCTGTATTTTGATGGTAATTTGTATCTTGAACATGAGTAATTTCAATTATAGTAGGTTATGTCAACGATTCATTGGTTACAAGTAAATTATCATGTAACCTATCTCTCACTTGTTGCATGGTGTTGCTCCTGTGCTTCAGTTTTGTCATTTTTTTCAAGTATCACTTTTCATATTTTTTGGTTACCACTTACCATTGACGTGTTGAAGGAGTGATCTTCATAATAGGTTTAGAAACAGTTGATATGCCGGAACCAATGCCCTCTTTGTACTATGAAATGAAGTTGGACATTGCTGAAATGCAGTATATGAGTTGGCCGGTAAGAACATGCATCACATCAGGTCTGAAGGTATGATCACTCCTGAATCTGATGTAACTTTACATTGTGAACTTTGATAAGATATTCCAGTAATGCAACAAGTTTGGCTGAAGTTCATGGTTGAGAAGCAGGAACGCAGCCAATATAGTTCTTTTATACTTAAAAAGCATGAATTCGCATTATTTCAGATGGATTGTTCAAGTGGAAGGCAGTACAGCGGCAGCGTACTAGGACCGTGGTTGAAATATTCAAGTAGTTTTATGACAAGTTCAAGTTCAAATGGGGGTGTTAAAGACTTCTGCAAATTGCAATGAATTGTGTGGATATACAGGTTTACGAATCATATATTGTATTGGTAAATTGTACTAAGAGCACAACTTGTTGATTTGACTCAAAGTAGGTTATGGAACTGATCAATTTGATTACCTAACTAATATGTTTATATATTATGTAGTTGCAGGGCATGCTTAGTTGGCAACATATTTCGTGCTACCTCTCTGTAAATAGCTTTCTGACTTATTTTGTTGATTGGTGATATATTGCAGTTGACGTTTGATGTGTGTGCGTGCGTGCGTTTTAAGTTTTAACAAGATGTTGGCTTGGTCAAGACTTGAAGAAGGATAAGGCACGTCTGAAACAACATCAATGGCCGATTTGTTCCTTGTTAATTTTTTCTGTTTTCTTCCTCCTGGAACTTATATTTTTCGGGGAAAAAGAAACAGTAAGCTTAGAAAACCAGGATGCAAAAAAGTATAAAAGAATACATTAATCTATCAGATAACTTCTTCAGCTGGTTAACTAGTATTTATCCTCGTATGAATCTAAACTCGGTACCTGGCAAGCTAGGTAACAAACATCAACGAGGCAATAGAGCGCTAAAACTGCTCCTTTTGTGAAGAATGTAATTTGGTGAAGCCCTCTTTTGTGTAAGAATTAGAGGGGCTACTAAGCAGTGGCGGATTTACTATAAGATAAGTCTTTGAATTTGATTTTTAAAAATGCGAAATTTATTATATTTTTTGTTATTTTTTAATGAAAATGAATTTTTAATGATATTTTAGTAAATATTAGTATATTTGCGTTCGAGTTTGATCTCAAATTCAGTGTTTGAAATTAATTGTGTTTGACCTCAACTAGACTTCTAAATTCGTTACTGATGATGCTAAAATTAGGAATTCTATATGAGTTCTCTGGACTTGATCATGCAATAATAGTTGTCTCAAAAAAGCAACCCATTTAAAAGAAAACAACCGAATTTCAGGAGGAAAAAAAGGGACATCTCCCAAGAACATGTAAATTGCAAGATAAATCCTACAAGTTCCAAAGAATGCGATGGATCACGAGATAATAATCTCAAAGAACTGAAACTCCTAAGTTCGCCGGTTACCATTTCACTGATTAGATTTTGTTTAGTTGTTGCAGATATTTTCTGGAATGTGGAGATGTTGGTGTGTATAAGTGTATTGTTTTTCGTCCTGTAGCAATGCCGAGCTCAGCCCTCCCATGTGAGAATCTGAGATGCTGTGCTATGGCCTGGAAAACAACAATCTCTTTTACCCACTTCCACAAATGTACAACATCACATGATTAATTTGTAGACTGGACCATAATATTAATAAAATATTAAGGAGAATATGCTGGTAGTCTGGTAGAGTCTACATGTTGTTCCAGTCACCTAATGGCTCATAGCTGATGCGATGCGCATGGCCTCTCTCCACCACTTGTTTTGATTTGTATATCTAATTGAGCTGTTGTGACAATGCCACTTGTTCATCCCACCAAAAAAAAAACACGGTCACTTGAAGGGCTGTAAAACCCACGACATGATCACGTAAATACCCTCTTGTGTCTTATGTTGCATTTTAAGAGCGTAAGAGTTTTGCTGTTGCGTTTTACGTCACGTTTAAGAAATTTTTTTTGTGTTTGCATTTACGTTTAGTTAAACATAAGAAACGTGCAAAACGTTTCAAAACGTTAAATTTTTTTTGTACATTTAACTTGCTACTAACAGTGCACAACAGAGCCAAAACATTTATGAAAAACCATGAAAAAAAAATTACATGTAAACTCACATCAACAACAAATCAAAACAAATAAAAATACATAACATGTTAGGATTAAAAATAATTGTTTCAACCATAACATTAAATATTTCATACTTTCAGGGTTACAAACAAAACCTCCTGTAAACTTATAGACTATAGTCCTATACAAACAAAACAAAAAAATAAAGAGTAAATTCCTATACAAAACAAACCTATAGAAGACTAGAAGACATAAGTCCTTCCACAATTATGACTTTTATCTCACTCACATGACTTGGCCCATTCAAATACGTGTACATCATTGTCTCAATCGTCATCCAAGTTCTGAAGCAATCTCAATCAATATCATCTCTATCTGTATTAGTTATGAACATGTTAATGATAAAGAAAGTTCTTAGTAATAGTTAACTAGTGATAAATAAATTGTATTTTTTACTGTCAGATGGAGGAGAGTCACAAGACTCACATGAAGAGTCCCACAATTCGTCCGCCAATACAACATTGGTCTTCTTCTTCTTCTTCTTCTTCTTCTGGTTTGTGCAGTGTTGCTCTCTACCTTAACCTTGGCCTTTTTCTTGGGCTGTGGTTGTGGCTATGACTGTGCTGGTTGTGGCTGTGATTGTGACTGTGCTGGTTGTGGCTTCTTGCAAAGCATTCAGTCGACCTCCTTAGCCACCCTCTCTAACTTGGGGTACACCGTTGGTACCTGTGGATACGGCAGAGGAGGCAGTCGGCCACGTTTCTCGCTAACACAAGCGGGTCCATCTGTTTCAAAGAAAGATTAAATCAGTGCAATCTTAATCGATTAACCATAAACCCTAGATCTTAAACCAACTCATGAATATACTCTAAACCCTAACACAAAATTGATTGAATTTTGGACTAATAACTCATCAGTGCAATCAGTCCAAATTTGATTACTGAACTTTGAACTAATTGCAAAGCAATCATTTTCAATTTTGAACTAATAACTACTAAAAGAAAGTTGCGTTAAAATTATTTTGTAGTGAACATTGAACATTAAAATTATTTTGAACTAATAAATATTAACTAATAATGAACTAAGAGAAATCTTAAGAGAAAGAGAATATGAAATTACCTTTCTCTTGGAGAAATAGGAGATCGCGTCTTCTAAGCAGAATACTAAACAATGAATACAGATGGAGGAGACACGGCGTGTTCTATAAGGTGGAGACTTAGGAGGGAAATGAAAGGGCACTAAAAAGGCTAAAAGGCACTAAAAATGCACCATAAGTCTATAAGGCACTATATCAACATTATTTAATTACTATCTTGTAACTTTACTCCTCAGGAATATCGATATTTTCGTTGTTTTATTATTTTATAACTTTGCATATCGCTTACAGCCTAAGAAATGCGAACATGCGATGATTTTATAAACATGACGTAACAAACATTTAAACGTAACGTAAATGACCACTTGTGTTTGCGTTGCATTTAACTAAGCGTAACTAAAACCATTTGTGCCTTACGTTGCGTTTAACAAACGCAACAAAAATTCCTTGCGTTTAACGTTGCGTCGTGACTTAACGAAACGTAAAAATGTGCAAAACGTATTACGTTGATTGTCGTAGTCACTTGTTTTAGTGACGCAACGAAACTTAAAAACTTGCAAGATGGGTTGCGTTAACAATCCTAGTCACTTGTTTTGCTTGGTTAGTATACATGGGAGCTTATCTGGTGTCACACGGGACCGACGCTTGGATTTGATTCAAGAGATTCGTATTTTTAAAGTTTAATTTGCACCAATCTTTATGCAATTAAAGAATCTAGATCTCCTGCGCGGTATGTGCCGCGACACAAGATCTGATTCCTGGTATACATATGTTACGGTGGAAGGAAAGATACTCAGCCTTTGCTACTTATTATCTTTACTAAAATATTGCAGCATGACCTTTTTAAATTCAAGCCTTTGTCTTGGAGCAGTTATCACGTTTAAAATCATGGTAGACCAAAATGCCCGCCTACAACGCACACGGATTGAAGCTCATCTCGATAAGCTTTCGATTCCAAGAGGACCTTGTATTTTATCGTTCTAATTAAGTAATTAAAGATGCAATTCTGATTACATCAAGACCTGTGGCACAAATGATTGGGGTCGAAATAGATATTCTGTAGCAACATTAATACATCTCTGAGAAGGTTAATAGTTCTATTTCATATCCATGTCTTTTTTTGAGGTTTTCAGGCATAAAAAATATAGATCCAAAGTGTGTCATATCTAACTTGGATACCAATGTCAAATAAACTGCACATGCATACTAAAATATTTATATTTCTTCCCTCAGAAGCCGGTGACACTTCCATCTGATGATCAAGTTGGGACTTGGGGGTGGCTGTACGCCTGTACCAAGACTTGTCACAGAGAACCATAGACTGCAGTTTTGTGAAGAGACGCAAAACCTCAATTCCTAAACAAAAAAGATGTAAATCTGTCATTAGTTGGTTCATATGAGTTGGATACAGTCAACTGGTCACTGTTACTGAATGGCATCATCAGTATTCTTTGATGTTTTAGCTTCTATTTGTTTCAAACTGTTATAATTGTATAGTTAGCTGGATCAGTGACTGATTCTACATCTTCACCCTTCTTTCCACTGCACATTAGTCTTTTCCCTTCGTTCGTTTTCCCAGCTATCCTTTTTGCAATTATCATAAATCTTCTACTGGTTTCTTTAGTAGAAATTCTTGAGGCAAACTTATATTTCCGCAAAGTCAATATTAAAGCATTTTATTTTTAGAAACTGTTTGCTAAAAAAGACTTGTTAAAATATTCATTATTGTTGACATGTAAGATTTTTTTATAACAATTTTTTATCATTACAAATAACAATTTTGCTAAAAATGTATAATCCCAATACGGAGCACAATTGTAACTCTAGCAATCATAAAATGACTCAACAAATAAGCCATAACAAGCCAGGGCTAGGGTTCCGCCCTGACCAGTTTGCTAATTTATTTACAGCAAAATAACAAAACATCAACCATGAAAAAGAAAGAAAATAAAAAGAAACGAATGTGAAATATACAGCATGAAAATGGGTATTATTTGGAAGAATTGTTTTTGCAAAATTTACAGTTGAATAGTACAAAGAGAACGGTTCAGCACTAATTTGGGCATGGTAAAAGACCAAAGATAGGCGACTCCTGAAACATGAAAAGTAGAACAGTTGCCTAGCAGTTCTTGCTTTCTATCAAAAGTTCTAATTTTTAATGTAACAATGCTATTTCAACCATGAATTTACCTGATTTAGGTTTCTAAGAAAAAGAGCTGGACAATCACCAAAATCCAAAAAGACACAAACACGAAAAATCCCAGGAGTAATTTAGAATCTGAAATTCTAGCAAGACTTGAATTAATCCATGAAGATTATGATCCCGTGGCACTAAATCTTATTTACCTGCATTTATAAAGAAATTTAGAAAATAACAATTATGAAAAAGGTAATGTGATATCCAAAATTTTTGTAAAACAAAACCCTAATAACTGTTGGAATTAATAATCCCGACAATAACAACATAGTCTGACCACAGCAACTTACATGAATATATCTGATACATACACCTTTCCTAAGGTTGAACCATGCTGTCAGAGAACAGACATGTTGACCACCTTATGTTGCATCCGTGTCATATATTCAATGAATATATGTAAACAGAAAATTTTACTGACAAAAAGCATAAAACACTGTGACAGAACATCAGCCAACCTTCGTCAAACGAGCCTTTTCCAATACGAAATTTCCCTCTTTGTACTTCTGGGTATCATCATATGCTTTCTCCTACATTATTCCCAAGAGAGCTATAAATTTATATCACGACGACATCAGGTCATTATCTGTGTCTAGTAGTCTACCACCAGGTACCAAGACACCATGATTTAATTGCTCTCATGTATATGTTTGGCTTGATATCCAGTAAATAAGATACTTGCTGTTACAGTACTGGTACTGGTACTGGTACTGGCAACTTCTGATGTTACAAAGTACACATAATATTCAGTTGCAAAGGTTATACGGTTTCTCATTCCATTTCCAGGTAGGGGAACAGGAAAAAGGAAAAGAAAGAAGTGCTTCTGTGTTTTGGTACTGACATTTGGTAATGCATTATGAAATCATTAGAAAAAGGTGTTTCATAATTTGTGGGATTAAAAAGTCCAGAACACTGGTGAGCAAGAATTCTTAATAAAAGCAAAATAGACGAAATTTTTACAAAAGAAACCAGTATAAGATTTATGATAATTGCAAAAGTGCGCTATAATTATAATGTTCAAGAGATGATACTAGTAACCGGCAACTTGTTCTAATCTTAAGTGATTATCTTATTCTGACCAGTAATGAGCAATTTTTAATACTGTAACATATAAATTTCTCTCTGCATTAGAAACAGAGTGGACAAAGGGGAAATAAATAAATATAAGGTAAGGTAGTTACATATTCATATAAATATTTTCAGCACACTTAAGTCATAGATTTTCCAATTAGTTAAATTGATGGCGTCATACAAAACTAAAAGATCCAACAGATAAAAGATTGTCCGGCTGTACAATGCTAGCACAAAAACAACCACTTAAACGAAAGAAAATAATAGATGAGCATGTTGTTGTCCTCTATCATCCGTATTTAAAAGAAAAGCACATCAGCACATTGCTACTTGATGAAGGAAATAAATAAAAAGAAAGATTTCTAAATTCCAGATAGTATTAATTCAGAAGGCAAACCGAATGTACACTCGAAAGCAGTTTCTGCAGGAATTTTTTTTCTTGACAAGTACACAATTCTAAATTATAAAGATAAGAGACGAGAATAGAAAAAAATTAACGATGTGAGTTAAGTATATTAGAAACTTACATATTTCCAGCCAAGAAGTTGCTGGCAAGAGCTACAGTATACATCATTTACAATATGCCAACCTGTCAGGAGATGTCGGTCTTCACTCGGTCCAACAGTAATATTCACACTGGTAACAAAATCAGTATACAACAACATAAAAATAAAAAATTGTTATGGAAGGACAAATGCAAAATTGAGGTGGATAATAAAGACATCTATTACATGAACTATGTCAATACCGGACCACTAGAAGAACAGGCTGATGTACTCTCTTCTTTCCAACAAAATATTCCCTTAAATGTATTACATTCAGAATGAATTCAACGAAGCATGTATCAGATTAAGCAAATAGCTCATCATTTCGTTCCCTGGAAGAACCATCATACTAAAATTCCCAAATTTGAGGGCATATAATGCAAAACAAACATTTTTCACAATTTCGAAATGCAATTTCTGTTCCAAAACAACGCTAAAGAAAACAATTAGAAATGAAATTGATCTCGAAAGAGAACTCACACATGGCTGATGAGGTAGGCGGGACCATGTCTCCCACTGAAATTCTTGGATAGAACCGCATCATGCGAAGCATTATCGACCTTGCAACACTTGCACACGAACACCTTCGATCCAGGAAGCCCTTGCACGAATAGCAACCCCATACTCCACCAACTAAAATGGCGACGAGTGAATTTCGAGACTAATCGAACGATCCTCCAAGAGAACGAGAGATCGAGGAGTCGGAAAGGTGAATGTCGAATGGTTTATCGGGGGCAGATGAGAAAGAGGAATCGGTTGAATTTGATCAGGATTGATTGGAAAAAAGAAACGCACTCACCATTGTTGTTAGTTTTTTCTTTTTCTTTTCTTGAACCTTTCCTTTTCTTTTTCTTTAACTTCAGGAAAATCCAGAGAAGCGGTGGAGACGTGATGATCTACCAAAACATGGTCTACTGAGCAATTGGTCCGAATTTTGTACACATATCCTGGGCCCACAAGGCCACACATGACTAAAGTAGTATGTTTTCGTGCACCAGATCTAGTTAAAATTGCTCTAATTTACCTACCCATAAATTTTGGGTAAACCCGCCCCAATCTACCAAATGGTCCAAAAACAATAGTTCGCTTACAGAATTTGACCGTTCGATTATATAATTTATAAGATTTTTGTATTATAAAATTTTATCCGTTCAAATATAATCGAACGGTCCAAATTAATGAATGCACAGAACATTTTAAAAAAATAAATACAGAGAATATTATTTCTCAGTTCTTGACTTCTTGCCTAGAATGATTGATTCGTATTCCTAAATAGGGTCAGGCCTTTCGTAATAAGAAATTGACAGAATTGTATGTTGTAAATAATAAAAATTGCTACAGTAATTATTATACAGAGAACGAATTTTACTAAAAAATATTTTACTGATTCTTTCGAGTCGGAATATTCCATCGAATACAAATTTCAAGAGGATGGAAATGATGGGATTTTGATTCAATCCCTCAAAAATTTACCATACCTGCTGTGAGCTCTTTTCTCATATTGCATATAAAATTCCGTTCTTTGTCCCATCCTTTTCCATAAAATGTTGGGAAAAAGATTTATTTTAGTAGAATTTAATTTTTCTTTCCTACGGAACAACTGTTGACTCTTTCAATTTAGTATGAAGTTAATCATGTTTCGACTAATTTTATCCAATTCAACTTCGTATATCTTTCAGCAAATTATTTCTTTCTTGTTATTCAATTGCAATAATAAAATTTAATTTCTAACATGTGTGTACAAAATTAATATTCATTGCTGGGTTTAATTAATTTTGTTGTATTTTAAATTAATTTATTAATGCATTTAAATTTTGCTAACACTGGCGGATTATTTCAAGATTTAGCTCAGCCCGTCGGAAAATCAAGATTGAGCCCAGATGGAAAAGATTAAAAGTATTCAAGATTCTTTGTTGCAAGCAGCCAGTCTCATAGGTGAATTGATCTCTCAGCCGACTCAAATCCCAACTGGAAGCTTACCTGCTCCATCAATAACTACTAAACGCGCATCACATATTTCTTATTCATCAGAACATCCTAGAACTTCATCGATTTCTCCGTCGATTCCTATTCTCTCCATTCCTGGCAATAACAAGACGAATTCGACTCCAAGATCCTACATCGAAACGATGAGAACAACACAGTATAGGAATGGAGAGTATAACAACAAGGCGCATGAAAATATCTCCAAACCTAATCCCATCAGATCTAATCTCGTATCTCCTAGCCTTCTTTGTCAGTTCGAAAACCCTAGCTCTAATCTCTTGAGAAACAAGCTCAACCACCTTAGAAAAGAGAGAGAGCAAGGCAAGAAAGTGTTATCGTTGTGGAGAATTTGGTCATCAGGCCTATCAGTGCAGAAACCCAACGGTGTGCTTCTCGTGCAGAGGTGTAGGTCACACATCTTTTCAGTGCAAGAAATCAAACACCATGATTCCACCCTCAGCAAGCACAAACCCTTCTCTGAAAGTTCTCGAGGAGGCAAATCGCCATCCTATGATCATTTTCACTCCCAACCCGAGAACTCTAAACTCAAGGAAACCCTAGCCAAAAGTGTAGTGATCTATGATGAACAAGGCAAAGGCCCAGTCTTTATTCAAAATCATCTGGCTAACGCTTTCCAGATTCAAGGCTGGATCTGGACAGCAAGAGCTATCCCTGGTAAGAGGTTTCTTATTGAACCTCCAAATGATAAATGGCATCGTACTGCCATAACTAAGGGGAAGGTTTGGTTAGGAGGGATAGGGTTTTCATTAGAAGCCTACAACCCCTTGAAGCACAACATCAAACCAGTTAGGACTATTAGCACTTGGGTTAGGATTACTGGCTTGCCATATGAATTATGGAAGCAATATGAATTTACTATGATTGCTCATGAACTTGGGGGTTTTCTTATAGAGCTTGATTCAGTAAGTAAGACTCATGCTGACTTTTGTGTGCTTAGAATGAAAATAGGAGTTCCCAACTTAAATGTCATTTCTCAAGGAAGGCATATGTTATTTGACACTGAGTTAGGGAAAAAAAAATTACTTCCTTAGTGTGGAAATAGACAAGAATGAGTCTGAGACCTCCAATGATGAGGATCCTTGGAACCAGGGGGAAGAAACCACAGTGGCAAACTGGCAACCAAAAGATAAGTCTCAGAACCCCTCTAGCTCCTCTCTCCCTCCTAGACCTCCCCCAAATGAAAAGAAAGATGATAAGGTAGATGAGAAAAATTCTGATAAAGGTAAAGAGGTTGTAGAAGATAACAATGATCAGAATATGACTGATACTGACAACAGTCAGGCACTAGTCATAGCTGAACCAATGCCAGAATGGGACCTATGGGTTGAACAGATTCAACCTCCAGGCACAATCCCTCCTCACTGTACCTTGATCAAAAAGAGATTTATCTCTGATTCTGGCAAGATCTCTGTCCAGTGGGTAGATGCAAAAACCCACTGCCAAGTCTCATCTTCTTCTTCTATGGATTCTGAGCCAGAAAAAGATTTGCCCCTCCTCCTCCTACTTCTGTCAAAACCACATCTCCTGATCCCTCTGAAGAAATTCCTTTAGAGGAAATAGCTAATGAAATTTACTCAAAACAGGAAGGGACTCAGGAACAGGAAATGGAAGTGACAGGTACAATCTCAGGCTTCAGATGAAGCAAAAAGGTAGAGGCAGAGGAAACTCAGGTAAAAAAGTTCTCCCCTCTATTTGATAATTTTTCATATACTGAATTTACAGATTCAGTGAGAATGTTTGAAGTTAGTGGATTTTCTTTAGGAAAAACTAAGGAAATTAGAATGTCTATAGTTCATAAATTAAGATTTTTTATCAGAGATAAGTTTGTAGAAATATTAGAGCCCTTAGCAGAGCATAATTCTAGGATAGATACAAAAAAGAGGATAGACATCATAGATATAAGTAATGAACTATTAGACAAGACTGAAGAAGAAAAAGATTTCCAGGACAGTAGTAGTAACAATCTTGAGGTTGTTCCATTCTCTAGATAATGGTTAAACTACTCAACTGGAACTGTAGAGGATTAGGGAAGTCAAAAAAAAGAGCTTTACTCAAAGAGTATATAGCCAAACATGACATAGACATAGTGGCAATTCAAGAAACTAAGAAAGACGCTTTTAGTTCTAGGTCCTTAGAAGAGTTGAATAGTGATTATTTTCATTGGATTTATAAACCATCAATTGATAATTTAGGTGGTATTCTTGTAGGCTATGATAATAGTAAATATGAAATCGCAGATATTCAGATTTTAGATTTCTCTATTACTGTTAAAGTTACTAATAAAATAGGCCAATTCAAATATTTCTTTACAACTGTGTACGCACCAGTCTTAGCAAATCTGAGAGTTAAATTCTTAGAAGAAATTAGAAGCATCTCAAAAGCATCAACCTTTCCTGCATGGTTGATTTGTGGTGACTTCAACATGGTTAGGAAAAAAAGTGAAAGAAGTGGAGTTACCCATAATCACATAATTAGTAATAGATTTAACTCTCTCATCTCAGATTTAGAATTAATGGAATTATCACTAATAAACAGGAAATTTACTTGGGCCAAATTAGCCAACTACAAGATATATGCTTTATTAGATAGAGTTTTCTGCTCAATAGAATGGAATGATCAATACAAGAACAATATATTAACATCATTACCAAGAATCCAATCAGATCACAACCCCATTATTGTGTCTTCTCATAACCTATTAGGTTTGAGAAAGTATGGTTAGAACATGAAGGATATAGAGAACTTATGATTAAATGGTGGAATTTTTTTCCATTAGATTATTCAGATATAGGCAATAGTTGGAGACTGAAATTACAATTCATTAGGAAAAAGCTGAGAGGTTGGGATAAGAATAGAAAATCAAATCTCAAAAAACAAAAAAATGAATATACCAAAATAATTGAAGACTTAGAAATTCTTCAAGAGCAAAGAGATCTGAAATTGCTAGAAATAAATAAGCTCAAAGAATGTCATATATCCTTAGATAAAATTTATGATGAAGAGTTGTACTGACAACAGAGAGCCAAATTAAAATGACTC